>LR749820.1:341885-412443 GCA_902729485.2 Mus minutoides | reverse complement strand
TGTTTCTTCCTGAATCTGGAGCTCACTGATTGGCTACTTTTGCTGGCCAATGAGACTGGCTCTCTATTTCCCCAGATCCACCTGATTTCTACCTAGGTGCTGGGAATCCAAAACTCAGGTCCTTATGCTTATACCACAAGCCTTTTTCCCATTTTTCGATCTTCTGAACTCTTCCTTTTACATTTTTACATACTTTATTTTATGCATAAAGTGACTTCTCTACATGTATGGCTGTGCTACTGTGTGATTGCCGATTGCTCTGGAAGACCAGATGAGGCCGTTGGTTGCTGGCCCTCTCTAGAGCAGTCCATGCTCTTACTCCAGGCCACCTCCCAAGCCCTAGTCCTTTTTCATTTCTTAGAATCCACTGGAAACAAATCCTCTCAGCTTTGGTGTGTCTGAAAATGCCTGCTTTTTCCTTACGATGCCCGAAAGTTATTTTTTTCTAGGTCTAGAATTCTTAGATTGACAGGTTCTCTCTTCAGAACTTTAATATAGCTTCCGCCCTTGTCTCACTCAACAAGAAATCGCTGTCATCTTTGTGTGTGGTCCTGTATCTGTTTGTTTTCCTCTGAATGCTTTCAAGGTTTTGTTAAACACCAGTTCTTGGCACTTTGACTGACATCTACTGTAGTTTTCCTCATGATTCTGCTGTAGAAGGGTTACAGAAATTCTTGGATTGGTGCATTCAGAGCTCTTACCAGTGTGAAGCCATTGTCCATGTCAATACTTTCCTGTCCATTCCTACTACCGTTGGAGGCTCTGATTCCATGTGCATCCAGCCACAGGAAGGTGTCTGTGGCTCCTGTCTTCTCTTTATGTTACACCTCACATGCTGTATGGTTCTGTGTCAACTTGGTACAAGCTAAAGTCATCTGAGAAGAGGGAACCGCCATTAAGAAAATGACTACATAATATCAGACTGTAGGCAAGCCCATAAGGCATAGCTTTTGCTGGGGGATGGTCCTGCCCATTGTGGGTGATGCCATCCCTGGGCTGGTTGTCCTGGGTTCTATAAGAAAGCAAGTTGAGCCATGAGGTGCAAGCCAGTAAGCAGCCTTCCTCCATGGTATCTGCATCAGCTCCTGCATCCAAGGTCCTGCCATGTTTGGTTTCCTGTCCTGACTTCCTTTAATGATAAACACTGATGTGGGAGTGGAATCCAAATAAACCCTTTCCTCCCAAAGATTTTTGGTAATGGTGTTTATAACAGCATAGACACCCTAAGACACTGTGTATAATTTTTATGTGTTCAAGTTCACTAATTCTATATAAAAGCAAATTATACTTTGTGAAGTTTTATATATATATATATATATATATATATATATATATATATATATACCTCCACTATTCAACTTTTCAAAAGAGCACATTATAGTTATAGTAACTATCTTAATATGTCATTTTCAGTTAATTCTAATGTCTTCCAGCTCAGCTCTGGGTGACATTTAATTGATTCGGTTTCAGTCGTGGTTGTTATACCTGGCTTCTTTGTCTCTCTTGTGATTTTTTTTAATTAAATGTAAATACTCTGAATTTCACATCATTGACTGTTCCATATTCTTTCATTTCTCCTGATATTCTTAAGTTATTTTTTTCTAGAATTCAGCTAGTTATACTAAAACAGTCTTTTGGGATTCACTAGAGAAGCCTAGAGCAGTAGAAAACTTTAGGGTAGCCATTCCACTACTTGGTCACGACCCTTATGTGGGCTCTGCTGTGTCCTCTGAAGACTGAGATGAAAACAAACAATACCCCTGTCCTGTCTGGATACTGCAGCCTATCATTTATTTGGGTGATTCTTTCTCTGGCCTTGGGTAATTTTAGCATCCTGTGTACCCATCAGTACCCAACTGAACCCTCAGGGATTCCTCTGAAAATCTCTGTGCTTCTTCCTCTGTTCCCCTGAATGGCCCTTCAATGTCTGAGCATCAAAGGTTGGGTCATCTAGGTGGTGCTATGTTGAGATGTCAGAGCCTTTGAGAGGTGGACCTTCCACAGGTTCTGTAGACACTAGGAGAAAACCCTCTCATAGAAGGCAATGGGACCCAGACACTTCCTTGCTCTCTGCTGCTTCATGGCCATGAGATTACATTTTCCCTTTGGGTTATTTCAGACAGGGAGTGGTATAAATCTTACATCTCAGCTAGAAGTAAAGTTCCCTGGCTCAATTTCTTTCTGCCCTACTTTGGTTGTTAATAATGGATACTTATACTATTTGCCCACCAGTTGAAAGATATGTTTGGCTACTCACTTTCTAGCAATTAGTCCATATTAACTCATAGAAATACTGTTGCCTAGTTATTATTACTGTGGCCTCTGTCTCTATTGCAGATCATAAATGCTGGGTGCCACACTGACTAATTCTATTAGTCTACTTTCCCCATCTAAAAACTGAAGTATTTAAGCACACCTCATGTGGTTTTTGTAGAGATGAGATGCTATCACAGGTAAGGTAACACCTCCAGTGACATAAATAACACAGTGGCCACTAATGGTGAGTGACAGGTCTCTGACTAGACTTCCTGTTCTAGCGTGTTCTTCCTCCTTCCAGCCTCCAGACCCCTTATTCAGGATCTACTCAGACTTGATATTTCTTGACTGCACCACAGTGACAGATTATGCTCCAAGTCTTGGGCCCCAAGACAGCTGAGTCACTCCAGCAAGAGCCTGCGTGCTGGAGATGAATCCCAGCCCTGGAATTTCAGAGTGTGTGGGTGGTTTCCACAGTCATTGTTGACAAGTACCTGTTAAATAGTTTGCTTTTTTCCAGACAAGCCTCTGCCACTTGCTTTTAAGGAGACTTACATCTTCCTACACTTAAGAGGTCAAGCAGACCTGGTCTGTCACCTCCGGTTGCTCTGTAAACACTACACATTTATAAAGATGTCACAGGTCCCCAACAGATAGCACGGAGGCCTGAAAAGGGGAAGCCTTTAGCTACAAAGACATCCAATGTGGCTGAAAAAATATCAGCTTCAAAATCCAACAGTTCCATATGGGACTGAGAATCACCTCCCCATCAAAGGCTCTCTGGAACATACCTTCCAAAAATATTGTTTCATTCCCAGAAAGAACTACTACTCTTGGATCTAGAAACAATAAACTAATAGAACTAAAACCTATGTATTTCAGCCAAAACGGTGACCCAATTCCAGGTCCATCATTAACCGTATCACTACTTTGAGTGAGTTACTGACCCACTGAGGACTGAGAGGCTTGGGCCTGCCTGCTTATATGAGATCCAGTTAAGATTAGTGTACTGGCTGGTTTTGTGTGTCAACTTGACACAAGCTGGAGTTATCACAGAGAAAGGAGCTTCAGTTGGGGACGTGCCTCCACGAGATCCAGCTATAAGGCATTTTCTCGGTTGGTGATCAAGGGGAAAGGGCTCATTGTGGGTGGTGCCATCCCTGGGCTGGTAGTCTTGGGTTCTATAAGAGAGCAAGCTGAGCAAGCCAGGGGAAGCAAGCCAGTAAGTAACATCCCTCCATGGCCTCTGCACCAGCTCCTACTTCCTGACCTGATTGAGTTTCATTCCTGATTTCCTTTAGTGATGAACAGCAATGTGGAAGTGTAAGCCGAATAAACCCTTTCCTCCCCAACATGCTTCTTGGTCATGACGTTTGTGCAGGAGTAGAAACCCTGACTAAGACAGTTAGCAAAAATATAAAGTGCCCTGCATCTACTACATGCCCAGGAAATGGTCGGTGGTATCACCAGCATCACCATGGCCATTAATACCACCATCAAGGGCATCGTGACAGTCAGTTTTGTTTGGGGTAGCAGAACGTCTCACCATTTGAAATTTCCCAGAACAGCATTGCACAACCGACTTTTTTCATAGTGGTAGGATTCCATGTCTTTGCCATCTCACAGGGTGTAGATGTGGATACTGGCTATGCTGCGTAGCAAAGCTTTGATAATAAGAATCACTCATTGGGAAAATTCGCAGATATCAGCCTGCTCTATAATGGGAAGACATTCCAGAGGTGGAGTATGCAGGGCTACTTACCAGGAGAGGTGGCTGTTTACCTGTTTACATCTCAGCCCTGATGCTCTGCCCCAAGATACTCAGTTGCTCCCCCACTCATCTAATTTCTCCTCAGTGAACATTGGGTTTTATTTATGAGCCTGGGATAATATGATCTGATGAAGAGCAACTTAAGGGAGAATAAGACTGTCTCACAATGCTAGGTCATAGCACATCATAGCAGGGAACTCAGGACAGGAACTTGAAGCAGCTGGTCATATCACATCCACAGTCAGGAGCACGAGAATGCATGCATGCTTCCTGCTTGTTTGTACTCTGCTCAGTTTCTCTATTCTTATACAGCCAGGACCCCATGCATAGGGAATGGTACCACCCACAGTGAGTTGGGTCTTCCCAGATCATTTAATTTAGTTAAGATGATCCCCTCCAAACATGTCCACGGGCTAACTCAATGAAGACAATCACTCACTGCGACTCTCTTCCCATATGATGCCAGGTTATGTCAAATTGAATATTAAAGTTAAACGCCACAACACCCCTCTGAAGGGTGCTTTCTTAGAAACTTCTCTGCCCCTTACTTCTACCCACAATACTTCTTGATATTCCTGATGCTCCACCCTTACTTGTTGTGGTGTGTTCTTGTCTCCTACCACCAGCAGGTGAGCTCCCGGAGGCAGATCCTCATCTTGCCTGGATTGTCACTTGATCGCAATGCCAAGAATGTACCTGAAGTTTTGTAGGACTTAATATAATAACAACTTGTTGAAATTCATACCACCAAGCTGTCTGAATAGAGTTCAGACAGAGCTAACTATTTATAAGAAGACAGAGGCAGGCGGATTTCTGAGTTCGAGGCCAGCCTGGTCTACAAAGTAAGTTCCAGGACAGCCAGGACTATACAGAGAAACCCTGTCTCAAAAAACAGAAAAGAAGAAGAAGAAGAAGAAGAAGAAGAAGAAGAAGAAGAAGAAGAAGAAGAAGAAGAAGAAGAAGAAGAAGAAGAAGAAGAAGAAGAAGAGTTTGTAGAATTTAAAACCCTTCCCAACACTTGTAGCCTCTGACCCTTGTCTCACACATGTTCAGACATGACCCTGACATTCCACTGACACAGCCAACAGGGCTCTAATGTGTCCAGTCTGCCACCACTATGAGACAAGAGATCACATGTCCTCTTGCTCGACTCTCTTGACAGCACCCTTCTCCACCAAGATAATGTGATTGCTTTTCAGGGCTCTGTGTGCACATTTTTCTTAGCACCATGACACTCAGGGGTAAGTAAGCAGAGGAGTATGTCACACAATGCCCACTTCACTTAAAGAATAAATTTTACATGTTGCTAGATTATCTGGCAAAAAGGAAGAGGAAAAGGAGGGAGAAGAGGAGGAGGAGAAGGAGGAGGAGGAAAAGGAAGAGAGGGAGGAGGAAGAACAGGAGAAAAGAAAAAATGAACTATTTCAAGAGCACTCCATGTTACAAAAAAAAGCTATTGGGCCTTGCATCATTGTAAGAAAGAGAAATCTTTTGTCTCTTGACATGTATAAAGAAACTAAGAAAAAATAACCATGCAAATATACACTCAAAACAATTCTGTTTTTCTTTCCAGAGAACCATGATCTTGTATGCTGTTTAAATATTTTTACATGTATTCACTTGTGTGTCTATGTGAGTACATGTGTGTAGGCACAAGTGTTGCAATGTGTGGAGGTCAGACGGTAAACTGTAGGGGTCAGTTCTCTCCTTCCACTATGTATAACCTAAGGCTCGGCCTTGGGTCATCAGACTTGGGGGCAAGCAACCTTACCCACTGAGCTATCCCACCAGCCCTTGCAAAGCATTTAAATAGGTGAGTAGATGAGTGGTTTAGATGTACACAGAAATCTGTCCTGGTCAGAGTGGATGTGAGCCAGGTACCACTCTGCTTGCATTTCTCTGAGTAGGAGCAGTCACGTGACCCTGACAAACTGCAGATAGGGAGGTAAGTTTCCTCCATATGCTCAAGAAGAAGAGGAAAGACAGATCGAACTGAGCACAGACCCCAGAACTTTGGACCTCAGCTATATATTAATTAGTTCTCGTGTATATGAGAACTAATTAATTCCAAGATAACCAGCCATTAGTTGGAATGAATAAAAATTAAAACTGTATTATTATACACGTTGATATTCTTCACTTAAAACATTCATATTGTATATATTTAATGAATAGATAAATACCCTTAGATATGCAACCAAGTAGTTAATCACCACAAACCAAGGAGGAGAAGTTTTTCACAAGACAATAGGGTCTAGGGGTAAAGTGTTCAGCATTTTAGATTTAACCCAGCAATGATACAGGTTTGGGGGATGTCTTCACAGGGAGGGCAGGGGGCAACAGAAGGGAGAGTTTTCCTCCTCTTCTTTATTCTTGGGTCTTGAAAACTCGGCTCGAGTAGACATGAATCTATTTGGAACTCACTGCTGTGCTAGACAGTTCCCATGACAACCACCCCCCCAGCTCACCATAAAGTCACCTCCCATGTCCCCATAACTAGATGAGAAACTGTCTGAAGGCAGAGTGGAATCTCACCAGCCTCTGCCTTCGGACAAAATGGTGCAGTGCCTGGCTCGTGCAAGACAGAAATACATGTGCTAAAAAGATGCCAAGTTCTTAGACTGAATGAAGGAGAGAGAGCTCAGCTACAGGACTGCAAGCCACAGGCTTCTGAGTATAGAGGACTGTAAGCCACAGGCTTCTAAGTGTGGAGTATTCTCTGGAGCATACTGGCTTGGAAGTTTCTCCAGGTTAGAAGTCTGAAATCTTCGTACAGCTGTGTATGTCTGTAACTCCAGTATTGAGTGAAGACACAGGCAGCTCCCAAGAGCTCACTACCCATCCAACCAAAATAGTGAGCTTTCGGTTCTGTGAGAGACCCTGTCTCCAGGCAATAAGGAGGACATTGGTAGAGGAAGACACTAATGTCTTGCTCAGACCTCTGCGTATGAGTGCACAGCAAGCACACTCACACACCCATGTGTCCTCTTATACATTAGTCCAAGGGAAGCACGTGAGTGACCCTGGCCCAAGCCATCAATTGGCACATCATACTTCCATGGTGTGAGCACAACTTAAATCTGAATGAAGATGTATTTGAGGGATTGTGATCAGGTCCTTTCCACTGGACCTGATGCCACCTGGGAATGAACCTGAAGGCCCAAGACCATCCATCACCATGAAGCCCACAATTGGGAAAAGCACTGTGCTGGCTTGAGCTGAGGAAAAGGCCTTCCCCAGACCCTTCCTTCCTGGAAAGTGACAACTCTTCCATCCAGAAGTCTATCCAGGAAAGTACACTTCACTAGGAATGTCAAAAACAACCCAAGGTTTTTCTAACCATCGTCTGTCAGCATGTAGAGACCTGGAGACTGGAGAGTCAGCCTTCAGGGTCCACATCTGGCTTCTGATCACCTGCCATGAACACCTGAATAAGAGTCTGTAAGAAGCAAATGCTTGTGGTTCTCTTTCAAAATGAGAGTACCTTGAATCAGCTCAGGTCCAAAGACAGAAAAGTAGAGACCATTTAGACCCATTCAGGCAGCCTAACTACGCCCTTACTCAAACTCTATTAGTCAATCCCCAAACTGAACATTTAGAGTAGAGAGCCATTAAGAGCTGATCTTACCTACAGATGTGACCTAAAAACCCACAGTCCTGATGAGCTTAAACAGAATGGAAAAACAGTAGAGATGAATACGTGGTCTGGGTTGAGAAAAAGTCAGGTGTAAGTGGCAGAGGGAAAGAGAAGACCTAACTGGTGTGTAGGACCAAACTCTCCTGGTGCCTCAGCTGGAGAGAAAAGGGTTGGGGTGCTACATGGGTTACAAAGCCTGTTCTCTGGCCTCCATCAGCACATCTGCGGTTCTGGGCCGATGTCCAGCTTTGCAAAGTCGTGAAACAAAGTGCCTAGCTTCCTCTATTCGGCGTCTCTGGTGCTCTTATTATGAAGTGAGGGTCCACATTCATATCATGATGAATCACAGAGCAGCTTCTGTAGGCCACAGTGTATAAGCCTAACCCAGATTTGTATACAAAAGAAAACTCCCTTCTGAACAGTTTTCTTCTTTTCTTCCCCTACATACATCCCACCTGAAATTAGCCACACACCCTGGCGGCCGAGGGACGTAATGTGGTATGCTGCTTCAGGCTGAAGCTGGGAAAACGCGGGCTCAGCTCCCCAGCACCTTTCTTCCTCATCTCCATGGCAACAGCAAGTGTCACCTGTTCCAATAGGTACATCCACAGCTGCACAATGAGCCATCAACCTGGAACCCTGTGCGATTCTGTTCATCTGAATCTTCTGTAGCCTACTGTGGATGGACAGTTTAAGTGAGACCAGAAGAAAACAATACACGTGTGCTCAGCCTGGTCATAGGTCTTGGGAGCTGTTCATCATCACCAGAGTAGAAGTACTGCTAGGAGAACAGAAAGGCATTTTCCTTCCTATCCCCAACCTACAGCCAATAACCCGGAAAATCACTATCCATTGAGTCTGAGGATATACCAAAACCACCCAAGAGTAAGGAAAAACCATTCACAAAAGTTCTTGCCTCGAGCCATCAAGAATCAAGTTGAAGGCAGATATGGTAGTGTATTCCTGTAATCTGGGGTGTATTCAGCCCCAAACTCATGAGGCTGAATCAATAGGTTGGCTGCAAGTTCAAGGCCGGCCTAGACTACAGAGTGAGCTGTGCCTCAAAACAAAGAAAGAATACATTTGTAGGCTGGGAAGATAGATCCATGAGTAAAGGACCTGCTTTGCCAGTCTAGCTAAATCAGTAAGCACTAGGTTCTGTGTGGAGACATCATCTCAAAAAGTAAGGTTGTGGGGCTGGAGAGAGGGCTCAGCACTCAAGCAAGAGCTTACGTACTTCTCTTCTGGCATCTGCTTCAGACTGATCACGGCCACTTATAACTCAAGTTCCCAGGAAGACCCAATGCCTCTGGCTTCTGCAGACACCTGCACTGACATCTCTGTGGCCAGACACACACATGCACATACGAGCGTGCGAACACACACACATGTACACACACGTACACACATATGAATATCTATACACCACGGAAAGATAAAGATAATAAAGCAAAACAATCAAGTCTATCTAAATAATTCCCCACATATGTAACTCCAGGTATTAAAAGCAACAGTAATTAGTTCTTCAAAGACTGAAGCACAGAAGAAAAAGCAGCAGTGACCCTCACCCCTGCCCCGCAACCAAGTGTGAGAGAGAAAAGTGTGCCACACGATCAGACCTGCAGGTGGATCATCTGCACTACAGACCAGAGCTTTCCCTCTGACCCTTTGTTGGGGAGCGGTGTCCACAGTGAGCAAGGAGAAATATGCTATTATGTGGAATGGAAGTTTCATTGCTATTTAGATATTGATGAAAATAAGCTTTCTTACACCTACCTGTTAATAAATGCACACGATGTGCTGGCCGTTCAACATTTTCCAGACCATTCTGTCCACTAACCACACAAGAGAAACAAAGAAACAAACAAAAAAAAATGTTCACAAGCCAACTTCCTGAAATCTGACAAGGTTAGGAAATTGCTCTTTCTTCTGCACTTCGGAGTTGCGCATTTTTAATCAACTCCAAAGCCTTAATAGCCATGCACGTACACAAGAAGAGGTTATTTTAAGCAGGGTTTCCAGTGTATGGTAAATGGAGACAGGCTGCCTCGGCAAACGTGCTGTCAGCGTGCACTCATTAATAATGAACTCCATAGGGTAGGTGGAACTTAGGAAGAGGAGCCAAAAACAGCAACTTACCAGATCACAGCCCATTCCTGAGAACAAGATTATCGGGAGACAGGAGCTGCCAGGGATTCCCCACGGGGCTGACACCTTCCCTTCCTCTGCTTGAATCAATACTTGGTTTGCGGTTTATAATTTAAGTTTGCTGTTGTTGTATGCAGGGTTTTTGGTGGTGGTGGTGTTTTAGTAAGTGTGTGTATTTTTTTTAATTTTTTAATATATGTATACAATGTCTCTTGGTCATTTCCATCCCCACTCCTTCCCAGGTCCCACCTACCCTAACTCCCCACAACATAGCTCCAATCTAAACCCACTAAGGCCAATTAGTGTTGTCCATATTCAGGGTCACTCATAGATTAAATCTCTCTCTCTCTCTCTCTCTCTCTCTCTCTCTCTCACATACACACACACACACACACACACACACACACACTTGGGGAACAGGACCAGGAGGAATGGAAGCATACTGTAAAAGACTGGTCTCTGGACAGGACACAACTGTTACATACATGAGCTCACAGCAGCTGTGGTCACCTACACAAGAACAAGCCAATTCATTCCAGATGGGAAGGGGTGGGCTCCCAGTACCCCACCCCTAGCTAAAGAGATAATGGCAGGTCACTGGCCTGAAACTCACCAAGCAGGCTAGATTGGCTGGACACAGGGATCACGGAATCTCAGCCTCCCCAGTATATAGACTCCCCTACCCAGCTTTGGGGACTTTCTGTGGTTGTTGTTAGTGAGTTCTAGGGATCGAATCCAGGCCCTTAGGCTTGCAAGGCAAGCCCTCTCCCAGCTGAGCCACCTCCCAGCCCCTGAGCCACCTCCCAGCCCCTGAGCCACAAGCTTTTGATTGTTTGTCTGATTCTGAGTAATGAACCTAGGACCACACACACAGTAGGTATAAAGCTATGATTTTTTTTGAAGACTTTGTCTGATTTTAGTTTTGACAGTCTCAACCCTGGTCTTCAGATCCAATAATGCCAACAGTCTGAGACCCCGGGGATGCAAGGTTCCTTTTCGCCCACTCTGAACCCTGCCAGGGGCTCATGGCATCTATGCCTCTTCTTCACACTAAGGACCAGACTGCTCATGAAAACCTGAGGATGCGCAGAACCTCTGGCCACTGGGACATTTTCACTTTCCTGTGGCTTTTTATTTCCTTCTTGTTCATTTCTTGAATTCAATTTTTTTTAAATGCAAAAATATCCAAAGAACTTTACATAACTGTCCTGGGTTGTTTTAGGAAATCACTCTTTTCTGGTACCAAAATTACAGTCTCACTCACTCCCTTTTTTATTTTGAGGGTGTTTCCTTTTGACCAAATTACATAGTAAAAAAGATTTTGGTTAAGCAATGTGTTCCAGTTAATGAATAATAACTATTCCTTTTTAAGTAGCTGTAACTTGAAAAAAATCACTAATTTCATGCAAAATAAAAGCATTCCCTCTTAACAATCCCCATTCAGCTAGAAAAGTCTGGTGAACCTCCATTTCCCCGTCTGTACAGGGAGGTGGGTGTGATGGTCCCTACGAAAGCTGTTTAAAGGACAAATCCCTGTGGCCTTTGTCATTTTATTTGATTGTTTTGCTTTTTGGTTTTTTTAGATTGTTTCTTTTTAAAATTTTCATGGTGGTATTCATTGTACATAGCACTGTTATATAACGCAGCCTATTTACTTATTTGTTTGTTTACTTATTTATTTGCTTATTTCTTTATTGTATGTCTCTATGTTACATTTGCAGTGTTTGTGTAGAAGCCATAAGACAATTATCAGGAAGTCTCTGTGCCTACCACGTGAATTCTGGGGATTAAATTTAGGTACTCAGGCTTGACAATGCCTTTACCTACTGAGCAACTAGTCTCACCAACCTGACATTTTCTTCTCTCTCTTTTTTTTTCTTTAGCATTGTGAAACTCTGCAAGTAGCATGTTTTAATTCTCTGTAAACCAGAATGTCAGGCTACACTATTTACTCTTTGTTTTCCGATTTATTTTTAAATCCGTTGAGTTTAATTAGGGTTGCCTGCGGGAGCATGGGTATAGAGCTGTTTGCCAGACTGTGGGCAACCCAGCAGTGGCTACCTCACTGAAGAAAATGTCACCCCTCCTCCAGCAACCAGGAACTGTGAAGAGCTCCTCAGGGAGGGCAGAGGCCTCCTGGGTCCCTCGGCCATCCATGATGGAATGTTGATAGGCCCAGTCTTGTGCAAGACTTGCATAAAAATGCATCATTGCTAGTGCGCATGACCTAAGTGACCACATCCTGGATGGCAGTGTTCTACAGTGGTGCTCCCATCCCCCGACCCTTACTTTCTTTCTGTCCTCTCTCCTACGCTGGTCCCTGAACCTTCAATGGGTGACATCGATGAGCATTCAACAGCCACTTATTCTTGCCACATTCAACAAACAGAAGTCTCTGCATTGACTTCCACCCACTGCAGAAGGAAGCATCTCTTCCCAAGGTTGGAAGCAGGGCTAACTATGGGTAGAGATATAAACATTCAAAAGGCAATTTGACAGCATGTCCATCTAGCAAACCAAGAGTAGCAGGTTCCCCACTGTGGCCTCTGAACCATATCAGTTTGAGTGGGCTTACAGAAACAATTATATATCAGGGCCTCATATCCAATCAGAAAGTAATTGGACACACCCTAAACAACCATGCCATTATTGTACTAGTGGGTGTATCCTGCCAGCCGGGTCAATGCTGTAGCCATGAGTGTCCACAGCTAAGTAAATTATCTCCTCCAGCAGGCTACACAGAGCCCTTAGACACAACACATGCTAGGCCGCTGAGATAAGGTCAGATTTCTCTAGGTCCTATAACCAAAGGGTGTGGGATCTTCAACAAGAGGGTTTTACCATCTAGCTCTGGCGAGCAGCCAAGAGCAATGGCAGTACCCTGTATTGTTTTGGAACCTCTTGGACCTCTCTAGCCAACAATTTACAAGGGGGTATTCCACAGCTGGCACGGGAACTTTTATTTAAAAACCCATGGCTTCTAAGAATAACTTAGTCCATCCATGTAGGCAGCACCTACATGGCACCCTACATTTTCATACAAGTATATTTATTGTACATTGATCATCTTTCCCCTCTCTATCCTCCCTTCCCAGTTAGACACTTTTGCTTCCCAGAGAACATTGCTTTTATCTGAGAAGAGCCCACGCCCACCTTCCTTTTCCCAAGACGGTGAATGTCACATCTCTAGACCAGATTGTCTCATGAGTCTGGGATTGTCATCCAGACATTACCAGTCAGAGCACGTGGGTGACTCAAAATGAGGTGGAAAAAACCCTGCAAACACGGGAACAGCGTTCTGTGGCAGGTGCACAGAGAGAGAGAGAGAGAGAGAGAGAGAGAGAGAGAGAGAGAGAGAGAGAGAGAGAAGGAGCAAGCAGCCAAGGAAGCCTGAGGAGACCACATAACTTCCAGAGTTCCCGGTGCTTTGCCACCTCCAGCTGGTGTTCTCTGGACGGAACTCTTCAGTAGGAGCACTCCATTAAATACCACTCTCTGTTTCCTGATTTTTATCAGAAGGCACCATTTAGTGTCTCTCTTTTATTTTTTCTAAATACATCACAAGTCTGTTTCTCTTCTTTACAGTCCAAATGCTGGCACTAAAACTGGGGAAGAGAGAACCAAAGGTATCCTTCTTTCTCCACACTGGCCCTTTAAGGTTTACATAGGCCCCTCCCACATGGAAATCCCAATTAAAGGGGAACAAGGTCTTTTAAGGCTACATGACCATCAATATATATAAAGGTGACAGGAGACCTACATTGCCCAATTACCCAAATGTCTTGCCGGGTAGCAGTTTTAAACAGTCAAAGGCTCTTTGGAATATCATTTGTTTCAGAGGAATTAAAGGCAGCTGTGGATGTAAATGTTCCCTAATCCTGCAGGCAGCCTCTCTCAGAATAATAGGAGGTTGCTGCTTCTTCACAGAGTTGGCAGGGCATGGTTGCACCATTCTGTTTAGCAAGGGTCACTCAGCCTGTGTTCACATTTCATGGTTTAGGGATTCTTGAATACAACTCTTTCCCTTCCACCAGCAGGGAGATGGACCTGACCCATCCTGCATCCCACTGTCACCCTGGCATCCACACTGGCTCTGAGCAGTTAATCACCCAGTCCTGACCCCTTTCAAAGGGGTGCCCGAGTGTCACCTTCAGGCCTCCTCTGAGTGAAGAACCACTTACCAGTCCTACAGAAGCGCGGGCCCTTTAAGGTACTGCTGTTCTGAGAACTTCATGAATGGTTTCCGGGGATGTGGAGGAGGCTAGCATGGGGCTGGCAGATGAGTCACTCGCCACCGCACAGATGTGAGCACAAAGCCTTCTACCTCCTCTACACACAGTGTTCCTCTGGATGTGCCCAAGTGGACCCATTTAGCAATGAACTAGCTCTGAGTTAGACAGTAGAAATTCAGACTCGCTCCTACAGCTGAAGGGCTGGAAAAAGTTTAGAAAGGTTTGATTCTGATGCAAATCAACTTGCCCTGCTACTTGGTAGCTGGTGTTTTTCCCTAGGTCCCTATTACCAAGAGAAACTTGGTTCATTGCAACCCTACTCTGCTTCCGAAATCCTGGCACTTGAATGAAACCCGGACCTCACAGTATGAGAGTATGCTTTCATAGACAAGTTGCTCTCAGTCAAGTTGGCCTCTCCGAAACTTCTGGAAACATCTAAGGATTCCTATGAATAGTGAAGCCTATTAAGGGGTAGAAGTATGTGTGAGAATCTCTGTGAAAACAGATCAATGTTAATGGCAGATCATGATCATTGCAATTATGGTGAAGAAGAAGACACACAAACAGATGCATAGATATGGAGATGATAGATAATAGATTGATAAATTATAGACAAATGATGATTATAGATAGATTATAGATAGATGATGATTATAGATAGAAGATAGATAGATAGATAGATAGATAGATAGATAGATAGATAGATGATAGATAGATACATTGATACATAGAGTAATATATAGACAGTATATGGAATAATCTATGACAGGCAGTCTACAAGATGGAGAAGCATGGCTCAGTCCTATAAAAGTAACTTTTACCTCCAGATGCAATTGCTGTCTCAGAGATTTACTACTGAATAAGCTCACCCTTGCTAGTTCTCTCTGAACTCTGGCTGGCTGGTTCAACTCAGCTGTTCTGAATCAAAACTCCTCTCCCAGCCGACTGATTCAGTTTGGCTTCTCTCACTGAATTGTTCTGCTTTGCCTCAAACAACTGGCAATTTGTTCTAATCTCCCGGATCCTTCTCATCCTCTGACTCCAGCTGCCTCTGCTGACCTGCACTGAACTGCGTGAACTCAGGAGGGACTCAGCTCCTCTGCCCTGCGCTCACTGCCCTGCCTCCCAGCTGACTCAACCCCCAGCTTGCTGACAGCATCCTCTCTCCTGGTACTGCTCTTAGATACATTTTCTCCTGAGTGTTGGGCGTATTCTATCTCTGGCTCAGTCTGTCAAATCTTTCTCTTTGCCTGCCCCTCAATTAGAAGTCATTATTTGGAATTAAAGGCATGTGCTAAAGGATTCCAACCAGAGGAATAAAAGGTATGCACTAAGGGTATGTCTGCATTCCCACAGGATCACACAGATCTAGGCCTTTGGATGTGATCAGAACAGCCATGTTGCTGGATTAAAATTTCTCTACACAGTCCAATGCTCAGTCACCAGAATCATGGAATCAAGTATTGCAACTCTTGGTCCAAGACTGATAGCTGAGGACCTAGGGGTGGAGACACTGCTGGTGCAAGCCTTAGAGTCCAAAAGCCAGAGAAAGAGGGTTGTGAAATCTACTAGCAGAATTTGTCCAAGCTCAAAAGAACAGACAAAACACTCATGGTTTGGTTTGGTTTGGTTTGGTTTGGTTTGGTTTGGTTTGGTTTGGTTTGGTTTTCTCTGAGCTCTTAGTAAATTGAATAGGGCCTGTTATCACTGGACAAGGAAGAAGGTATATTCCTGCCTCTCTTCACTGATTCAAAGACCAGTCTCTGCTGGAAACATACTCACAGACTCACCTGGACATAATGTTCTACCAGATATCTGGATGTCCTTTGATTTGGTTTGGTTTTTAGTTCTTTAAGACGCGGTCTCATGTGTCCCAGGTTGGCCTCAGACTCACAGTGTAACTCATATTCAGCTTGTTGGAATTACAGGTATGCCACACCTTGTCAGTTTGGAAAGATAGAAGAGATTCTAGGACTGGACCAAGATTAGGGGGCAGCATTTGGCAGTGCCAAATGGGCAAGAAGGCTTGGCAAGAGCTAGAGCATTGCCTCTGATATATGATAATGTAGGATCAATGTACAGTTTAAAAATTTGACAAGAGAGCTCATGTCTCTAGTTGCATATATAGAAGAAGATGGCCTAGTTGGCCATCACTGGGAAGAGAGGCCCCTTGGTCATGCAAACTTTATATGCCCCAGTACAGGGGAACACCAGGGCCAATAGGGGGGAGTGGGTGGGGTGGTTAGGGGAAGAGGGTGGGGGATGGGGGAGGGTTTAGGAGATTTTGGGGAGAACATGTGAAATGTAAATAAAGAAAATATCTAATAAAAAATGGAAAAAAAATTGACAAGATAGCCATGGAATGTTTCACATATTTATTTATGTGCATGTGCATATGTGTATGCACACACACACATGCACACAAACACAAGCATACCTATATGCCACTAGTAAACTGGCAAGCATATTGATAAACAGACACAGGAGCCAACCGAAACATCCCTCAAAGGCTGCCTCTCACCTTGGCATGATTGACTATGACTGTGAGCTCAGTACCTGGGAGAGTGACCAGGGATCACTGTGAGTAGTAGGCTAGCCTCGGCCATAGAGCCAGAGAATGAAATTCTGTGTCAAACAAATAAGAGCTAACTTACAAAAGTAGAAAACAAATATCTGCAGATAAAGACTAATATAAGCAAATGATTATCTAAATAATTAAAGAAAGTGGGCTAGAGAGATGGCTCAGTGGTTAAGCACGCTGGCTGTTCTTGCAGAAAACCTGGGTACCCGCAGGCTTACAACTGTTCATAACTCCAGCTCCAAGGTATATGGGCACCCTCTTCTGTGTTCTGCTACCACCAAACACACACACACACACACACACACACACACACACACACACACACACACACGGTGCACATACATTCATGCAGGCAAAACACTTAGACACATAAATAAACCTTTAAAAATAAAGGACGATAGAACAGATCCCAAATGTTAATGCAGATGTTTGTTCTCAAACAACTGAAGCACAGACCCTGTTCTTTATGTATGCGATGCCCACAATGGCTTCCCTCTCAGGAGGACAGAATGAGAAGGAAAAGAGAAACCCAGCAATGGTGGGGGAGGGGAACCCTGACACAGGAGACCTCAGCCAGGTGGCCAAGGTCAGCTCAACGGCCATAAATCATGTCAAGCATCAAGAGTACCACATAATGAGAGCAGCCCTCTGCCTCTGAGATCTCACAAAAAAAAAAAAAAAAAAAAACCTCATAACTCCAGCCCTGAGGAGACACCCTGCCACCTGCCTCTGAGGGACATTCCCAAAATACCTGACCAGTAATTCTCAACAATGTCAAGGTCATCAAAAAAGGGAAAATTAGAGACACTGCCCCAACCCAGAGGAGCCAGAGGTAACATGCAGCTGAATGGTCCATGGTCTAGGAACTGAAAAAACACATCAGGCAACAACTGAGGGGGTCCCCTGAATAAAGCCTGGAGGGTACTTCATGGTAATCGTCTCAGTGCTGGGGAACTGTCTGCACAAACAATGTAATGTTAATGACACAGAAAAGCAAGTCTGAGCTATGTGGGGAATGTTTGTGCCATTTTAATAATTCTTAGGATTCATTTACATTATTTTATGTGTATGAATGTTTTCCTCAAACATGTATCTGTATGCCACATATGTGCCTGGTGCCCAAAAGGGTCAGAGGAGGGCATCAGATTCCCTAAAACTGAAATTACAGATGGTTGCAAGTCACCGCATAGGTGCTGGGAATCAGGCCTAGGTCCTCTGCAAAAACAAGAGCTCTTAACCCCTGAGCCTATCCAGCCTCTTATTTTACTTTCTAAGATTTATTGATTTATTTTTTATGATTTTTCAATAATACATATATTGTTTATGTGTATGTGCACATGAGTTTAGTGTCCTAGGAAGTAGGGCCTCGGACGAGGGTGACAGATCCCATGGAACTTTAGTTACAGGAAGTTATGAGGTGCTTGGCATCAGTGCTGGAAACTGAGCTTAGCCCCACAACCTTCCAGAGTCTCTCTCCAAATAAGGCTGCATCCCCAAGTGCCAGGAATCATAACTCGTTTGTCTGAGGAAACACAACTCCACTCACAACATGATGACGTGGCCAGTTTTATAGCAGAGAGGAAAGATAGGCTGGGAGCATGACATGAGGGCTTGTGGGAAAAGGGAGAGCAGCAGAGAAGCTGAGCTGCCATAGCCAAACCCAGGACAAGGGTAGCAAAATAAACAGTGACAGTTATGGACTGTGACCCACTAATAAACATCCATGTGCTAACACATTTCTGTTAGTAACCTAAGACAGAGGATGGAAGTCGGAGAACACCATTAGTTGAACATCTAAGTAGTGACTGTGACCAGGCAGAAGCCTCCGTGGACATAGGGGCTAAAATGAATGGGTGAAGGTACGGTGACATATCAGAGACCTCACAGAATAATGACCCACAAGATGCCCTTATAGAGAGCAAAGCCGTGACTTGACGGCAGGGACGCCTGGCAGGCATCACTGTTGCAGTGATGAAAGACCAGCGGCAAACCCAGTCATGGGGCACACTGACATCGTGTGGTTCCTGACATGATGCACTGGGCACGGGGCTGACACCACCACAGTGCTAACCCAAACTCCTGCTGAAAATGCACTGCCTTGATATAGTCACAAGAAAACATCAAAGGGCCCCAGACTGAGCCCTGTCTGCTGGATCATGACTATCGGCCCAATGCTCGGGAGGCTGAAGGAGAGTAGGTGAAGAAGGCCAGGTCAGCCTGGGCAGTAGATCAAAACCCAATCTTGAAAAGTCAAGGGGGGAGGGGAGAGGGGGAGGGAGGGAGGGAGGGAGGGAGGGAGGGAGGGAGGGAGGAAGGAAGGAAGGAAGGAAGGAAGGAAGGAAGGAAGGAAGGAAGGAAGGAAGGAAGGAGGAAAGGAAGGAAGAAGGAAGGAAGGAAGGAAGGAAGGAAGGAAAATGTAAGGGGAAGGGAGGAAGGAAGGCAAAGGAAGAAGGAGAGATCTTAAATCAAGTGATAGCATATAAACTTGCTACCTAATATTCTTGGCTCTTTTGCAGATGCTCACGGCCATAACATTGAACACCTAAACAAGAGAAGGATGTCAGTGGAAAATGGTCCAACTCTGAGTGGGACCCAGAGAGGAGCTAGCTGCCACTGCCCCTTCAGTGAGGGCTGCCTAGGTCCCCTGGGCTAGGTCTGTGGGAAAACAAGGTGAGGCCATTGCTCTTGCCGTGATTTCTACAAAGATACCATTACCTCAAAGTACAAAGTGAAGCACTGGTGGGAAGTGAATGCCTTTGAGTCATCTTAGAAATGGGATCAACAGGCCAGGGGGTGGGTGAACACCAGCAGAGGAGAGATGGAACATGGAAGATTCCTCCACGGGTTTCTGTCTTACATAACGAAGAGAAAGGACAAGCCCAGAGAACTGGGAAACTGGAGTCTGTTTTCCAGAGAAATGTCAGAGGTGAGCTGGGAACAAGTGGAGACTGAAATGACTTTGCAAGATCTAAAGGGGACCATTGAAATGGCAGTTGAGTAGAAGAGCCAAGTTCAAGGAACTAGACATACTTGCCCGGTAGACACTTGCAGACTCTACATCAGGGCCATAGGGTGTCCAGCTCAGTCCCTACAACATCGACTGTAAAAATAGAGAAGATACGCTACAAAGGAGGCCAAGAAGAAGACTGAAAACCATAGAAAGTCAAGCATGCTCCCTAAGACTGCAGGGAGTCACAGCAAGAGCCTGCAAGCCCAGCACTGCCCCTGGCCAACAGTCAGGAGGTAGTGGGTGCTGTGAGCAGCTGTGAGAGCATAGACACCCACCCTTCCCTTGCTGAGTGCAGAGGTTAGGTGAGACTCAGCCCCTCTCTAACAGCAGCCTGGAAGACACAGTGAAGCTGTGGACTCGGCTATGCCGTGCCTGGCCCAAGTAACCACACCATAAGTTAATGGTCCCATTGTTTTGAAACCCTAGCGAGGTGGTCATCTGTGCTGCTGTAATGGAAGATGGGCCACTGAGCTTCAGAAAGGCCAAGGGTCAGCGGTTGTTATTCCCTCAGATCCATCAGGCCCACACCAGCCCTGTCTACTATGGTTTTTACCTCAAAAGTGAATTCTATGGGTTTTCTTCCTCAACCAAGCTCTCCTCACTTTCTGGCTCTTGCTGGGTATAGCCAAAGGGCAGCTTCTAGAAAAAGTCAGAGAGTAGGAGAAGGTCCAGGTCAAGGTGGTTGGCTGTTCCTGGATATCCCCTGAGATGCAGGCTGATGCTGTTCTGTGCCTCTACCCATCTTCAGCTGCCCAGGAGCAGCCCCGTTAAGTATCAGGATCCACCAAAATCCACCCAGTGTACAGACAAACTGAATCCTTCAATAGAGGGTAGAAAAGCTTGGATATTATATTGCAAAATCTTTTTTAAAAAATTGTTAAGATAAAAGAAATCTGGGTCTGGGAACACAGCTTAGGCAGTAAAGAACATAGCAACCTGAGTTCGATCCCCAGAACATAAGGTAAAACCAAAATAGGTGCTCCAGACCCCTTGCTTAAAAACAAAAAAACAGGCAAACTTGTAGCCTCGTCAATAAGGCAGAGACAGGTGGACTCCTGAGGCTTCCTAGCCCACTAGCCTAAGCTACTGTGGGAATTCCAGGCCAGTTATACATCCTGTCTCAGAATGTAAAAAGCTGAGGAGCCAGTAAGATGATGGCTCAGTGGGTAAAGGTGCTTGCCTCCAAGCCTGAAGATCTAAGATCAATCCCTGGGACCTACATGATAGAAGGAGAAAATAGACTCCCATGAATAATCTCCTGACCTCCATATGCAGGCCATGGCCTATGTACAGAGAGAGAGACAGACAGACAGACAGACAGACAGACAGACAGACAGACAGAGACAGAGAGAGGAAGGGAGGCAGAGAGACAGAGACAGACAGAGACAGACAGAGAAGAAATGAATGTAAAAATTAACTAAAGATAAAGTGGTGGACAGCACCCGAGGAATGACCTCCAGATTAATGGACACATACCTGCATAACATACAAAGAAACACACACAGAGAGAGGGGAGAGGAGAAAGAGGGGGAAGGGAGGGAGGGAGGGAGGGGGGAGGCTAAGGCTACAATCAGAGCCAGCCCTGCTACTCACAAACAGTGAAAAGAAATCAAAACCTTTTCGTCCTCATCCATCAGCAAATGGAAAGAGACCCCATCAGCCTTTCCATGGCCTGCCCTGAGAATTCAGCGCAGGAGCGTCTTTGAACACACAGTACCCACTCAGAGCCCAGCCAGCGCTCACCACCTCTGCTGTAGCAGCAATACAACTTGCACTAAGCCAAAAAGAGGCTTCTTTGTATTGTCAGCGGCAGCCCTGGGGGGGGGGGGGGGGGGAGTGACAGCAGCCACCATCAGCACAGTAGAAGGCTGGAAGCCTCCACAGAGATGTCACACAGCTTGGTCTTTATGCAGAGCCAGTGGCCTGAGTCCCACACCGTGTGCATTCATGTGGTTCCAGAGAACCACTTGGCTCAGTCAAGGACAGCTGTTGTCCAGCACCTCAGTGGGGTCAGACAGTGGGGCTGGGCATGGGCTCCTGTCACATTGGGTTTTCTCTCCCTCTGCCCAGACAGATTTTTGAATGCACAAAAGTGCTCCGGAGGGGAAGGAAGAAACGTGTGCTTTGTGGCATTACCAGGAACATGTTTTGACTGTATTCCCAGTCCTTGTAAAGGACAGCACTGTGTGCCACATTCATGACTGTTCCAGCTGCTTTAATGAGTCCCTGAGTACTGACAGGAAGGCCATTTAGACATGACGGAGTGGATTACCACGACCTCACAGAGTCGTGGGTGGGCTGAAGTATCTAAGTCACTGACATCCAAGTGGCCAGTGGACCTAATTCAAAGTCACTGGAAGCTGAAGGTGAGCTGCAAACAAAATCAGGAGCCAGAACTAACCCGGTGGCACAGGGCAACCAAGAGCACAGCTACCCTGGAGGGTCCCTGTCCTCTCTGCAGTTAATCATTCTCTAGTGCTTGTCCCTCGTGTTCCAGTACCGTCATGTTCTCTCCACTGACAGCCCCTTCTCTACTATGTACCTAACCTGCTCACTGTAAGACAACTCAATGTCTGGCATAAATGCATGGATCTGGGTTGAGATTTTATGTAGCAAACCAGGATCACTTGCCCATGTCACAAAGTAGCAACTGAATAACTTCAACAAAACTGGGAAGTACTGCCAGAGCCTTTGCCCACGGGACAATCTGACCTGTGTCTCATCATCCCTTTGGCTTTCTAAAAAGCGGGTGGATGGTGTAGCTCAGAGGGTGGTGGCAGATAATTGCATCAGCTTATTTTTAACCAGTTTTTACAACTTAGCAAACACTGCATCTTAATATAATTCACTATTAAAGCTCTGTCTTTGGGAACAGAGAAATAATTTTTTTTAATTGGCAATTGGGTCTGAAGAGATAGCTACGCAGATAATAGCGCTGGATGCTCTTACAAAGGACCCAGGTTCAGTTCCCAGCACCAACAAAGTGGCTTACAACCATCTGTTAACTCCAGATCCTGAGGATATAGTGCCCTCTTCTGGTCTTAGAAAGTACTGCAGGCACATGGTACACTACTGCATGCAAGTAAATAAACCCTCATAAAAGGAAAATAAAATAAATAAATCTGTTTTTTAAAAGATTTTGTGGTTTTCAAACTACAAATGACTTTTTTCTCTTAGAATCAGAAACACTAAGGGAAAAATAGCTTTCCGCCTCCTGATGGTGGTATCCATTTTTATTTTAAGCTAAAATCACCAGGCAATGCACCTGTCACCATCTCTGTCTGCAGCTCTCCCCAGATTATCAACAAGCTACACCACAGTCATCGGCACTATTGTCCTAACTCAGTGAGAACAGCCATAAATCATGGCTTATGGAGCTGAGGCTCAGAAAGATAAGTAAATATTGTAATGAGTCTTTTATAAGCCACCTCCTCGCTCCCCAGGTCATGGATTCTGTCCTTGGGGAAGGTAGCTGTGGGCTGCAAGGAGGGGCTAGACTTCCTCCCTGCGGGGGACACCTGGAGGTCTCTGTCTTATCCTGGTGGCAGGGTTCCATCCTCTCTGTTGCTGGAAGCAGGGAAACCCCATGGCAGGGGCAATGTTGGAGAGTCATCCTCCAAGAATTCTGGCAAAAGAAGCTGGAACTTTCCAGAACTCATCTTTCCTAAAAGCTGGAAATGGAAACCACACCCACAGTGCCCTGCACCCAACAGGCGAGCACCACCTCCTCTCAAACTCAGCCGCCTTGTGGGAGATGGCCATGGCTCAAGGGTGGGAGCTCAGGGGTGGCTCAGATTAATCGAAAGATCTGGCATGTGAGGGTAACCATCCAACTGACCCAGGGGAGGACAGAGCTGACCATCCAACTGACCCAGGGGAGGACACAGCTGACCGACAATCTGCTGAAGTAATCTGTATAACACAACCCATTCACAGGTCCATTGCACCCCTGCCCCGTAAGTCCCTACTCCAGGCCAAGAGTCCCACTCTGTCTAACTGACCCAGGCAAGAATGATGTAGGTAAGTCTCTTCCCCATGGCCTGGAGAGTATACCAGAAGAGACACACAATGGGCAAAGACATGCTACGGCAGGTGTTCAAAGATGTCACAAGGAAGAAGAATGTACAGGCACACAGGGTCCTTCCTGTGCAAGAAGTCTAGATGGGCCTTTAGGTAGACCTACATAAAACGACCGAGTTAGCGCATTCAACTATCTGAAAAGATAAATATACCTAATAGTATGATCAATGAGGCCAGGCTACAGCAGGAACCTGTTGGGTGCCTTTGGGAAATGGAGGGGAAGCCTGTGTGTCTCAGGGAGATCAGCCAGAGGGCAAGGGGAGGTATTCACCAGATCAGCAAGGAAAGCAAGAGTCTGGAGGTGGCCCTGACCCAAGAGGCGATGATAAACCCCTCAGTTTGGACAGAGGATTCCTGATAATGCCTTACGTTGAAGGAGAGCTCCAAGCTGGGGAGAGCCAGAGGCCAAACAGCAGGCAGGATCCCATAGAACAAGATTTCCACAGAAAGGGCAGGTGTCGCTGACTTATGAGAAGTAATGAGATCAGTGAGGGTGGACCCTCACAAAAGGAGTTGGAGCCTGTGGATATCCCTCACTCCATCTGACCAGAGCAGGACAGCTTTAAGGCACCATCTTCGAATGAGAACCACAAGTCCTCACCAGTCAGTGAGTCTCATAGCTTTGGACTTGGGCTTCCCAGGCTTCAGGATGCTAAATGATAAAGTTCTGTCAAGTCATACATGTGTGCATGCACACATACATGCTCACACACACACACACACACACACACACACACACACACACAGAGAGAGAGAGAGAGTACTTTTATGGAGCAACACGGGAAGATGAAGACAATTGAGACAGACTTTTATTCCTACCTCTCACCTCTTCAGGGCTCCTTCCAAATGCCTTCTTTGCCAAGACTGGGTGTATAGGGGTCACCTCATCCACGAACCATAAATGCACAGGAGACCCCCTGAGCAGGTACTGAGGAGACTGGTGCTAGGAGCTGAGGAGAGGTGGCTAGTCATATGATGTTTGGTGTCTTTGTAGACACACGCGCCTTCTCTCCCAGCCTTTATCCACATGCACAGCCCAGGGCAAGCCTTCCACACTCACAGTCTCTGAGATTAAAAATTGCACTTGCAAGCAGGGTGGTAGTGGCATACCCTTTAGTCCCAGTCCTTGGGAGGCAAAGACATGTAAATCTCCAAGTCTGAGGCCAGCATGGTCTACGGAGCAAATTCCAGGAAGCTCTGCCACCTCACGAGGAAGCAGGAGAGGTACCAGAGAGCAGGGCACAGGTTTGTTTCTTCTAGAACCTGCAGCTGACCTCAGACAACTGTTTACATTCCCTGGGCCTCGGGTTCCTCTGCCTGGATGAGAAACACTGACAAGCGTCATGACCTTGACAGGTGACAGAAAGTCGGATGCTCATGTGTAAGAAGGTGTTGATGGCATCTGCAGAGCAGGTGTTCAGACACCTAGCAGCTAATTTGACAGTTAGGCGCTCAGACAACAGTAGCAAGAATCACGGGCTATATTCATTTGGTGTTGGCTTTGCTTTTGCTTTTGAGGGGGTGTGTTGTGGAGCTCAGGCTTGTCCCAAACTGATATAGCAGAGACTGGCCTGAACAACCACTCCTCCCGCCTCTACTTCCTGAATGCTCTGGTCATTCCAGGGATGCTTCATCACATCCAGTTCCCCCTGCTAAATAGCAAAGGAAGCCTTACCTGCATTGCAGAGAAGTTTGAAAGCATGACCTACTCCTCCCCGCAACGTGACATCATAAACACGGCTCTGATCGACTTTGCCATGGGTGTTTCTAATTTCAGTGGAGTTCTACTGGACAGCTCTGCTTGTCAAAGGATCGGAACATAACTACAGCTGACCTTTTCAAACCAAGTTAATTGCCAGGGTTTTAAGGTTATGCAGCTGATTTTTTTTGCCATCTATTGATAGAGGGGGTTGCAAATTCCCCTCCTGACTCTTAATTTCTTCTCCAGGAGAAAGTAGGAATTGGCCTTCAGGCCTCTTGTCGTCGTCTCTAAATATTCAAATATTTTTCTGTTTCTAAATCAACATGGCTAATTATGTGGTATAATGTCTCAAGTGACAACGGTAATCTATTCTCTTAGCTCTTCATTTGTTCGTTAAGTTTTTATGGAGGACTTCCTATGAGGCCAGCCTCGTGAGTGACTTGAATGAGTTCTACAAGCATGTGGAAGAGTCTGAGAGTATCGTGTTCAAACTGCTAAAGGTGGCATGCCTATTCTGTTGTTGGGCTTATTTTTTTATTTGATTTTAATTGGATCCACGAACAGGGTACAGTGTGTAACATGTAATGATGGTTTCCTACCTTTAGTAGTTATCATTTCTTGATGAGGGGAATCTTCAAACTCCTTCTTTCTCAACAGTGCTGAAATATTTTGAGAGTACTTTGCACATTAGTAGCCTTGCTTGCTTTTCTGTCCCATGGTGTTGAACATGTCACTCGAAGCATATGTTACCTGACATTCTAATCCATTTGGGTGACCTATAGTGCCTTGGGAATGTCTTAAAGCACATTTAGGCCCAAGATGAGCCCTCTTCCTGCCAATAATGATGACACCCTTGCTCCATTACCAGAAAGGACCACTCCCTGCCCTCTTGTAAAGCCCAGTTCTGGAACAAGGATTCAGCTGTGGACAAGAGACAGAACATACTTATTAATCATTTTGGCAAATAATTACAACAGTAATACCTACTACCACCATTCCATGAGCACTTTCTCTGTGACAGACACTCCACTGTGACACACAGATTGATCCACTTAATCCTTACAAAGCCCCATGACAGGGCTTCTCTTCCTTTTTACTTTTGTTCAGATAAAGAAACCAAGGTGGATAGAAATTAAGCATCACATTGTAAAGTTTATATCTGGAATTTAAACAAAACCCTCAACAAGGCATAGTGATACATACCCATGAACTCAGTATTGGAAGCGTGCAGACAGATGCCTGGGGCCCTGGCCAGCCAGGCTCTCTTTATTCAGTCAGTCTCTCAGGTATCAAAAACAAAGCGGATGTTTCCTAAGGAACAGCATCCAAGGTTGCCTTCTAGTTTCCATACTTATGTGTGCACGCTCATGTGTACTCGCACACACTCTCACTACCCATCTGGCACACCTCAACAGTTACCCTGGAGCTCAGTCCTCTATTCTGTTGATATGATCACATGTCATGCAGAATCAAGAGATGCTAAACACAGAGGAGCCCTGCTTTTCACAAAGGAGAAAGAAACCCCAAACCTCCTTGAACACATGCTATCCCAAATGTTTGAGGAAAGCCATCAATAAATCACTGTGAGATCTGCAAACAGAAAAACAGGTTCCACAGTGACAAGTGTATCCAGCATGCCTGGTACCAGACACTGAGCTGGCAGATGAGACAGAGTGGCTAGGCTAGACTCCCATCTCTGGCTCTTTTAGCCCAAGAAGTAAGTTTGTCTATAAAAGGTCTTACATGTTATATAGCCATGATGACACTTTTATGCTGAAAGTGACCTTGGAGGTCATCTGGCCCACACCCAAGCTTGCCATTGCTCTCCTACAACCTTCCAGACTCCATACCTGGCAACAGAGAATGGATGGGGTGACAAATTCTCGGGGTAGGGGAGGAGACAATCGTTATGGAGCCTCCCAAAGAGCATCAAGTTTTCATACGATCGCGATGACCTGGGAATAGAAACTGAAGTGGGTTTTGCCTCCTCCCTCTGCTTCAGAAAATCAGTCAGCCATGAACAGGAGTTTGTGCTGGAAAGGTTTATCACCTGAGATCAAAAACTTGATGACCTTATAAAGAAAAAAACATGTCTAACCCAAGATGTCACAATGCCTCACACAAAAGCGGTGGAAAATAACTTTTCACCATGGATGGATGGATGGATGGATGGATGGATGGATGGATGGATGGATGGATGGATAGATGGGAGTACAGACAGACAGAGAGACAGACAGATGGACGGACAGGTCCAGGATGAGTGGTTCTGACTGATAATAACTTGGGAATAAATGAGTTTAATTGGCTTGAAGATTGTAGTGGATAGTTTTATGTTAACTTGACACAAGCTAAAATTATCTGAAAAGAGGGAACCTCAATTGAGGAAAGCCCTCTGTACAAGCCACACTTAGGGCATGAGGAAAGCCCTCCATACAATCCACACTTAGGGCATTTTCTTAATTAGTCACTGAGGGTGGGGGGAGCCCAACCAATTGTGAATGGTGTCATCCTTCAGCTGTGGTCCTGGGTTCTATAAGAAAGCAGGTTGAGCACGCCATGGAGAGTAAGCCAGTAAGCAGTACCCCTCCATGACCCAGCTCCTTCCTCCAGGTTTCTGCCCTGCATGGGTTCCTGCCCTGACATCCTTAAATGCTAGATAGTGATGTAGAAGCCAAATAAACCCTTTCCTACCTAAGTTTCTTTGGTCATGGTGCTCCATCACAGTAACTGTAACCCTGACTACCACATGGGTTATGGTCCAGCATTAAGGGAAGCCAAGCTATGAATTTAAGGCAGGAACCTGGAGGTAGGAACTGAAGCACAGAACATGAAGCAACACATGGTGTATTCCCAAGGCTTGCCAATCTAGCTTTGTTATAAAGTCCCGCCCACATACCTAGAGATCTTACCAATCCATAGTGGGCTAAACGCTCCTACACCAATAAGCAATTAAGAAACACCCCCAAACACACACAGAGAGACATGGCCATAAGCCAATCTGATAGAGACAATTCTTCACTTGAGGTTCCCCCTCCCCAGGTCACCCTAGGTTTGTGTCAAGTTGACAGCAGTACTATGACACTTAATAAAGAAATAGACAAATGGAGAAATGCTCCAGGCAAAACTCAGCTCCCTTCAAAAAATTAGGGAAAGAATGGGATTGGAAAAATTGTAAAGCAAGGTCCTTGATCCCACTTACACACAAAGGTATCTGAATTTTCAAGGTATATTTCATTTGTAGACTAAAGAAAACCTTACTGTCATTCAGGGACAGCAGCTCGTGGCAGAAGCAGTCTATTTATTCTCAACATGAGGCCAGGACCCAACACAAAAGTTCAGGGCATCTTTCATTTCAATGTTACCATTGAAAATTTTCATGAAGTTACTACAATCAAGTGGAGAACTCTCAGAGCCTAGGTAGGAATTTAAAACATTGTAGAGTGGAAGAGAGAGCTATACAGTACACTCAATACACACTTAAAAGAATTTGATGCTAAAGAAAAGAAAGGAGGAAGAGAAGGAGGAAGTGGAGGAGGAGGAAGAAGAAGAGGAGGGAGAAGAGGAGGAATAAGGAGGAGAAGGAGAAGGAGACATAGAAGGAGGAGAGGAAGAAGAGGAAGAGGAAAAAGAGTGGGTTTCTACAAGTTCCTTAGTTGGTTGTTTAAAAAAATAGTTAGGTTGTTAGATATTGGATTTAACTAACAATAGACATGTTTAAGTTCATTTTAATTTTGATACCATTTTCGACAGGGTGTAGTAAGGTCGGTAGTGATCCTACCTCTACCTTTCCTATATGAGGCCCTGGAGGTAAGCCCCAGCACTGTATAACCCAGGTGTGGAGAGTGTCCCTGTAATCTCAGTAGTGGAGAGACAGAGGCAGGAGAATCGGAAGTTCAAGGTTAGCCTTGTCTACATACTTATTTTGAGGCCATTCTGGGATACATAACACCCACTCTCAAAAACTTCCATAAATATTCAAAAATATCACAACTAGTCTTGCACCTCATCAGTGAGACTGAGCTGGGATGCATGGCTACAGTTGCACACACAGCAATGGGCACACAGTTGCACACACAGCAATGGGCACACATTGCACACACAGCAATGGGCACACAGTTGCACACACAGCAATGGGCACACAGTTGCACACACAGCAATGGGCACACAGTTGCACACACACAACAATGGGCACACAGTTGCACACACACAGCAATGGGCACACAGTTGCACACACACAACAATGGGCACACAGTTGCACACACAGCAATGGGCACACCATCGCACACAACAGCAATGGGCACACCGTTGCACACACACAGCAATGGGCACACTGTCGCACACACACAGCAATGGGCACACAGTTGCACACACACAGCAATCNCAGCAATGAGCACACAGTTGCACACACAGCAATGGGCACACCGTCGCACACACACAGCAATGGGCACACAGTTGCACACAACACAGCAATCAGCACACAGTTGCACACACAGCAATGGGCACACAGTTGCACACACATAGCAATGGTCACACAGTTGCACACACATAACAATGGGCACACAGTTGCACACACTCAGCAATGAGCACACAGTTGCACACACAGCAATGGGCACACAGTCTCACACACAGCAATGGGCACACAGTTGCACACACAGCAATGGGCACACAGTTGCACACACATAACAATGGACACACAGTTGCACACACTCAGCAATGAGCACACAGTTGCACACACAGCAATGGGCACACCGTTGTGCACACACAGCAATGGTCACACAGTTGCACACACAGCAATGGGCACACAGTCACACACACAGCAATGGGCACACAGTTGAGCACACAGCAATGTCTTCTTCTGCACTCCTTTAGGTCGACAGCCCCGGACAAATGAGAAGATGTCACTCTATCTGTTTACTTCATCCTGGATTCCCATGGTCTCTTGTCGTTTGTCCACCAGGCACGCTACTTCTGTTTCATGGTCCTGTGCCTACAAAGGCTAATGTCACAACATACCCTGCCTCTGTGAGGCTCAACTGTCGAGAAACCAACCTCTATTTGATGATTATTCTTTTGGGAGTAAAATTTTTTTGCAGGGAAGGCAAGATGGCTCAGGTGGCAACGGTGCTTTCTGCCATGCCTGACTGCCTGCATACGACCCCCAGGACTGACATGGTAGAAAGAGAGGACCAGCTCCCATAAATTGTCCTCTGATCTCCATACATGTGCTGTGGCATGCATGTGCCCATGCACATATACAACACACATGCACACACACACACACACACACTATATATATATATATATATATATATATGTTTTAAATAGATTTTGTGTTCAAATAGATCTGAAAGAAATTGTTTTCAAAGCTTGTCACTGCACATTGGAAATGGCTGCTAGGGTACCCTAGTGTATTTCACCATTGTTAAAACTGTAGCCAGAAACAAATAAATAAGATAAAACACAGAAGCAGCCTGTCTGGATGTAGGTAACAAAAAATCAGGAAACAGCATCAGCTTTGGTAGATTATAATCGAGGAAGGCTAAGGCATTCGTTGTGGGTCTAAGTTTCTGTAGTGGAGTTCGGCGATGGCCCCAAATGGACGGTGCCTGCTCTTCTGCTACCCCTGGTTGATAAATGCGCGTCCATTTTTCATTTTGAAGCGTTATTTCCGTTTGCAATTTGCCAAGCGCCTTTTCATGCCCCATTTGAAGACCATCTCATGAACAAAGCTGCTCCAGGGGAGACAAGTTAATTATCTGACTGCCACTCTGATCGTCGGCTTCTGGGAATAAAATTCTTCCCAACCCCAGTGTCCCAAAGAACCAACTGTTGAGCAGGAGTATCAGATTCCCACAGGAGCAGATGACAGAGAAGTAGAGGAACCAAGAAGAGCCCAGGTGTTCAGCCGGCAGACCTCCTTAAGTCCTCCTCTTCCGGTAAGCCATGAAGCCCTGGGCACTGCGGTTAGTCTCCGAGCCCCGGGTTTACTGTTGGGCTTCGTTTTGCTTCCTCAATTGCATGAGCATCTTAAAGTGTGGCCCGGCACGCACTGAACTGGAGACACGTCATACGCATCAAGTAGATGTTTCCATTCTGAGAGACCTCATGAGATGCACAATCCCCTTCCACTCGCAGGAAGACGTGGGAGTCGCTGAATGAAGCATCCCTGGATCTTATTTCAGAAGTGTTTCCACAGCAACGACATTACATACGTTGAGAGACGCATTATTGTTGTTACTTTTCTCAAACGGCCCGACAAGAAGCCGTTTAAGGAAAGGTTTATCCTCACATACAGTTCAAGGGAATAAATACAGCCCATGATAATGAGGAAGCACAGCTACAGGAAGGGAGGCAGCTGGTCACGCTGCACCCATAGTCTGAAAGCAGGAAATGAACAGGAAGTGTGGCCAGGCTACAAAACTCAAGGCCCATCCACACTGACCCATTTCCTCCAGCAAAACTCTACCTCCTAAATGATCCCATATGTGTCCCAAACAGCTAGGAACCAAGTGTTCAGACACATGAGACTGTGGGGGACACTTTACATTCAGATCACCATGCATATATTTGTAACTTAGAAAGGACGTTGACACACATTTCTCCAGAGACTGTGTCTTCAAACTCTAGATATTCTGGGATCACACACTTCTACTGGGCACAGCAACAAGCAACTTTAACTACTGGAGCCATCCTTCCCAGCCCCTGTCTTCTGACTCTTAAGGAGCCTGGAACAAGGCCGCTCCCCTAGCCAAAGTATAATTTACAGCCTAGGAGAGGTGGGAGTGGGCGATATGCCTTAACATTAGCACTCTTGCCTAGCATTCGAGAAGCTCTGAGACCAAAACACCAAAAGAAAAGAAATAGTTTATTATAAGATGTAAGAATACCAAGATATATATGTTTATGTGTTTTATATATATATATGGAAAGGAGAATGGGAATATCCCTTTGGCTTAATAATTTTTTTAAAAGTTATGGGTAGGTATTCCAACTCAGAAGGAAAGACACCTAGTGCAAAGAGCCAAATGTGTATTAATTATAGCTTATTTATTTAATGCCACCAATGTGCGCCAAGCTATGCAAAGGGTAGGTTGAAGGGGACAATTCAAGAGCACTAGCAGTCTCAGAATCTGTTACCTACAAGCCGAATATTTTACACTGAGGTTCGTGGCAGATAATAAGAAAATGAAGTGGGGGGGCGGGGAACGTGACATCAGACACACTGACCCACATCAAGGGAAAGCACCCAGCGCTCACATCCAACTCCTCAGAATCCTCCATGAACCAGAGTGGACAAGATTCCCAAACCGAGCACACAGTGTCCTGCACAGCTTGCACCAACTTTCATTCATACAGCAGAGCCTGCCTGGTGCCTCTGGAGAAACAGTTGGATGAGTTAGCGGAAGAGTGACACATTCTGCCAGCAGTGTGTAACTGTGGGTTTTTACAGATTCAACTACTAAAGTGGCAGTTTCTTTGAAATGGATGATCCCAGAACCCAGATCCTAAATGCTGAGTGAGGGGGCATCTTGAAAGAGTAGATGACAGTGAATACTGTAGGAGTGAGTCAGCGTGTTCCGACTAGCAGGCCACTATGACCCACTGTGGGCGATGCCATCCCTAGTCAGGTAAACCTGGATTATATAAGAATCCAGCTGAACATAGTCTAGAGACAAAAATGGGAAGCCATATCCCTTTATGGTCTCTAATCATAAAATTCTAACTTAAGTTCCTGCCCTGACTTCCATCAGTGATGAACTGTGACCTGGAAGTGTAAGCTGTGTAAACCCTCTCCTTCCCCAAACAGCAACAGAAAGGAGCTAGGGCAGTAGTAACTCAGATCCACAGAGATGGGAAAGGGAGCATAAGACGTTCACTGAGGTCATCTCTGGGTGATAATTAAAGATGCCTTCTGCCTTCTGTAGTTTCATAAAGTCTGTGAGTATAGGATATTTTCACAATAAATGCTATTTCTATTTTAGAAAAACTTGCCATAAACAGGAAGAAGGATGAATTGTGAATGATCATTCACGTTGTGCAGGGCTAATTCATCTTGTGTGCTTGGATGAAAACTTAATGAGCCGAGATACCACATGAACATGAGATGCGATCTCAGCACGGTCCAAACAAGGTCCCGTGACCTGCAGGACACGTCCCGACATCCGAATCTCTTTATCTGTGGGTGCTGAGATGGAGGGTATGGTACTAAGAAAGTCCTGGGAAACTTCTAAATAATTATTGAAATTAGTAGCTAGTTTTAAAATTAATTTTGGTTGTTTATGGCCATGAGGCAATACCAAGCCACTTTCAAAAGAACTTGGGTTAAATCCTAATTATCTATAATTGGATTTTCTGCCTTGCAAATTATCTGGAGTGGCTTCAGACTTATTAACCTCATTCATCCCAACAGCTCTCCAGCTGAGGGAAGTGCTATGGTCCAACACCTAGAAGGAACAAGACTTAAGAGTCAGAGAAAAACTCAAGATGAAGGATTTGAGGGTGGATTAGCAGGGAGAAGGGGCACCCAAGGGATTTCTAAATTACTGCTATCCAGATTTTTTTTTGATACTAAAGTTATTAACCAGCTGGGCAAGAAACAGAAGGGAGTAAATAAACTTCATTTAAATAAGAAGGATTCACATTGTCCACAGCTGTGATTTCTTTATAATGTCGCCAACTCATTCACTAAGAGTTGAGAAGCCACCATGATCACCTGACCTTTGTCCAATGTGCTGAAGCTGCCCAGTTGTTACCAGTCAGGTTCTGGAGCTCCAAGGGGCTTGTGGGACAGCACCACTGGGTGTCCCGGGTACTGCTGGGTGTCCCGGGTACCACTGGGAAAGGCCATGAAAACTAGTTAAGGAGTCTCAGCATACCAGACTCAATGAGGTCACTAGTCCTGGAACTGTTACATGCTTCTGATGGAAACAGGAACTGAGCTAAATATTCTTCCACACCAATCATAGCCTTAAGAAGTCCTTTCAGGGGTGATTATATGTGTGTTGACTTTTGTGCTTTAATTCCAAGGCTACCTTTTAGGATTTTTACTTATTCTTGGACAATTTCGAACTTGTATATAATATATATTAATCATTTCCAACCCAAATCTCCCCTCTGACTCCCACCCAGCTACCAGATACTTCCCCAGCCACCTGCTGCTTTTTCAATAAATTGAATTAGTGCTGCCAACATGCACATGGGTGTGGCACAATCCGATGGAGTTTGGGCAGCCCACCTGTGGCCCATCCTGGAAGAACTTGACATCTCAGCAACCGCCCTAGCCTGGACTCCATGTCTTCCATTCTACATCTGAGAGATCACCCTGACCTCAAATGACCTCAAATGACCTCAAATGACCTCAAATGACCTCAAATGCTATTTGAGACTTTGGATTTCCTTTTCACTCCTAAAGAAGATTTACCCAATAGGAGCCCTTCGTAGCCCTGGCCTTGATCCAGATCAGAACTTGGACTGATGGTGAAGCTGTGTAACTGAAGGCCTATGTAGAATGTTGGCCCCTCTCCTTACAGATTCCTCCCTTCCCCTACATGGTCCTTTATTTGGGTTTCAGAGACTTTTGCTAGCACACTTTAGAAATTTGACACGCCCTTCCCAAAAGCTCAAAGAAGGTATTTCTCTTTCTTTTTAATCTTTTGTCTGAAGAAAACTAAAAAGTAGAGAAAATGTATGTGCTGAGGTGAAGAGGCAGGTTATAAATGTAGGAGTCTTTGGGTGGGAAAAAATCAGTTCAAGGCTGCATTTGATAAACTTTCTTAAACCATCAATCAAATATTTCTTACCAGAAGAATTAAAAAAAAAGTTAGACAAGAAACCAATTCAAGAACACCTACCAAATCCAGAGAATCATCACCATCAAACCTCCTCTGATGAGCTAGCCACAGTCTCTGTTGGTAGGATTTCACCTTCGGGGACAGGAGGGATTCTGAACGTTTACACCTCCCCTTCTACAGTCCCAATGACAGACCGAAGCTCTAGTTCACCAAGTTCACCCTTGGGAGACAATGGGTTTATCAGACTTCCTTATAAAGCACAGGGGAGTGGTTAGAGACAAGAGCAGGGTGGCCCCAATACAGCCACACTGGAAGGTCTATATCCAGCAAGGATGATGGCTTCCCTATGGTTGCACATATCAGTCCCCTTCCTGTAGGCTTGCCCAGGCTATATATCCTAGCCTCTTCCAAGACCTAAATCCCATGTGCAGTTAAGGCAGAACCACATATGACTGATTGGAAAGTACAGTTGGATCTCAAGTGAGGGTCCCATGACCCGCTCCACTCCCTTCTCCTTTTTTAAAATATTTTTTATTTTTATATTTATTTTATTTTTACTTAATTAATTTTATTTTACTTTTACTTATTCACTTTACATTCCATTCACTGGTCTCCTCCCAGTAACCTCTCCCCAAAATCTTCCCCCCACCCCCTCCCCTCTCCTCTGAGTGGGTAGGCCCCTCCCCTGGGTTTACACACACACACACACACACACACACACACACACACACACACACACACACCCTGGCACTTCAAGTCTCTTGGAAGCTAGGCACTTCCTCTCCCACTGAGGCTAGACAAGGCAGCCCAGTTAGAAGAACATATCCTATGGTATAGGTAACAGCTTTTGAGACAGCCCCCTGTTCTAGTTGTTCAGGACCCTCATGCATGTCAAGCTGCACATCTGCTTCATTGAGCGGGGAGGCCTAGATCCAGCCAGTGAATATTCTTTGGTTGGTGGTTCAGACTCTGAAAGCCCAAGGGTCCAGGTTAATTGCCTCTGTTGGTCTTCCTATGGACTTTGTATCCCCTTCAAGGCTTGCTGTGGGAGTGCAAACACGTACAGCCACTTTGGAAATCAATTTGGCAGTTTCTCAGAAAACTGGGGATAGTTCTACCTCAAGACCTGGCTATACCACTCTTGGGCATATACCCAAAAGATACCCCAATATACCACAGGGACACTTGCTCAACTATGTTCATAGCAGCTTTATTAGTAATAGCCAGAACTAGAAACAACCTAGGTGTTCCTCAACTGAAGGATTGATAAGGAAAATGTGGTATATCTACACAGTGGAATACTACTCAGTTATTAAAACCAAGACATCATGAATTTTGCAGGCAAATGGATGAAACTTGAGAATATCACTCCCTCCTTCTTTGAGGAAGGTTAAACAAGACCAGCTGGTATGATCTTTGCTAGTGAGACCAACTGAATTCCTGAAGGTAGCAGTTGTGTAGCTCAGCAGTATCAAACACTGTAACTAGTAACAGGCTATGACTGTTAACTAGTAACAGGCTATGAATGTTAACTAGTAACAGGCTACTACTGTTAACTAGTAACAGGCTATGACTGTTAACTAGTAACAGGCTACTACTGTTAACTAGTAAGAGGCTACTACTGTTAACTAGTAAGAGGCTACTACTGTTAACTAGTAACAGGCTATGACTGTTAACTAGTAAGAGGCTATGACTGTTAACTAGTAACAGGCTACTACTGTTAACTAGTAAGAGGCTACTACTGTTAACTAGTAACAGGCTATGACTGTTAACTAGTAAGAGGCTATGACTGTTAACTAGTAAGAGGCTATGACTGTTAACTAGTAACAGGCTACTACTGTTAACTAGTAACAGGCTATGACTGTTAACTAGTAACAGGCTACTACTGTTAACTAGTAACAGGCTACTACTGTTACTGTTACTCTTCACTGGCTGTAAGCCAAGCCCAGCACCAAGAAAGTTATGCTACCTGCACAATCATTCTGAACACAATAGTAACAAATACTGCACAGTAACAGGCGTTGTCCCACCACTGGCTGTGAGCCAAGCCCAGCACATGCAAGTTATATACACAGTCCATCATTTTGTGTGCCACGGTCTTAGTGAGACACTGCCATTGTCTGCTTTGGTAGGTGAGGAAAACAGAGCTGGAAGGACAGGGCAATTACCATAGTCTGTAACAGTGGGGTTGCAACCTACCCTGAGCACACAGCCCAGACTCCTACAACTGTTCTGGGCCCAAGTCAGCATGTGTTTCCTGTGAACAAATAGTTTAGAGTTCTGGCCATGCAGTGTCTGTCCCAACTTGACAGGAATACACTTGCCTTGCCATTGTCACACCAAAGTCACCATAGCCAAGAATGAACCACATTAATCATTTCCAAAAGCAATTAAGTCTGGTGACCTAATCATCTTCCATGAAGCCCTGCCTCTTAAATATCCCTCCACTCCTAAACATTGATGCACTGGGATCCAGGATTCCAGTACAAGAACCACCAAGGAACAGACACTAACCTCAGGAAGGTCTCAATAACATGACATGGGCACTGTAATCAAACTATAAACAGTAAATGACAAACTTTTAACATTCACTGAGCACTTACTGGCTAGAAGACGGTAGACTGGAGCTCACTGGAAGCTAACAGGAGATGAGGGTCTGTACACTTGCTTGCTTTCCTTACCTCTGAAGTGGAGGTTTCTGGAAATGTCTGGTGGTACAGACTCACGTGGTGTTTTGCTAAGACAGACTCACATGGTTTTGTGCTGAGGCAAGACCTGTAGGAGGAACATGTGATGCTTGGAGAGAGTGTAAATAGGACTCATCAGACAGTGACAGTGCACTTGCAGAGCTGGCTTTGTCATGCTTCGTTGGTCTCACATCTTCATCTTCGAGGCTCTTCACTTTGTTGAGAGAGGCACGACCAAGAACTTTTCCTGGCGTCCCGACTGGTCCTGGTCATTGCAGTTGACCTGTGCCTTTTCGGAGGTGGATGCCTAGAGGTTTCTGCTGGATCATGCCACTGCTGCTGATTTGGTTTGCTATCCTGATGCCACTGAATTCAACTGCTGGTATCTTGACAGAGACTGAACTCTCCCCCAAAGAGCTACTTCTAAACAGGTCCACATTCCCTTGTCCTATTTACCATCTTTTCTCCCCTACCTTTGAATGGTGGGCTAGAAGGGGGGGAGTGTAAACATTTGAGAACACTTATTTAAAGTAGGTTTAAAAATTCTAAGCCTACACACCTCTCCCTCTTCTGCCCTCATGTCATTCAGCTATACCTGAGGATTATGTGGAAGAAATGCATACAATGTTTGTCTTTCTGAGGTTTATTTCTTCTCACAATGCTGCCCTACACCTGCATGGCATTGCACCATTCTTTTTTATGGCTGTGTTGACATACCACGTTATCTTTATCCATCCCTCATCCAGGGTGACCAGAACATACCTTCTGTGACAGTGCTGGGTTAGCCATGGACAGTCCTATATCTCTGCGATACTGACTTTTTGTTTGGGATAATCACAAAAGTGGTGAATCTGACTCACACAGCAATTCTGTTTTTCATCTTTAATAAGAACCTCCATTCTAGTTTTCATGGAAAGTTATATATTTAATATCCTTGGCCAGTGAGGTTTGGTTACTTCTATGGCTCATCCAACCCCAGGGTCCTTCTTACCAGCTTGTCAGAGCAGTAGGCAGGATCTAGGGAACTCACTGGACATCCGAGGAGGTTGGTAAGGAAGCACCAAGCCTCTATGTTCCCTTAACTTTTAAACCATCCGCCTAGTTGTGTTTTGCCTTTGATGCAGATGCTACTGGAAGGACACCTCAGCATCCCCCTTCCAACAGCCCACTCAGTGTGATGTCACAGGTGACCCTCCTCCCCCTTCCAACAGCCCACTCAGTGTGATGTCACAGGAGACCCTCCTCCCCCTTCCAACAGCCCACTCAGTGTGATGTCACAGGAGACTTCATAAATGTTCTACTTGTGTAGGTTGCTTCGAGTGTTACCAACATTTTTCAACACCAGGAGTTGCCTTGGAGCAACTTGACTCTTGCTTCTTCTCATGTCAGATCCTCTCACAGAACACAGTACTCACACAAGTAACAGATCCCGTTCCCGAGGTTCACTTCAAATGAGAGGAACTCGGGGCCTCAGGGCCCAGGTTGCCCCATTCCCGAGGTTCACTTCAAATGAGAGGAACTCGGGGCCTCGGGGACCTCTAATTTCAGGGTACTGAGTCAGACTGTAGCAGTTATGACTGCCCACAGAGGGGAGATGAATAGAAGCTGTCCCCACAACTCTTGAGAACACTCAGTCTTTCAGTGCTGTCCTTCCTGCCAGGTGTTCTGACAAAGACAGTCCAGGAGTGCAGGTGGAGACAGAATGGAGGGTAGCTGTCCTTTTTGAAAGTGATGAGTTTATTTCAATACAACTGGTTCAGGAGAGAAATTCACAACTGGCTTTTCCTTCTCTGACCCCTGGAAGAGTCACTCAACCCCACCGGTGGTTTGGCCTTGGTCCTTCCTCTGCCTGGTCCTGGCCTGTTCTGCTTCCCAGTATCCTCTCCCCATCTCCACTGCAGACATAAAAGTTATCTACCACCAAAGCTCTCTCTGACCCAGGGCCTCTGGGGCCTGAAGCACTGCAGGTTTGCAGAGAAGATCCTGAAAGGGAAATCCCGCCAGTTCTCTAAGAGTAAAGTGCTTATGCGCAAGTGTGAAGGCAGAGCTCAGAATCCCAGTGCCAAACTATTCATGAGAAGCCTGCTGTAAAGCCAGCACTCAGGGCTAGGCAGAGACAGGAGATCCCCAGATCAGGCAGGCTAAACCTACTGAAGCCAAGTGCCCCAGGCTCAACAAGAGACCAGAAAAACCCTGCTTCAGTATATCAGATAAAAAGTGACCAAGGAAGACACTAGATGACAATCTCTAGCCTCTACACACACACACACACAGACACACACACACACACACACACACACACGCACACACACACACACACATGCACACATATACACATCATATGCACAAACATACACACACATCATACACACATACACATGCACATACATATATACACATGCACACACATACATACATCAAACGCACATACATACACACACATATACACATACACACATCAAATGCGCATACATACACACACATATACACATACACACCCACCCACACTCATATACACATACAGACACACGTATATGTACACACACAAGCACACATGCATGCATTTACACACACATGCATACACATGTACTCATACATATACACACACATTCATACATAGATATATCCACTGCATACACACATATATACATGTGAAAGAAAGATGAAAGCCAGCCAGATGAGGAACTCTTCCAGCAGGCCACATTCAGACAAGAGGATGTGTACTAAGCATGTTCTATATGCCCAGTAGAGTGCTGTAGATACAGTGTTGTGAAGGGTGCTGGGGGGAGAGCCCTCAGTCTGTGGGATACTCATGAAAACTCTCCCTGTGATGGGTGCTACTGAGACATGAGGATCTGTACACAGATAAACTCACAAGGGGTGCCAGCTAACAAGGCTGTCCTCAGACTTCTGACTCTTGGGACCTGCTTTCTGAATTAATTCAAATCTCCCTAGAAATTCACTTCCTCAAAAATTATGTCCTTGATTGATGTGTTGACCGATGCCTTTAATCCCAACACTACCTAAGTGGGAGAGGCAGGTGGATCTCTGTGAGTTCCAGATTAGCAAGAGCTGCACAATGAGACTCTGTCTCAATAGATGAGTGAGTGAATGAATGAGCACCCCTCACCCTCTGCTCACCCCAGCCTCTCACCTGCTCCACTTCTCTGACCTGCACATGCACTGGTATTATGTGCTGGTATTTGCTAATAAAGCATACATTGAGGCTGGGGTGCAGTTTAGTAACAAAGCACTAGGGTTAGCAAGAGGGCTATACCCTCAGATTTGAAAATAATAAAATAAAACTTTGTAATTTTCTGTATCCATAAATTTCATGTCATTGTGATCAAAGACTTGGAGAAAAAAAAAACAACAACAACAATAGAAAGGCCAGGAAAGATTTAGCCAATCATTTTGGAAGATTCAGGATATCACTGCAAACAGGGTAGAGTAGCTTAACATATAGTGCAAGGAGTGGGAGGGGAGAAGAGGAGGGAGAAGGGAAGAGAAGATGAGGAGGAAGGGAGGGAGGGAGGGAGGGAGGGAGGGAAGGAGGGAGGGAGGGAGGGAGAGATCCATGATGGTGATCTGTGTCCTTTGCCCCCACCTTTTTCCATCTGGTCCCCATCCTATGACATACTGCTCCATGCTCAAGACAACCATCCTTTCTTAAATAGCCTTCTAGAGACAGGCTCACTGATAGGCTCAGAGGTGTGCTCTACAAGTCTGCTAAGGATTGCTCAGTCCAAACAGGTTGCCAATCAAGATGAGCTGTCACAATAACAGCAAAACTCCATTACTTAGAAATACACCCAGATCATAGTAGGGCTTTAGCCAAAAGCTGCTGGATGGGTGGATGCATGGATGGATGCATGCATGCATGCATGCATGGTGGGTGGATGCACAGATGAATGGATGCATGGATGAATGGATGCATGGATTGTGCTATTTCCTGAAATCAAGGTGGTACCCAAAAGGAACAGAGGGGGGCACAGTGTCCCAGGAGGTACCTGTAATATCACAGATACTCAACCACCCAAGGAAGAACCATACTGACAGAAGGACCAAGGCTGAAGACAACTGAGAATGAGGAAGGAATCCACAGACTCCTGAGGAACTATGGCTTCACCCTAAGAGTAATGGAGGACAGACCAGATTTGTAGATGGAGTGGACCAGAGTGAACAGGACCTCTCAAGGGACCAACAGGAAGGACACAGTTGTTGGTGGCAGAAAGGAAAGACTTTGGCAGAAGTCTAGAGATGCAAGAAGCGCTTCTGAAACAAAACCATGGGACAGTGTTGGGGTGAGGGTCATTACAGGATAGACGGTAGGGCTGACAAATGTCCATCATCTCACTCAGTGGACAGTGTTGGGGTGAGGGTTATTACAGGATAGACGGTAGAGCTGACAAGCGTCCATCACCTCATTCAGTGGACAGTGTTGGGGTAAGGGTCATTACAGGTTAGATGGTAGAGCTGGCAAACATCCATCATCTCACTCAGTGGACAGTGTTGGGATGAGGGTCATTACAGGATAGACAGTAGAGCTGACAAGCGTCCATCATCTCACTCAGTGGACAGTGTTGGGGTGAGGGTCATTACAGGATAGACGGTAGGGCTGACAAATGTCCATCATCTCACTTAGTGGACAGTGTTGGGGTGAGGGTCATTACAGGATAGACGGTAGAGCTGACAAGCGTCCATCACCTCATTCAGTGGACAGTGTTGGGGTGAGGGTCATTACAGGTTAGACGGTAGAGCTGACAAGCGTCCATCATCTCACTTAGTGGACAGTGTTGGGGTGAGGGTCATTACAGGATAGACAGTAGAGCTGACAAGCGTCCATCACCTCACTCAGTGACTCAGCCTGGACTGTAAGCATCTTGCCTCCCAAAGCCAAAGGTGATGGAAATCCTGGCTTACCTTGCACTCAATCCTCACAGAGATGTACCTCCATCTTCTTCATCCATCCCTAAGCTGGGGTGAGCTGCTCACACCACACCCTGATGAAGGTCTCTCTAAGGCCCAAGTATTTTCTATTTTACTATTTCAAAGTTCTTCTTGTTTAATCCATGGCTGATCTGAGCCAAAACCAGCCAACTATTAGGGTAAGGCAGTACCGCTCCCTTCCAGAAAGCAGCGCTGCCGAGAGCTAAAATCATCCCCAGCCCCAGGATGGGCTACAGTTCCATTTCTATTTCACACTCTACTGACAACCTAGCTGGCAAGGTTAATCCACCTTTAGAGCTCCCTGAGAGCCCATACAATGTCAAATATATAAGGCTTTTGTACAATTTCAAAATACAAGGTGCCTCAGGTTGGAAGTGTAATTTTCCAGATAATACAACTCAGCCCAGTGCTGAAAGGACATCAGTGAAGGCACACACATTTTACCACGTGTATGTACACATATGCACACTCTGTACACACAGGCATATGTGCACACACGTGCATACTCTGAAGACCCGAGACCTTCCTGGTCTGCTGTTATTCCTTCAGACAGAGCTGTGCTCTACTCCCAAGCATATAACTGTAGTACTTTGAGAGTTTTGAAATTGGTGTTGAGGGGGTGCTCAGAGCAATAACACTAAAGTCTCCCCAGCAGCATGCAAAAGAGGAAAAACCCTGGAGAAGGTGAGTCCACCCTGAATCGTTCTACCATGGGAGTACAATCAAAAGCAGTTGGCAATCTTTACTCCAGACCAAAGCCAGTGGTTGGACAAGGTCCTGAGATACAACCTGGTCTGTGTAAGGAGCTCTCTGCCATGCACCTCACTCTGGTCACCAATGGCTGGAGTCAATGACTGATTGGATTAACCCCAACCTGGCGCCCTTTATCCATCCCTGCATGCTGTGAGGCAAATTGACTGGCTAGATTGCTGGTCCCGCCCCTGGCCATCAGCTGTGAAATAGCATTGCTCCCCCTCTCATTTCAAACCAGGTCCATCTTCACGTCTGTGGGCTACTGGGGGACATCAGTTATCCACTCAGTGTTTATGTCTGAGAAAGAGAAGTGACAGTCCTACTTGCCCGTGAGCTGGCCCTGCGGCTGTCTGTATAGAGGAAATGTGCTAATGTGTTTATCAAAATGGTTTGCAAAGTAGGAGCCTCACGTTACACAGGCTCACTCCGAGCCTATGTTAGCGCACGTCATGCTGGGTAACTCTTAGCTGCAGATGTGAGTGACACTTTTTTATGGTTTGCTTGTGCGATGTCCCTCAGAGGCTCCTTGATCCTCAGCTCGTGGTGCCATTTGTAGGAGCTCTGGAGCCGTTGGTACATGGGGATCCAGCTAGAGAAAGTAGAGACCCCCAGGGAGGCAGATCATTGTCTCTGGCTGGGGCGCGCCTCCCTGCCTCCGTGGACCAGCAAGAAAGTCACACCACCACCGGGATCTTCTGTCAGCTTTATTCTGGAGCACCTTGCTTGTAGATTCCCAGGACCCAGAACAGCAGCAGAGCTGCTGCTTTTATATACTCCCAGGGAAGGGGGAGGGGTATCATAGTGGTTGCTGATTGGTGCACCAAGCCACACCTCATTTGCATGTGGCCCGTTCATTGGTGCCACAAACCACATCCATTAGCATATTTTCCCTTCATTGGTACTACAAGCAGTGCCTCATTAGCATATTTTCCCTTCGGGAGGGGCTACTGCCTGAGGAGGGCCTGAAGAGGGAGCCCGGGTTTTCCCGAGCAACTGCCATTCCGGAGCAACTGCCGTTCCTGAGCAACTGCCATTCCAGAGCAACTGCCATTCCTGAGCAACTGCCATTCCGGAGCAACTGCCACTCCCTACATCTGCCCCCTCTTTATTAATTAAATATGAAGTCCTGCAAATCTGGTCAGCGAACACCCCGGCCTGAGGGAGCAGCCTTTGACAAGTGATTGATAGGAAATCAGGCTACCATCAGACACAGCCGACCACCAGTCTGTCTCTGCAGAGATCTGGAGTAGGAGGAGATGCCACCAGCATGATGCTGGCAGACTTCCGACATGTCTCCTCTTTGTCTCCAGTTTAGGGAACACGTTAGTACTCTGTATCGTGTGGGTAGAGACACGGAAAAATAGTCCCCCTCCTATCCAGTCCTACCGTACTTTGGAGGTATGTTAAACTGTTGCTCTCGAGGAATCTATCCTGTATGGAACATCCCCTGCACTGTATTGTGACACTCTGTCAGCAAAATTGAATTTCCTTACTCCATCATCCTTTGAGGTGGTATAGTGGGAGTCATTAGGTCTGTCCCTAAACCGGGGAAGTATCAGAAAACCAGTCTGCTAGGAAATCATTACAGACTTTTAAGAGGGGCCAACCAGAACTCGGGCGAAATGCCCTCATCTATGACCATCAGGGCTCAAACAACGATAGCCTTTTGTCGAGCCTGAGTGCGTCTCATACAACATAACAACCAGAGGCAAAGTACACAACCCGCAAACACCAGGACACCCCAAAGTAGCATCCCAGCCCATTCTTTAGAAAAGGAAAAGGCATTGGATAGCCAAGAGGTGACATTTCTCAAGGTGACAGGGTCGACAATGACAGGGTGCCATTCAGGATAGAAATCTTTCGGAACAGTCGTTCTGCCTCCGCAGTCCAATTCCCTTGAAGATACTCCGACAACTCCCTGCTATAATTAAAGTTTTCAGACATATCAGCAATTAGTGGGGTAATACACAGATTCTTAAAATGGGAAACACAGGAAAATTGAATAGATCTTCCTTTTTTTTTTTTTATACTATGTACTGGCATAGGGACTAGCCAAGTGCAGGCGACAGCCCATAATTTTAACATATTACCCATTTGTAAATTCATCAGGAGTATCAATAGATGTAGGTGTTTCTTCATTTTCCTTTTTCTCTGCTGTGTCTTCTAAGGGAGGGGGCACTCTTCGTATCAGTCTCCAAATTGGTTCTTTGTCCCTAGGAAAAACACAAACCGCTCCCCGGGACTGTGAAAGGACCGGGTCTGGACCTAGCCATGACCTGGATAACACATCTTTCCATTTAACATATTGTGAATGTATAGGGATTATTGCAGCATGCCTGTCAGCTGCTGAAAGGCCATTGTTATAATAATATTAATTCATAATTTGGAATCTTCAGGTAACATCGAACCCAATTAATGTCACCTAATAATCTTTGGAAATCATTTAAAGTCCTCAAATTATCCTTCTTAAACTCTACCTTTTGTGGCACTATCTGTTTTGTTCCTACTTTGGCTCCTAAATAATCTCAAAAGCTATAGATATTAATCTTAACATCCTGTCCAGGTAAACAGCCACTCTCTTTCAGCTCTGCATCAAGCTGTCCACCTAGGTTGAGGAGGTGCTGCTTTACTTGTAGGATGCCCATATTTGGAATAAGCCACAGGACTCCATCCTGATACCAAAGAAACCATCTTATGCATCCCACATGGGCTCTTTTTATAGGAGCACAAAAGCTACCCTTCAAAGATACATTAAACAAAACATTCCTTTTCCATGACTGTGGATGGCAATTGCAAAGATTTACTGATTCCAGAAATCCTAAGAAAAACCATAGCATCCACTCTAGTTTCATACCTGCTTTCAATGTGCCCTGAGTCCAGGCAAAATCTAGGTCTCTGCCAAGTTTGTCCCAGCAGAGAACAGTAAGACTTCCTGATACCGCAAACCAAGAGGCCACGGTATCACACTCCTTCAAAAACCTCTTGAGGATGGATTGCTTCATTTTTAAAATTTTTGATATAAGCAGCTCCTGAAGAGCCAAAAAAATTGGGTGCGAATGAGAAGTGCCCATGGTTACTTACTCCTTTTCTAACTGCACTCCTTTTCTTTATTGTCTCTTACCCGAGAACTTTTTCTTGTCCCATTTACCTGGGAACTTTATACTTTTCTTTATTGTCTCTTACCTGAGAACTTTCTCTTGTCCCATTTACCTGGGAACTTTATACTTACTCTGCCTCGACCCTTACTGGGAACCTTATTGTCTCTTACTCGAGAACCTTATTGTCTCTTACCTGAGACCTTTATAAAGGGCTAAAGATCACTCCTTTTCTTTATTGTCTCTTACCCAAGAACTATTTCTTGTCCCATTTACCTGGGAACTTTATACTTACTCTGCCTCATCCCTTACAGGGAACCTTATTGTCTCTTACTTGAGAACCTTATTGTCTCTTACCCAAGAACCTTATTGTCTCTTATCCGAGAACTTTCTCTTGTCCCATTTACTTGGGAACTTTACTGAGGTTTATCTTCTTCTGACCTTTTGTTGCTTTACTTTTGAGCTGATACACTTTATCATCTAGGTGGTATAGCTCCCTCTCATTTTTAACAGCCTCCTCATCCACCTCTTCTTCTGAAGAGGAGTCAAGGTTGGAAAGCTGCAATTCCTTGAGAGAGGGGTAAATCCCCTTTTCTTGTTCCCCCTTAATATTTAAGAATAGGTTCTAGCCTCCCTTTTGCTGTCAACAATATAGGGAAGCATAACCTCTCTAAAATATTCCAGGAAGTTTACCGGTACCGCCACTCCGTAGCTGATGAGTTCTGATCCCACGAAGATAATCTTCAGTTCCTGAAGAGTTCACGAAGATCTTCTTCAGTTCAGATCCCACGAAGATCTTCTTCAGTTCATCTTCGGTTCCCTGATTTCGGCACCATTTAGGGCGCGCCTCCCTGCCTCCGTGGACCAGCAAGAAAGTCACGCCACCACCGGGATCTTCTGTCAGCTTTATTCTGGAGCGCCTTGCTTGTAGATTCCCAGGACCCAGAACAGCAGCAGAGCTGCTGCTTTTATATACTCCCAGGGAAGGGGGAGGGGTGTCATAGTGGTTGCTGATTGGTGCACCAAGCCACACCTCATTTGCATGTGGCCCGTTCATTGGTGCCACAAACCACATCCATTAGCATATTTTCCCTTCATTGGTACTACAAGCAGTGCCTCATTAGCATATTTTCCCTTCGGGAGGGGCTACTGCCTGAGGAGGGCCTGAAGAGGGAGCCCGGGTTTTCCCGAGCAACTGCCATTCTGGAGCAACTGCCGTTCCTGAGCAACTGCCATTCCAGAGCAACTGCCATTCCTGAGCAACTGCCATTCCAGAGCAACTGCCGCTCCCTACATCAGGCTACTTCCTACCTTCATCTCCATCTCCTTGACCACCCAGGAGTAAAGATCCCACTGTGCCTCCAGCTGCTACCCTGTTCACCCCAAGCCTGAGAAGCCACACCAACATGGAATGAGCAACTGAGACAATGAACAAGACCTTCCCTCTCTTATGCTGCTTTCTTCTGTATTTTACTAGCACACACTTCAATCTTCATGCCATCATCATTTTATGTACCAGGACACTGAGGGATGTGTGCAAGACCACAGCCGGCAGATCTAGGACTCATCCCTGGATGGGGTCCATGCTCAACCTCCTGTAAACATCCATTCATCCTCTCCTCACTAGAGCTGTGGAGCTTTCTAGAGCCCCCACTTTCTACTCCCTAGAGCATGGCGTTCAGCTCACCATTCCGTTCCGCCACTGCCTCCTTAAGGAAAGATGGGTTTCTGGGCTGGGGATGTAGCTCAGTTTGTAGAGTTTGCCTAGAACACAGTAAGTTCCATGCCTAGCTCTGCATAAACCAGGCATGGTGGTACATGCTGGTGATCCTAGCATTTGGCAAGCAGAGGCAGGAGGATCAGTTCGAGCTCATCCTTGTCAACAAACTAATTTGAGGCCAGCATAGGTTAAATGGCCTTCTCTGATTCCCCTGTCTCTTCACAACAACAAAACCCTAACTAAGACAGAGGCCAATGACAGGGGTGAAAGAGAGCCACAGATGACGCAGAAGAGGCACCTTCCAGAAGCTCAAGATCCTAAAAAAATAAAAATTAGACAGAGAATAGAGGGTACAGAGACCAAGAGCTGAATGATAGGAGAGTAGATAGAAGAAAAGATAGAGAGAGATGAAGCCCTGGAAGTAGGGGAGTCAATGGGCAGAAGGCTGCAGTCAACCAATGGTGGGGGCTGTTAGAGGAGAGGGGAAGAGAGCATTTGAGAGAGGAGATTTGGAAGAGAGAAAGTTGGCTATGGCAGTGCAAGCTCACAACTCCAGCACTTGAGAGGCTGGGCAAGAGGATCACCGTGAATCGCGGGCATCCTAGGCTATTTAGCAAGACCCTGTCTTGGGGAAAACAAAGACAGAAAGAGGGAGAGGAAGAGAGCAATGGGGAAGAAAGAGAATGTTCGTGCTAGCATCCTGTAAATCAAACCTTCTCTGCGTCATAACATTTAAGAGAATTCACATAAGAAGCGCCATCGCTGACATCTCCTGAGTGAGGACATTTCATTACCCTGAACTCCTCAGTCACAGCAACATCTGGGCAGGCGACAGAATAGCAGCCGTTTCCTCAGGAAGACACATTTACCTCACAGCTGTCTGCAGTCCCCAGCACTCCCTGGCTCTCCTCAGCCTTGAGGTCAAGTCACTCTAGCACCATGATGAGTTGTCTTGTCATGATGGGAATCAAACTCATAACGACACATCTGGTGTTTCTCCCTGGCATCGACCTACAAACTCCTAGCTCGACTTGCCTGGGGTAGAGGACTTGAGGTTGGGACCTTTGGTATACACCCTTCTTGGGACCCTCCCTGACCATGGCTTGCTTCACATGCCTGTATTCCAGGCCCCAAATAACCATGTCACACACACACACACACACACACACACACACACACACACACACATACACATACACCAGAGTTTACACCCACACCCTGTCCTGAACCATCTCCTGACTCTCTCTCTCTCTCTCTCTCTCTCTCTCTCTCTCTCTCTCTCTGCAAGGTCATCCCTCTCCTAAACACGATAAACAGCCACAGCTTGTAAAGGGGGCGGGGTCTCTGAAAAGAAGGCCTGAGGGCTGGTGATGGGTGGTGCCATGCAGCATTGGGGTGCTCCAGCCTGACAGTTATAGATGGCTTCTCTAAAGCCCTAAGTCCCCATAGGTTCCTCTCAGGTGCCAGAATGGGAAGTGAATTGTAGAAAAGAGGTAGAGGTGAGTCACAGGACCACAACAGGCCTGTAAAATGAGGATCAATGAAAATTCTACAGGAGTAGGGCTATGCCACCACTTTAAACGTTTATATTTTTTAGAGCTGCTAGAACGTCTGAGCAAGTAAAGGTACTTGACACCAAGTCTGATAAATTCAATCCCCAAGTCTCATAGAGTAGAAAGAAAGAATCAGTGTCCACAGCTTTCCTCTGACCTTCACAGGTGCACCATAGTGTGCGCACACACACACACACACACACACACACACACACACCAAACAAATGTAATAAATTATTATGGCTAATTGTATGTCAGCCGCTCTTGGAGAGGATCCAAGTTCAGATCCCCACAGTCATATTAGCCTGCACACAACCACCTATAACTCCTGTTCCAGGGGGAATCTGACGCCCTCTTCTGGCCTCCACAGGCACCTGCACTCACCATGCACATACCTCATGCAGTCACACACATACATATAATTTTAAAAAAAATAAATAAACCTTTCAAAGAATTTTTTTCCACCAATAGGGGTGTAGGATGGCTCACAACTGTAATCCCAACACTAGGTAGAACATGACAAGAGGCATGAATTTGAGACCAGTACCTGGTCTACCAAGTAAGAACTTATCTCAAAAGAAAAAAAAAAAAGTCCCAGGAAACAACTCTAATATTACTCAAATATCAAACAACCATGGGAGAAAGAAGACAAAGAAAGTAATGTAACTATAAAAAACAAATTCTTGGCCGGTCATGGTGGCGCACGCCTTTAATCTCAGCACTTGGGAGGCAGAGGCAGGCGGATTTCTGAGTTCGAGGCCAGCCTGGTCTACAAAGTGAGTTCCAGGACAGCCAGGGCTATACAGAGAAACCCTGTCTCAAAAAACAAAACAAACAAACAAAAAAAAAAACAAAAAAAACAAATTCTATGTAGAAAGAGCTTGACTGGCCTTGAATGTCATGTCTGAACCTTAAGCTTGCGCTCCATTCACAGTCCCTTCCCAGTTCACAATTACATCCTAAACAGATCAGCCTCTGTAGAGCAGCTCTTATACAAACAGCTAGTAATTTTGATATATTAGAATTAAAAGAAATTTCCTAAGGCCAGATTCTGTTATTTTTTAGGAAATATGCCCTAGCTGTTCTGGGAATAATTTTGCTTTGGGGAGCCAATTAAAATTATCAAAACTGCAGGTTCGCCTGGATGCTAAAGACACAATATATTTTGCAGACGCCTCTACAGGCTGCTGCTTGCCAGCACTGCATGCTACAGATTCTTTAAAAAAAAATCTTCAACCAAGATGATGGTGGCACAGGCCTGTCGATTTAACTACTCAGGAGACTGAGGCAGGAAGGTAGCAGGTTCAAGGCCTGCCTGGGCTACAGGGTAAAGTCAGACCAGCTTAGGTAACTTCAATCCTACTGCAGCTTTTAAAAATATTTTTGTAGTAGTGGTGGTAGTGGTGGTGGTAGTAATAGTAGTAGTGTTTTATGCTTATGGATTTTTTGACTGCATGTATGCTTGAGTGCCACCTGTATCCTTGGTGCCTAGTGCCCCAGGAAGCCTAAAGAGGATGTCAGATCCCCTGGAACTGGAGTTACAGACAGTTGTGAGTTGCTGTGTAGATTCTGGGAACTGAATGCCTGGTCTCTGGAAGAGCAGTCAGTGCTCTTAACCACTGAGCCATCCCCCCAACCCCGTACCACAGCAAGGTGGTTAAGGATACAATTTGGGTTAGAATAATCATTCAGTATGTTTAAGACTTTGAGTTCAATCTCCAGTACTAAAGTAGGGGGGGGGGGTTGGTTCCATGGGTAAAGCCAGGGAGATGGTTCTGTGGGTAAAGTGTGTGGAAGGCTGGAGAGATGGCTCAATGGGTTAGTGTGGAGAAGGTTGGGGAGATTCTCCTCTGGTAATGTGCTTGACTTCTAAACTTCATATTCACACACACACACTAACACACATGTACATGTGCCACCACACACACACACACACACACACACACACACACACACACACACACCCTTCTAACTGAGTAGAAGGGTTTTGGAACAATATGTAATCCTAAACTACAAGCAAAAATCACAGAGCCCTGGGATCATGACAGCTTATGGCCCATTTGCTCCAGGAAAGTTGGCATGGATTCATCTAGAGGCAATTTCCTGTGCTTTAAAGTAGATGTGTTAAACTCAGGTAACAAGGGGCATTTGGATCTGTGGCAACTGCCCTGCAAGTGTCTGACAGTCTGTACTTTCTTGGAGAAGAAAGGTGACAGTTGATGACAGGCTTTCAGTGTCGCCAGTCTTGAGGCCACAATTGCTGAATGCATGAGCTGAGCAGATGAACTGGGGAGAAGAGAGGAATTGAGGTAGGGGTGGGATGCCCAGATGGAAATGAAAAGGTAAACATGTTTTCCTTGAGATCTGTAACACACACATGCACACACACACACACTCGTGCGCACACACACGCACACACACACACACACACACACACACACACACACACACACACGCACACACACCAAGTCCCTGACATGTTTCAGGTAGCCACAGTTAAGCTTGCAAATCAGCACTGAACCTCTGACCTTTATCTTCTAATGAAGAGTGAATTGGATGACTGCCACATGATGTCTGATGTGGCTTCAAGGCTTCAAAAAGGTGAGAGGAGAAAAGGAAAAAAACAAAAAACAAACAAACAAAACATGTTTGCCACTTCCCTGCTAAGATGGCACCAAATCGTCTGCTGAGGTCAGCAGGAAGACTGGCCTCTCCACTCACCATCAAAAGTGATAGTAGCACACAGAGACAGTCCTTCTTAGTCAGTGATTACCAAGCCCAGACTCACTACCTAGCCAAGGATGGCCTTGAGCCTTCGATCCTCCTGAGGGCTCGGTTTCAAGGTCTCTGCCACCAAACCCAGCCTATTCAGTGCTGAAGATAGGACCAGAGCCTCCTGTGTCCTGGGCAAGCACTCTGCCAGTTTGGTTACATCCCCATACCAGTACAGTTCCAGATGTTTCAGACATAGGTAGAATTTGGTTTTCCCTCTATCATCCAATGCAAGGATCATAGAGGCTTTGTAGAGCAGACAGTGACCCAACCAACCCTGCAACTGTGCACGGAAAATACGTGATTGAACTTGAATGTGCTCCCATCTCACAAAGACAGTGCCACATTGTAGCTGCACTTTTAACTACCTTATTGGGTTCTTTTCCCTACCACCCTTCCAACAACTGCCCCCCAATACTCAGTAGGAAAGAAAGAAGGCTAGAAGGGAAAGAGGGTGTTGATATCCAGAGACTACTTCCTGCTGATTAGGGGCATCTAGTTTCTTTGGAAAAGTCCAATCTTTGTCCTCAGGATATCTCCCAGCAACCAGTGGCAGCAGCAGCAGCTACCACCTCACTCGGGGATCTGACATTTTTATACTCTCTCAAGAATCCCCAGAATTCCAAACATAAACTATCTTCAGCTGGCAAAATCATTCCCCTGCCAGAGCACGAGACAAATCATAGTCAGCTACTGTGGACAATTAGAAACAGCCCCATATCCCACCCCAGGGATTAAAACAAAAACATAGTCACATTTCTGTGTTTTTCAAGAAATCAAAATCCTTGCTACACCCCACGACCCTGTTTCCTTTGCCTCCTCTTGCCTGCTCATGATGCTCTGCACACCTTCAACTTTCCAGAGATGCCACCAGTTATCCAACAGTTAGGGGACATCATGAACATAGACAGCCATGAAACTTTACATCAGAAGTTAATCATAGTCTGGGCACTGGAGCACACACCTTTCATCCTATTACTGAAGAGACAAAGACATTCAGATCTCTATGAGTTCCAGGACAGCCTGGGCTACACAGTGAAACCCAATCTTTAACAAGGGAAATTGCAAGGAAAGCAAATCCTTTCATGATGTCGAATACAGGTTCTAGTATCTCATAACAAAAGGTTCAGGCTCCCGCACAGGGCAGACGCGATCTGCTCTGGGGACAGCCACCCTTGACAGAGCCTGCAGTTCTGCCTGCTCCCAGCTGATTGGTGGGATCCACGTGAACACTTGTCTTGTGCAACTACCACCTGGTATACACTTCCCTATGGAATAGCCTGCTTAAAGTCCTCGTCACATATTATTCACACAGACACTCAAAATAACCTCTCAGTCAGAGCAGAACTGAGTACAACTGGCCCTTCTCATTCTGAACCACAACCTTCATGGAGACCAATTCCTCCTTGAGGACCCTTGTGGTCTTGTTTCTCCTACCCCCCCCTTCCCACTGTCCCTCCCTCTCCCACCTGCCAGTTCATCTTATCAAAGCCTGGAGGCTTTCTATGGCTTCCCCTCACCATCCAAGCTTCTCTGCAACCTATAAATGATGAATTTCCTACATTTGGCTCTGTATACTCATGGGTCTCACCTGACAGGCCCACCCAAACTGAACTCTCCACTGGCCAGCATCTCCTGGGAAAATGCTATATCACTATGTAATAGAAATTTCTAGACCATATTAGAAGGAAACACAATAAAAGTCATGACATTAAAAAAAAATCCTATAATACACTAACAGGATTTGTGTTGCTGTTTTTAATCCTGTTGATTTCCATTTTCTCCACCCTCAACTGGAAACAGCAAGAGGAACCTTCGAGTTTACAGACAAAGCTGCTAAAGTGACCCCCAAAAGTACAAAGACCTTAGCCCTGGCTTTCATGGCCACTTAGCAGGCCTGAGACATGGACCAAATGCAGATAGAATAGCAGAGGCAAACCAGGAAAGAGCTGGCTTCTGCCTCTAGCACAGTGATCCAGAACAGAATGGACCTCCCAGCCCCGTCTGTGTTCCCGACTCCACAGGTAACACCGTGGGAACCAGGATCCATAGTATGTACTGAAGACACATTCTTCATGCATCTGGGGGCTTGGAACTTCTTGATTAATGTATAATCATTATACTGTTGCATATAAACTTAAAAGGCACACTTCCTCCTTTGCCCAGAGAAGTGCTCTCTGCTTAGCTCCCTACTTAACTCCGAGATCAGCTGCCACAAGCATCACTCCTGATTCGCCCATTTCTCCCCGGCTTAGCTCTGCCAATGGCCAGCCTGGCACCTTTCTCAAGAAATCCAGGAGCTGCTGTCTGCACTCTACCAGCAACCTCTTCCTTCTTGCTAGCTTTGCCAAGCTGTCATCAACTGCCCTGTCTTTTCTCTTTCTCCTGCCCACCTTAGCTCCACAGAAGACAAACACTACACGACTTTATTGTTTTAAAACTCGTCAGAGCCGGGCAGTGGTGGCGCATGCCTTTAATCCCAGCACTTAGGAGGCAAAGACAGGCGGATTTTTGAGTTCGAGGCCAGCCTGGTCTACAGAGTGAGTTCCAGGACAGCCAGGGCTCCACAGAGAAACCCTGACTCAGGAAAAAAAAAACTCATCAGAGACCACAATGGCTGGGTGAAGAATCTCCTGCCCCAATCTTATCAGCTAACAGGTAGCTACTGCCAACCTCCTCTGCCCTGCCCTCAGTGGAGGCTGCATGTCCTAGGTGCCCCAAGGCCTTATATGGTTATTCGTGCTTCTCCTTGCAGTGCTGGGCTGAAAAGTCCCCTCTTTTCCTGTGTCTCTTCTCTTCCTCCTAGGAAGACCCAGTAGGACCTGGAAGTCCCACCTTTAAGTTTACCCTTTGCCCAGCAATTGGCTCTCATCTTCTTTATTGACCAAATCAAGAACCAATTAGAGAGACAACACCTCCCCCTACATTATACAACATGATGGGTTTTACAATGTTCAAGTATATCACCTACTTTGGCCATAGACACCCCTTACTTCCCCTGCCTAGCCTCTTCCTTTCCTGTTTCCACTTTCCAGATAGCCCCCGTGACGGTTATTAATACAAGATGTAAAGTCAAGCCTCTTGACCTGTCCAGGAGGGATGATCTAGATTAGGTTATTTGAAATGAAAAGACCCACCCTAAATGTGGGTAGCACTATACCATGGTCTGAAGTCCTGAGCTGAATAAAAAGAAGCGAGCTGGGGCTGAAGAGATGGCTCAGCAGTTAAGAACACTGAGCAGAGGTCCTGAGTTCAATTCCCAGCAACCATGGTGGCCCACAACCATCTGTAATGGGATCTCTTAAAGAACACAAAGCCTCAGAGGGCATTTTTCCTGAAGTTGTGAACATTGCCAGCCGGGAGGCTGCTACAGCTGCATTTCCCATGGCTACAGTAGTAATGAAAACCAAGCCTTAGAGAATGGGTGAGAATGATAAAGAACGCACTCCCACTGCCCCGAGCCCGTGGTGGAGCAATGCAATGGATCCACCTGCAGCCCTAGATAACTATGAAAACCAGGCCATAGGGAGTGCGTGTGTGTGTGTGTGCAAGTGATAAAGAGGTGCGTGAAATAATGTGTGGAACCCCCTAACTGTAATTGGCTGAATTTAGCTTAAAAGCTCCTGTCTGGCATGGTAAAATCGCTCAACTCCCAAGAGCCAGGCGGAGAAACTTGGGGTTGAGAAATAAATCTGCATGGACCCCCACACAGACGGACGCCGACATCCATCCATTGCTTAGACAGCAAAGCCTGCGTACCGCAGCTCAGCTCCAGAGGGTCCGAAGCAAGGAACATAGAGTCGCACCTTACCTGCAAGCCGCTGCCAGGAGCTAAGGATACGCCTGCCAGACTGAAAGGTCAGTAAGAGAGTGTTTGTGTGAGCGAGCAAATGCGGGCCCGTTTTGCTATTATTTGCTTTTGCTGTTTATGAATAAATAAAAGTCTGTCTGTGGGTATTAGTGGGTATCTGTGTGAGTCAACTTGCATACAATAGAGAGAATGCATACCGTGGTCTCATCCTTCTGGATCTAACTGGGTCCATCACTTTTCATTACAATTAAGATCTCTGAACTCATCCTTTCTAGCCCTTGCACACATCTGTCACCCAGAAAAGAAAAAGAGAACAATGCAGCTATTCACCTAGATAATTTTGGGTTTAATGTCTGATTTGTTTGTTTGTTTGTTTGTTTGTTTTCAATGCTCTAAGCATTGCAGTTTAGCTCTTAGCGTGAATCTCCCGACCTTGGCCACGGTTGTCCGTCTGGTTAGCTAGTCCATCTCCATCCTCAAGCTGATCACTACAGCATCCTCAGATGGTGATTTCAGCTCTTGGGCTTCTCAGTCTCCTTTCTGCATCTTAATGGGAAAGGCCAGAGCCTCTGACCCTCAAGGTGGAGAAGTCATGGCCTGACTTGAGACTTGCCATTCAACCTTAGCCGCCACCCAGTCCTCACAGGTAGCAAGCCTCTGCCAGGGAGGAGTGAGGGATAGAATCGGCTTTGCCCCCAGCCAGGGAGCAGGGAGTGAGCACCTCTGAGAATCCAGAAGCGGCCTTTTGAGAGGCGGTGAAGCAATTTAACAGGGTCAGGATTAGCCCTTTACAAAACCAAGGTGGAAAAAAATCTCCAGAGGCAGTGAGACAGAAACGTAGAGGGATTCACTTTCTTACAAAAGACCCGTTTCCCATCTTGCTAAGCGCACATGAGCCATAACTACTTTGCTTTCTGCGGACTTAAACACACGCTTTCTCCCAGCCATAAACACGCGTGCCTGAACAGATGAAAACTGATTTTAATATAGAAACCCCAGTATCTATAATTCATGCTCTTTAGCCTTACATATTTATTCTGCATTTTAATTAAGGCCAAAATCTGAATATTTTAGATGGATGGCTTCTTTTTTCTTCTGTGCATAGCTTATAGGTAAATTACCTGGCAGAAGCCCAAATCTTACGCGAGCACAATAGAACCCAGGCCTAAAGCTAGGAAGAGACCAACAGCCCAGGGGAGCTCTGGAAGCTCTCTGTCTTTGAGGTCACCACCTCAGGCTTCTCCCCTCGGTAGCCTCAGAAGAGCTACATGATAAACACCCCAGAACGGGATTACAGGACTGCACACCTCTCTCCACAAGAACAGCAGGGCAGATCACATCCTGCACATTGGAGGAGAGAGGACTCCAGCAGTTGCTAAGAGAGAGATGCTTGGAAAGACCCCTGAGCTGTACCATAATCATTACCTGGGCTGCTCTAGGAATACCTATCAGGTGGGTCCACTTGATACCCAGAACAGATCTAAAATTAGAAACACCAGAAGTTGATGCTTGATGCGTGATGGGAAGGACCGGATTTTTCCCATGCAATGCTGCTTTGAAGCTCTAGGCTGTCTCCCCATGAATAATATATCAAGAAAGGTGATCTTTAAAATGCTAAACTCTCCCGGAAGCCTTGCCCAAGCAGGCGCCAAAGCACTCTTTGGTAATTGCTAGACAAGCTAACGTCTAAGTCTGGACCCCCTTTTTTTGTTAATAAAGTTTTATTGGAACATAGTCACTCTTATCTGTTTGGCTAGATCTATGGTTGACTTCACCTTGGGAGGGGAAAGCAAAGCAGAGCCTGAACCATTTAGAAATCCTTAATTCTCTCTATGGCTTCTGTTAGTCTCCCCCACCCCACCCACCACCACGACTGCATTGTGCCTTAGCACCAACCATCCTGGAATTCACTCTGTAGACCAGGCTGCCCTCTAACTTGTGGTGGCCCTCCTGCCTCGACCTCCTGGGATTTCAGGCATGTATACAACTATGAACAAAACATAGAAGTTGGGCTGGAAAGATGGCTCAGTGGTTAAGAGCACTTGCCCAATCCTGAGGATTGGAGCTTGGAAAAACCCCTGAGCTGTACCATAACCACCTTGTTGGTATAAACAGCTTGTTGCCCATGAACACCTCTAACTCCAGCTCCGAAGGATCTGGTGCCCTCTTCTGGGCTGAGAAAGAAATTAGGGAAACAGCAGCCTTTACAATAGCCAAGAATAATATAAAATATCTTGGTGTAACTCTACCCAAGCAAGTGAAAGGTCTCTATGACAAGAACTTCAAGTTGCTGAAGAAAGAAATTGAAGAAGTTATCAGAAGATGGAAAGAAAGACCTCCTATGCTCATGAATAGGTAGGATTAACATAATGAAAATGGCCATCTTACCAAAAGCAATCTACAGATTCAATGCAATCGCCACCAAAATTCTAACACATTTTTTATAGACCTTGAAAGAGAAATTCTCAACTTCATATGGAAAACAAAACCAGGATAGCCAAAGCAATTCTGAACACTAAGGAACTTGAGGAGGATCACCATCCCAGACCTCAAGCTGTTTTACAGAACAATAGTGATAAAAAACCACATGGCATTGGTACAGAAACAGACACATTGATCCATGGAATTGAATCAAAGACCCAGAAATAAACCCATATGCCTATGGACACTTGATTTTTAATAAAGAAGCCAAAACAATACAATGGAAAAATGAAAGCATCTTCAACAATGGTGCTGGACTAACTGGATGTCTACATGTAGAAGAATGAAAATAGATCCATATTTATCACCCTGCAGAAAACTCAAGTCTAAGTGCATCCAGGGCCTCAACATAAAACTGGAAATACTAAATCTCATAGAAGAAAAAGTGCAAAATACCGTGAACATATTGGTATAGGAGACAATTTCCTGAACAGAATACCAATGGTTCAACAATTGATAAATGCTACCTCATGAGACTGCAAAGCTTCTGTAAGGCAAAGGGCACTGTCGACAGAATAAATCAGCAGCCCACAGATGGGGAAAGGATCTTCACCAACCCTACATCTGACAGAGGGCTAATATCTAAAATTTACAAAGAACTCAAGAAATTAGACAACAACAACCCAAATAAGCCAATTTGAAAAATGGGGTACAGAACTAAACTGAGAATTCTCAACAGAGGAACAGACTCCTCCATTGCTGGTAGTAGTGCAAACTAGTACAACCATTTGGGAAATCAATTTGGTAGTTTCTCAGAAAACTGGAAATAGTTCTACCTCAAGATCCAGCTATACCACTCCTGGGCACATACCCAAAATATGTTCCAATATCCCACAAGGACACTTGCTCAACTATGCACATAGCAGCTTTATTTGTAATAGCCAGAAACTGGAAACAACCTAAATGTCTCTCAACTAAAGAATGGATAAAGAAAATGTTCATTTACACAGTAGAATACTGTTCAATTATTAAAAACCAAGACATCATGAACTTTTCAGGCAAATGAATGGAACTTGAGACTATCATTCTGAATACTCACTTATAAATGTATATTAGCCATGAATTACAGGTACCATGCCACACTCCACAAACCCAAAGAAGTTAAACAAGAAGGAAGGCTCAAGTGAGGAAGCTTGAATATCATATAGAAGGGGAATAAAGGGGAGACAGAGGAAGGGAACTGGGAGGGAGGAGGATAGGGAAAGGAATAGGGGTTCAGGATCTGGTGTGGAGAAGGACAGGAGAAATGGCTAGATGATCTTAAAATGAATGAAAATCTGCAATTGATGGTGGTGGGGAGGGGGGGCATCTCTGGGACAAGACAGAGACCTGGGATAAGGGAAGTATCCAAGAATCAATGGGGGGTGACCTTATCTGTGACTCACTACATTGGGGATGTGAAACCTGAATAGGCCACCTTCTACAGCCGGGCAGAAACAGCACTGGAGTGATAGGGACACCCACAAAACCTTTAACCCCAAATTTATCCTGTCTACAAGAAATGCAGACATGGAGGATGGAACAGAGACTAAGGGATGGCCAAACAATAACTGGCCCAACTTGAGACCCATCCCGTGGGCAAGCACCGATCCCTAACACTATTAATGATACTCTGTTATGCTTGCAAACAGGAACATGTTCTCTGAGATGCTCCACTCAGCAGCTGACTCAGACAGATTCAGACACCCAACTGTGGAAGGAGCCTGGGGACATTAATGGAAGAACGGGAAGAAGGATTTTGGGTCCCTGAAGGGGATAGGAACTCCACAGGAAAACAGAGTCAATTAACCTAGAATCTTGGGTCTTTCAAAGTCTGAACCACCAACCAAAGTACATACACAGGCTAAACCTAGGCCTCCCTACACATATGTAGCAGATATTCAGCTCGGTCTTCATGTGGGTCCCAAACAACTAGAGCAAGGGCTATCCCAAAAGCTGTTTCCTATACTTTGGATATGTTCTTCTAGCTGGACTGCCTTGTCTTGTCACAGTGGAAGAGGAAATACCTAGCCTTGTAGAGACTTGAAGTGCCAGAGTGCCAGGGTTGGGGGGGGGGGGACCCAGGGTGGTCCTCGCCTGCTTAGAGAATGGTAGAGGGGACAGAAGAAGGACTGTGGGAGGGAGTAACTGGGAGGGGCAGCGAGCAGGATGTAAAGTGAATACATTAGAATTTTTTAATATTTTAAAAATTATAAAAAATAAATAAAAAGGAAACCTCATTAGATGTTCATAGTCCAATGCTCTAACATTAGAGCTTCACCCTGATGGCTGCACCTTCTCTAGCAGAGGCTATCCCCTTGAAGCCCTCAGCCTAGCCCCTTGAAGCCTTCAGTCTAGCTCCTTGTGACATAAACCATTTAGGAAAGGCTATGGCAAGCAAGTGAGTTTCCTAGAGATGACCCACTGTTTAGCATGGCTGTGATGGGTGCCCTTTGGAGAGGCACAGCCCCAGAGACTTCATCCTAGGATTGCTTCTCACTGTTGATATGCCTTCCCTGCCATCATTACATAGCCTAGTGATTGCTGGGCATCAGCCCACACTATTGGGCAAATTTCCTGCAGATCAACCTGAAGATGGACTTTCATGAATTAATGCTCCTCAGATGAATAGTGACTTTATAGAACTCCTGACTTGATTCAAATAATTTTAGGAAGAACATTTAAGGAGATGGTTTTAGTTGTTTTCCCAGAAAGATGTAATAAGTTAGAATCAAGAATAGAACAACCCCCTTCTCGTAGAATAGTAAATAAAGGCTGCATAATAAGGAACACAATGAGCTCTCACGATTACACTAAAAAGAGAAATAGGCTTGGGACAGATTTGTAATCAAGGAAAAGCATTCATTCTAGGTCAGACCCAAGGATGAGGCCACAGGTGTGCACTGTAATACAGCAAGGCCGTGTGAAACTGTGGCTTTGAACTTATAATGAGCTTAGAGAATGAAACACTGCTTTGAACTTACTATCAGCATAGTTCTGTAATTCTCTCTTGTGTAACATTTTATCTACAAGGTACTTTCATAAAGAACTTTGGTCTAAGAAGGTATAAAAAGGCTGAGAGGAGAAATATAGTGTGGTTGTTAGGGCTCTGCTCCACCCATCAAATGCATATATGTCTGTCTGTCTGTCTGTCTGTCTGTCTGTCTGTCTGTCTGTCTNTTACTATCAGCATAGTTCTGTAATTCTCTCTTGTGTAACATTTTATCTACAAGGTACTTTCATAAAGAACTTTGGTCTAAGAAGGTATAAAAAGGCTGAGAGGAGAAATATAGTGTGGTTGTTAGGGCTCTGCTCCACCCATCAAATGCATATATGTCTGTCTGTCTGTCTGTCTGTCTGTCTGTCTGTCTGTCTGTCTATATATGTGTACATACATATGTGTGTAGGTATATGTATATGCATATAAGTATGCATGCATGTACACTTGTGAAATTGAAACAGATGGTGGGGCTCAATCAGTGTGTGTGTGTGTGTGTGTGTGTGTGTGTGTGTATGTGTGTGTGTGTGTGTGTGTGTGTTTCTTTCTTTCTTTCCTATTTTCTTTTTCCTTTCTCTGTGAAATTGCCAAAGTCATCAGCTTTTGTACCCAGATAGCAAGAGAGAGTTAAATTGCCAGAAGCCATCAGAAAAGTAAGAGAGAGTTACAAGGTCAGAGGTCATTTAGCCTTTGGCCTTAGTCTGAAGCTCTGTCCCAGTACCTGACCCTGCCAGTGCAGGCCACCGTCACCCTTGTATCCCTCAGGACCTCTACTTGTTCTTTTATCTCCTCAGTGTTTGCTCCCCTCGGTCTCCAGGAGTGAAGTCACTTGTCTCTCATAGCTCAGCCAAAGTGTCACCTCTAAAAAGCTCCTAGGGACCACTGGACCTGAGACACCTGCATCCCTGATTTACAGGCTTTCTTCCCTGTGTTCCCCAGAGCTCACTGACAATGACACACTGTCTAAGCTTTACTTCCTCTTCAGTTGCCCAAAGTACAGTGCAAGGTTCGACTCTTGACAGACAGTACAGTTGACATCTCTAGCACTTGGAACAGCTACCGGCTTCCTATGAAGAGGGGGTGAGGGGAAGAATGGATGAGGGAAGAAGGTGGTGAGGGAGAAAAGAGCATCAGCAAACATGAGAGCTCTTCTGACTGCCTGTCACGGTCAAGCCCAGCACACTGTGTGCCCCATCCTAAATCTGCAGATCCTAATAGGCACGTTGATTCTTCAGAGACAGGTCTAGGTCATGTGTGATCAAATACAATTTAGAGACCCTCTTTAAGAGAAAGAATGTGTCACTCAGAGGTTGGAAATGCCTCTTCTTTATGACAAGTAACCAAGCAGGATATGACCACGTCTTGGAGTGTACTGCCTCTCTTCTTGGATGTCTCTAGAAAATGTATCCAAAACGTTCAAATAGAAATGCGCTCTGCAAAAGGCTCAACCTCAGCCACATACCCAGAGCTTCCTATGGCTCCCAGCAACTCCTAAAACTGCGGGGGTCCAGGCATGTGAAGGTTCCAGAGGCTGATGAGCCATTTGTTTATGGAAGCACAAGGTCTTTATGTCTGATATTCGTGAAGTACTGCGTACCAGCCAAACTGTATATACTCATAGTATCACACTTAGCCCTCACAACCATTCACTAGCAGACCTCTACCAATAAGCCACCCCTGGGGATGTAGCTCAGTTGGTAGAAGGCTTGCTCAGTATGCTTGGAGTCATGAGTTGAATCCTCAGCAACTGTAGAAACCAGTCATGGGGGCACCTGTCTGTAACCTCAGCACTCAGGAGGTGGAAGCCAGAGCATCAGAAGCTCATGGTCATTCTTTGGATTTCATATAGACGTCAAGGCCAGCCTGGAATACATAGAACCCTGTCTCCAAAGGAGGAGAAGGGAAGAGAGAGGAGGAGGGAGGGAGAAGAAAGAATGAAAGAAGGAAGGAACAAACAAACGAACTAAGGACTGAAGGAGAAGGGGAAGGAAAGAGGTAGGAGATGAGTGGGAGGAGGGGAAGGAAATAGGTAGGAGATGAGTGGGAGGAGGGGAAGGAAAGAGGTAGGAGATGAGTGGGAGGAGGGGAAGGAAAGAGGTAGGAGATGAGTGGGAGGAGGGGAAGGAAAGAGGTAGGAGATGAGTGGGAGGAGGGGAAGGAAAGAGGTAGGAGATGAGTGGGAGGAGGGGAAGGAAAGAGGTAGGAGATGAGTGGGAGGAGGGGAAGGAAAGAGGTAGGAGATGAGTGGGAGGAGGGGCAGTAGGAAGGGGAGGAGGGATGATCCCACTTCACAGACAGAGACTGTGGAATGTGCCCTGATGCTGATTCCCCACAGTACCTCTCACCTGTCCCTAAAAGTGTGGCCAAGGTGAATTCATACCCCCACTTTCCTAGGAGACTGTGAACTCCCTGATGAACCCACATCACCTCCTGCTGCCCCATGCTCGGACTCTATCCTGATGCATGTTTATTAATCACTTATTCTCCAAGCTGCGGCCCCTTTATTTTTTAGATTTTCCCAGCCATGGTTCTAAGGTCTCTATGTTTGCTCTCTTTTCAGTAGCTCTAAACTCAGCTCCTCTCTCTGCCATTAGTAAATTCTCCTCCTCCTGGAAATCACAAGGCTCCTTTGGTGGGATGATGTGCGTTTCCCTACAGAAGGGAGCCCTGGGCTGCCAGGGAGGACACCGCAGGGACAGCTCTCATCTCTCAGGGCAGCTAGAGCCAACATTGTTGAGAACTCTCCAGGCAGGTAAGGCTGAAGAGCAGGAAGGTACAGTTCCTTACTCAGTCATGCAAAACATGGCTGCATTGGACAGTAAACAAAAGCATTCCTTTGGACTCAGTCAATACGTTGTTGGACTCTACTTCTGGAGACACAGATCCCACACTCTAAGTTCTCTCTGGCTGTGGGTGTTCTAGCTTTTGGTTACTGTGACAAGACACTCTAACCAAGAGCAACTTAGAGAAAGAAAGATCTTACATTTCCAGATCACAGTCTTATTGAGTGAAGTCAGAGCAAGAACTTGAAGCAGAAACCATGATGAGAAATGCTGCTTGCTGGTTCTCTTACCTGGGTGCATGTTTATCTAGGTTTCATATAAAGCTCAGGATCACCTGCATAGGGAATAGTGCCACCCACAGTGGGCTAGGCCCTCCTATATCAAAATCCAATCAAGACATGCCATAGATCAATCTCATCTACACATTCCTTGAGAAGGGACTCTAGGCTAGTGGGGAAAGGGGCACGTTCCACAGTGCCCCGGACCCCTGTGGCATCTGACTGGAACAGGGTGTGAGGAAAGGTCTCCCTGAGCACATGACATTCTACTCAATAGAGGCTAAGCAAAGGCAAGTGTCACTCATTTGTGGGTGAATTTGGAGCTTAGGTGTGGCACATGTGCTACATCTACTCTAGTAGCGACCCGCCTTACAGGCAGGAAAGTGTGGGCACGGTCCCCAGGCAAAAAGCTCATGGAAACTTAGTCTCCTGGAATTGTGGCATCCTGTATAAGGAATGCTCCAATGTCCTTGTTTAGTTGGTAAACAGATCTGTGTGCTTTCCCCTAATATTGCTTCACTATAAGTGCTTCTAAGGATTCATATTTTAACATATAGCTGTTAGATTCTAGGTAGCCCTTGATCCAACCTTGAGCATGAATAGCTAAGTCATTGCCGTACAAAGGAATTCAGCACTATCTAGGAATAAGGAAGTTTTCGGTTTGAGGAGGAACCAGACTAGATACTTAGAACTATAGCTAACTGAGTTACACCCAGATACAAGTATTTACAATTGTCTAAGGGGAAGGTGGACTATACAATAGTCTACAATAGGAACTATGGCTTCTAAGATTAAGTGGACCTTAGGTGGAGCTGGTTTTGATCCCAGTTGTTTAACATTGAATCTTATCCCAGTTGGTGCCTGCCAGTCCTTTCTGTGTCTGCATTCCTTTGTTTTAAGAATCTAGTAACCTCTAGTAACCTCATTGTATTCTGCCGGTGTGTCACCTAACTTTTCTATGTATAAAAGTCTGATGCTTAATTTGACAAATTACATTCAGATTCTACACAACCTCTAGTGTGGTCTCTGTTTGTCACCCACTCACCGAATCTTTGCCCACTTTGCTTCAGAGAACTCGACCCACGCAGAAAAGGGACCCAGAGTGTCTACAGCAGAATTGGCACCCAACGTGGGGCCGCTACTGGAGTGGATGTAGCACACATGTTTGAATGACACTGGGTCAGAATCTGAGAGGACCCAGCTACTCTGTGTACCCCTTACAATGTTGATGTTCTTACCTTCCAGGTCTGATGGCCGGGCTGATGTCTACCACCTGTGACATGAGTCAAAGAAGAGGTCAAGGGCTCTTACTGACTGAAGCACTGGGCCACCTCAGCAGTGAAGGACCCATCTTCCAACACCCAATTCCATTACTCATTACAACACAGCACATGTACTCGGGGGTACCATCAGTGGTCCCTAAACTCAGGAAGCACAGACAGCATCACCTTACACGGAGGTCCTCAGCATGTGTGGTAGTGGGGGCTTCAATGGCGCATGTGTGGAGGTCAGAGGACAATTTGGGAGTAGTAGGTTCTTTCTTCTACCATGTGAACCTCAGGAGTTGAACTCAGGTCACCAGGCTTGGCATCAAGAGCCTTTCCTCGCTGAGTCATCTTGCCAGCACAATTTTTAACATTTTTGTACCCAAGAGTACTTCTAATGGCCAATGAGAAAACAGTATCCAGGACAAAAGTTTTGTGTGGTTTCGTTTGGGGGCGAGTTTTGTGTCAGGTTTCACAGTGCCGTCCCAGCTATCCCAGAATTCGATGTAGATCAGGCCTTGAACTCACAGAGATCCACCTGCCTCTGCTTCTCAAATGTGTATCCCCATGCTTAGCCATGCCCCAGACACAAGTTCTTTTGTTTAGTAATTTCTTTTCCACAATTTCATGTGTATAATGTAGCAGACTCTTTGTGTTTTTATGGCTTTGCTATGGGATCCACAGAGTTTAATTAGGGATGTTTGTGTGAGTGTGGCTAGAGGCTATTTACCAGAGCACTGCCAACTTACAAGTGTCTACACCACCTAGGAAAATGGCAAGACCCAGGTCTAACAAAGCTCAATCTTCATTCTTCCACATCAGAGGCCCTCAGCTCAGGGGCAGTTCTCTCTCCTAGCAAATCTTGGCAAGGCCTGGAGACTGTCCCCATTTTGGACACTTGGGTGGTGAAGGTGGTTACTGGCACCTAGTGAGCTGAAGCCTCTGAAGGGGGGCACTATATTACAATATGCAAGGCAACCCCACCTTAAAGAATTAGGGGGGGGGCTCAAAATGACCATCACTTTGGAATGAGGAGACGGCTCAGTGGTTAAATAGCTTTCAGCACAAGCCATGAAAACCAGAATTCAGATCCCCATGAACCCATGTAAATGCGAGGTGAACATGACAGCTCATGTGTGATCCCAACCTTAGAAGGCCATACCTGGACACCAGAGGATGCTGACTGCAAGTCTAGAGAATTGGTGAGCTCTGGGTTTGATTAGGAAGCCTGCCTCAGTGATAAGGCAAAAGATCTATCGGAGGGTGATTCAGGACATCAACATTGAGCCTACACATGCATGTGCACACGCATGTGTACTTAAGCACACACACACACACACACACACACACACACACACACACACACACACACACGAAAAACAGGAACAAACATGGAAGTCATCCCAAAGGTAGAAACAGACCTCTGTCTAGAACAACCTGCAGCCGTGGCAAAGGTCACAAGCGTGGCATTATCCAGGGGTCCTAATTATGTCACTGGAACATGCCCAACCACACTCTTTCACTCCTCCCAACTCTCACCTCCTCCCTCCCTCTCTGCATTATTTCCAGGTAACCCTTCTGCACATGGGAGCTCTTGAGAACACACACGTGACCCATTCAGAGTTAAGTGCATGTGACAGGAGGGTGAGACTCTAACTGGGTCATGATTGAGCACCTGTGTGGCCTGTGTACCACCCATCCAGTCACCATAATCTGCATACTGTGGGCCATGAAGAGCTGTCATTGACTAAGCCTGAGTCTCATGTGCACATCTGGACTCAGGAGAGGGCCCACACCCAGAACCACAATGGCAGTTGGCTTGATGGCTCCCAAAGAAACAGCTGTGGTTCTCACTGTGCCCTCCATCACATAGAGACAAGGCTTAAGGCCACTGTGCAGATGTGCCAATGCCTCTGAGGTGGCACAGGCAGTGTGGACTTGTTTGGGTACCTGAAGCCAATAGTACTGGTGTTTCCCACTCTATGGTAGATGTTATCCACCTCTGGAGGGGGACCAGGCTTGTTGAAGGCATCAGTCTGTTAATAAAGATTTTGAACAATGCATTTGAAAAACGCCAGGTGCCGTTTCTGAGAACTAGGTTAAGTGACTTGTAGACAAGAGAACCTGAAGTCTGAAAGGTGACTGGATCCTTCCAACTCATACAAAACCTGCAAAGGCTCAGAACCAAGGCCTCGTTGTCCCAAGCCCTTGTCCAGTGTCCCTGAGAAAGCCTCGCGGACCCTGGAGATGATCTTAGTCGGCTCCTTTGGCTCCAACATCATCACTGGGGAAGGGTGGGGATATCCCAGGAAGCCAACACTTGCTGATTCTATGGATGTCCCACCCATTTGACATACCAGTCTTCCTGTGGAAAATAGCATCTCACAGGGTGAGGGCAGAACCAGGTTTGGCCAGCATGCACTGGAGCTAGCCACCACCTGTGGCTGCAGAAGCCAAGTGGCCTTTCTAAGGCACATCCACACTCCTCATGGACTCTTGAGTGCCCGTCTCCAATTCTCAGGCTCCTTAGAAACCTAACATGCCCAGTGTATTCATCAGTTTCTTCTTCCGTTTATGAGTTAGCAACACAGAGAAGCTGCAGGCTCCTTTCAGGCATCGTGAAAGGCAGAGAGAAGGGCGGGTTAGGACTGTGTTTACTTAGTACTGTCTTCACCATCAGGCTCAACAGCAATCCAATAGGGTATTATCAACCAAAGAGCTCCTGCAGCTGAAGCCAAACAGCCGCCAAGACTCAGGGCCCCGGGTAGCAAGGCAAAGATAAACGCTGATTTCAAAATTAAATGCCATTTCCCTGTACGTCCTGGGTGATAAGAAAAGGATCATGGGAGTGGATGAGAAGGTGATTATGGAGGGGACCAGACAACGGGAGGGAGCTGGGTCCTTCCCACCTTCTCATCATGAGGGAGAAGGCTCAGCAAGTAAAAGGACTTGTCACACGAGCGTGGAGACCTGAGTTCAACCTCCAAATTCACATAAAGGTGGAAAGAGAGAACCAACTCCACAATGTTGCTCTTCCAGCATCCACATGCACATATAAGAAATAAATCAATAATTGGGTTTTTTTTTTAATATAAGGCATTGTAATGTGCACAAAACCAGCCATTCACTGAGTGCCTGGCACATTGCATACACAGGGTAGTTTTTCAAACAGTCCCCACCTCTGGGTAGATGCAAGTGTCTTTAGGGACTCCTCTTTACAAGGGAGGAAACTGAGTCTGAGAGAGGTCCAGTGGTAGAGAAAAAGTCCCACAAGGTATGAAGCAAGAGACCAGGAGATTTGCTTGCATCCAGAAAGTCTGATTCCAAATCCCCAAAACACAAAAGCAGTCTAGAAGTGTGGTTTAGTTGGTAGAATGCTCAGTTGGCCTGCACAAAGTCCAGAGTTCCAGTCCCACCATCCCGTAAGACTGGGTGTGGTGACAGTAGCCTATAATCCCAGCACTCAGGTGGTAGAAGCAAGAGGAGCAGAAATCAAAGTCATCTTCAGCCATATAGCGGACAGCCCAGTGTCTAGGAACATTTTATCCTGTTCCTGGAGAAGACTCAAGTTCAGCTCCCAGCCCACCACAATGTCAGGCAGCTCACGATCACCAAGAGCTCCCACTCTAGGGGATACGGTGGCCTCATCTGGGTTCTAGGGCCACCTACAATATTCTCTGGCCTCGGTGCAAGAACTGTGGAGCCTCTCTCTTCCCAGAGGGAAAACAGGACAGTTCTGAGGGAAGGACCCACAGAGGTGGTCAGCTGGGACTCAGTTCCTCCTTCACTGGTTATTAAGATTTTGTCTGACTAGGCGACCTGAGACTGTATAGGTCAGTAGGTAAGCCCCTGACAACACCCCTCCTTTCAGATGCCATCTCATCTCTTCTGAGCCAGGTGCCACCTCTGGAGAGTGACAAGACCTGTCTCAGCATTTTCCTTCTTGGTATTAAATGGAGAAGACAATCGCATCCACCACTCAGGGTTCCCTATGGGATTAAACAGCAACTGGTATCGGCTATCCAGCTTCCCAGCATGCCTGTGGAATCAGACTACAGTCCCACCACTCTGAGCTGATAGGATTGGTCTCTTCTTCCTCTGCCTCTGCCTCTTCTTCTTTCTTTTTTTAATGTTTGTAATTTAAAAAATTACATCATTTCTCCCTCTCTTTCCTCCTGCTAGCCCCTCAAAACTCCCCTCCTTCAACCTCTCCCATACCCCCAAC
>LR749820.1:307121-330595 GCA_902729485.2 Mus minutoides | reverse complement strand
CAAGTTGGGGAGGAAAGGGTTTATTCGGCTTACACTTCCATACTGCTGTTCATCACCAAAGGAAGTCAGGACTGGAACTTAAGCAGGAGCTGATGCAGAAGCCATGGAGGGATGTTCTTTACTGGCTTGCTTCCCCTGGCTTGCTCAGCCTGTTCTCTTATAGAACCCAAGACTGCCAGCCCAGAGATGGTCCCACCCAGAAGGGGCCCTTGATCACTAATTGAGAAAATGCCTCACAGCTAGATCTCATGGAGGCATTTCCCCAACTGAAACTCCTTTTTCTATGATAATTCCAGCTGTGTCAAGTTGACACAAACCTAGCCAGTACAATTGACCCTGATGATAGAGGACTTTAAGAAGGACATAAATAACTCCCTTAAAGAAATACAAGAGAACACAGGTAAACAGATAGAAGACTTTAAAGAGGAAACACAAAAATCCCTTAAAGAATTACAGGAAAACACAGTAGACAGGTGAAGAAACTGAACAAAACCATCGAGGATCTAAAAATAGAAACAATAAAGAAATCACAAAGGGAGACAACACTGGAGATAGAAAACCTAGGAAAGAGGTCAGGGGTCATAGAGGCAAGCATCACCAACAGAATACAAGAGATAGAAGAGAGAATCTCAGGGGCAGAAGATTCCATAGAAATAAGTGACATAACAGTCAAAGAAAATGCAAAACGCAAAAGGCTCCTAACCCAAAACATCCAGGAAATCCAGGACACAATGATAACAACCAAACCTAAGGATGATAGGTATAGAAGAGAGTAAAGATTCCCAACTTAAAGGGCCAGTAAATATTTTCAACAAAATTATAGAAGAAAACTTCCCTAACCTAAAGAAAGAGAAGCCTACAGAACTCCAAATAGCTTGGAACAGAAATGAAATTCCTCCCATCACATAATAGTCAAAAAGCCAAATGCACAAAACAAAGAAAGAATATTAAAAAGAGTAAGGGAAAAGGTCAAGTAACATATAAAGGCAGATCTATCAGAATTCCACCAGACTTCTCACCAGACTATGAAAGCTAGAAGATCCTGGGCAGATCTCATACAGACCCTAAGAGAACACAAATGTCAGCCCAGACTACTATACCCAGCAAAACTCCCAATTACCATAGATGGAGAAAACAAGATACTATGTGACAAAACCAAATTTATACAATAAACCCAGCCCTACAAAGGATACCACATGGAAAATGGCAACACAAGGAGGAAAACTACACCCTAGAAAAAGAAAACAATCTTCTTTCAACAAACCCAAAAGAAGATAACCACACTAACATAAAAATAACATCAAAAATAACAGGAAGCAACAATCACTATTCCTTAATATCTCTTATCATCAATGAACTTAATTCCCCAATAAAAAGACATAGACTAACAGACTGGATAAACAGGACCCAGCATTTTGCTGCATACAGGAAACACACTTCAAGGTCAAAGACAAACACTACCTCAGAGTAAAGGGCTGAAAAACAATCTTCCAAGCAAATGGTCCCAAGAAACAAACTTGAGTAGCCATTCTAATTTCATATAAAAATCATCAAAAAGGATAATAAAGGATACTTCATACTCATCAAGGGAAAAATCTACCAAGAAAAACTCTCAATTCTGAACATCTATGCTCCAAATGCAAGGGCACCCACATTCATAAAAGAAACTCTACTAAAGCTCAAAGTACACATTGCACCTCACACAACAATAGTGGGAGACTTCAACACTTCACTCTCAGCAATGGACAGATCCTGGAAACAGAAACTAAACAGAGACACAGTGAAACTAACAGAAGTTATGGAACAAATGGATTTAGCAGATATCTATAGAACATTTCATCCTAAATCAAAAGAATATACCTTCTTCTCAGCACCTCATGGTACCTTCTCCAAAATTGACCATATAATTAGTCACAAAACAGACCCCAACAGATATAAGAAGATTGAAACAATCCAATACCTCCTATCAGTTAGACCACGGACTAACGCTGGTCTTTAATAGCAACAATAACAACAGAAAGTCCACACATACATGGAAGCTGAACAACACTCGGTGATAACTTGGTCAAGGAAGAAATACAGAAAGCAATTAAAGGCTTTTTTATAATTTAATGAAAATGAAGGTACAGCATACCCAAACTTATAGGACACAATGAAAGCAGTGCTAAGAGAAAAACTCATAGCTCTGAGTGCCTCCAAAAAGAAACTGGGGAGAGCATACACTAGCAGCTTAACAGCACACCTGAAAGTTCTAGAACAAAAAGAAGCCAATACACCCAAGAGGAGTAGATAGCAGGAAATAATNAAAAAAAGAGAACTTCAGACCAATTTCCCTTATGAATATTGATGCAAAAATACTCAATAAAATTCTTGCCAACCAAATCCAAGAACAATCAAAACAATCATTCACCATGACCAAGTAGGCTTCATCCCAGGGATGCATGGATGGTTCAATATATGGAAATCCATCAATGTAATCCACTACATAAACAAACTCAAAGGAAAAAAAAAAAACATATGATCACTTCATTAGATGCTTAAAAAGCATTTGACAAAATTCAACATCCCTTCATGTTAAAAGTCTTGGAAAGATCAGGAATTCAAGGCCCATACCTAAACATAATAAAAGCAATCTAGAGCAAACCAGTAGCTAACATCAAACTAAATGGAGAGAAACTTGAAGCTAAATCAGGGACTAAAATCAGGGACTAGACAAGATTACCCGCTTTCTCTCCCTATCTATTCAATATAGTACTTGAAGTTCTAGCTAGAGCAATTAGACAACAAAAGGAGGTCAAAGGGAAACAAATTGGAAAGAAAGAAGTCAAATTATCAGCTGGGTGTGGTGGCGCACGCCTTTAATCCCAGCACTTGGGAGGCAGAGGCAGGCGGATTTCTGAGTTCAAGGCCAGCCTGGTCTACAAAGTGAGTTCCAGGACAGCCAGGGCTACACAGAGAAACCCTGTCTCGGAAAAAGAAGAAGAAGAAGAAGAAGAAGAAGAAGAAGAAGAAGAAGAAGAAGAAGAAGAAGAAGAAGAAGAAGAAGAAGAAGAAGAAGAAGAAGAAGAAGAAGTCAAAATACCACTATTTGCAGATGATATGATAGCATATTTTAAGTGACCCTAAAAACTCCACCAGAGAACTCCTACAGCTGATAAACAGCTTCAGCAATGTGGCCGGATATAAAATTAACAAACCAGTGGCCTTCTTATACTCAAAGGATAAACAGGCTGAGAAAGAAATTGAGAAAACAACACCCTTCACAATAGTCACAAACAATATAAGGTATCTTGGTGTGACTCTAACCAAACAAGTGAAAGATCCATATGACAAGAACTTCAAGTCTCTGAAGAAAGAAATCAAAGATGACCTCAGAAGATGGAAAGATCTCCCATGCTTGTGGATTGGCAGGATTAATATAGTAAAAATGTCTATCTTGTCAAAAGCAATATACAGATTCAAAGAAATCCCCATCAAAATTTCAATTCAATTCTTCATAGAGTTAGAAAGAACAATTCTCAAATTCATCTGGAATAACAAAAAACTCACAATTCTCAACAATAAAAGAACTTCTGGGGGAATCAGCATCCCGGACCTCAAGCTGTACTACAGAGCAATAGTGATAAAAACTGCATGGCATTGGTACAGTGACAGACAGGTAGATCAATGGAATAGAATTGAAGACCCAGAAATGAACCCACACACCTACAGTCACTTGATCTTTGACAAAGGAGCTAAAACCATCCAGTGGGGAAAGACAGCATTTTCAACAAATGGTGCTGGTTCAACTGGCAGTCAACAGTAGAAGAATGCAAACTGATCCATTCTTATCTCCCTGTACAAAGCTCAAGTCCAAGTGGATCAAGGACCTCCACATAAAACGAGATACACTGAATCTAATAGAAGAGAAATTGGGAAAGAGCCTCGATCAACACATGGGCACAGGGGAAAATTGCCTGAACAGAACACCAGTGGCTTATGCTCTAAGATCAACAATAGACAAATGGGACCTCATAAAATTGCAAAACTTCTGTAAGGCAAAGGACACTGTCAATAAGACAAAACGGCAACCTACAGATTAGGAAAAGATCTTTACCAATCCTACATCTGATAGAGGGCTAATATCCAATATATACAAAGAACTCAAGAAGTTAGACTCTAAAGAACCAAATAACGCTATTAAAAATGGGGTACAGAGCTAAACAAAGAATTCTCAACTGAGGAATATCAAATGGCTCAAAAACATACCTAAACATAATAAAAGCAATCTAGAGCAAACCAGTAGCTAACATCAAACTAAATGGAGAGAAACTTGAAGCTAAATCAGGGACTAAAATCAGGGACTAGACAAGATTACCCGCTTTCTCTCCCTATCTATTCAATATAGTACTTGAAGTTCTAGCTAGAGCAATTAGACAACAAAAGGAGGTCAACATCCTTAGTCATCAGGGAAATGCAGATCAAACCAACCCTGAGATTCCACCTCACACCAGTCAGAATGGCTAAGATGAAAAATTCAGGTGACAGCAGATGCTGGCGAGGATGTGGAGAAAGAAGAACACTCCTCCATTGCTGGTGAAATTAAAAGCTGGTACAACCACTCTGGAAATCAGTCTGGCAGTTCCTCAGTAAATTGGGCATAGTATTACCTGAGGACCCAGCTATATCACTCTTGGGCATATACCCAGAGGATGCTCCACTATGTTCATAGCAGCCTTATTTATAATAGCCAGAAGCTGGTAGCAACCCAGATGTCCTTCAACAGAGGAATGGATACAGAAATTGTCATACATTTATACAATGGAGTACTGCTCAGCCATTAAAAACAATGACTTCATGAAATTCACAGGCAAATAGATGGAACTTGAGAATATCATCCTGAGTGACATGACTCAGTCACAAAGAACAAATATGGTATGTACTCACTGATAAGTGGATATTAGCCAAAAAGTTCGGAATACCCAAGATTCAATTCACAGACCCTATGAAGCCTAAGAAGAAGGAAGATCAAAGTGTGGATGCTTTAGTGCTTTTTAGAAGGGTGAATGAAATACTCACGGGAGGAAATATGGAGACTAAGTGTGGAGCAGAGACTGAAGGAAAGGCCATCCAGAGACTGGCCCATCTGGGGATCCATCCTATATACAGCCACCAAACTTAGACACTATTGCGGATGCTGGGAAGTGCTTGCTGATGGAAGCCTGATATGACTGTCTCCTGAGAGGCTCTGCCAGAGCCTGACAAATACAGAGGAGGAAGCTAGCAGCCAACCATTGGACTGAGCTCAGGGGTCCTCGGTGGAGGAGATGGAGAAGGGACTGAAGGAGCTGAGGGGTTTGTACCCCCATGGAGGGAACAACAGTGTCATCAGACCAGACCCCCTCCCCCACCCCAAGCTCCCAGGGACTGGACCTCCAACCAAAGAATACACATGGAACGACCGATGGTGCTGGTCACATACGTGGCAGAAGATGGCCTTATTGGACATCAGTGGAATGAGAGGCCCTCCAGCCTGAGTATGTTCAATGCTCCAGTGTAGGGGAATGCCAGGGCGGGAGGGTAGGAGTAGGTAGGTGGGAAGCACCCTTATAGAGGCAGTGGGAGGGGGAGGGGATCAGAGGGTTCCAAAGGGGAGACCTGTAAAGGGGAAAACATTTGAAATGTAAATAAAGAAAATATCCAAGAAAAAAAAGAAAACTAAAGGGAAAGAAAGTACAATAGTCTCTCCTTCCTCACTCATAGGGGAGAGATTTAAAAGCCTGGGTCTTCTTTACGTGTGTGTGTGTGTGTGTGTGTGTGTGTGTGTTCATGCATATATATGCCCACAGAGACCAGAAGGGGCACCAGAACCTCCTAGAACTAGAGTTTTAGGTGGTTGTGAGAGGCCTGCTATGGGTTGACATGGCTCCCGTCCTCTGGAAGAGCATCGAGTGCTCTTCTGACTGAGCCATTTCTCTACTCCACCCTCCCCACAAACAGGTCTAACGAAGTACAATAACCGGTTCTCCTGACCACAGCACACCACACTGAGGGATGTTTAAGGTCTACTCATTTCTCCCTCCACCTCTGATTTTCCCTTCAAATGCTATAACTCCTTGAGTTTCCCCGTGGGCAGGGAAATGAAACCTCAACCTGGACCCTAACAGCAGGCCTACCCCATAACTCCCACCTGACTGATTAAGACAAAAGGATGGAAAGGGCCAAACAAGCTGCTCAGAGGAGTTCTCAGAGCTGCCCAGCTCACTCTCCACCCACACATGCCTCTTGCCCTTGGCTGGCCCCTGGCACAGATCAGCACCTGCTTCCTGCTATACTTTGATTTATGTTGTTGTGATAAAACACCCTGTCAGGAAGCTATTTAGGAGAGAAACTGTTTATTTGTCTTATAATTCCAGGTCACAGTCCGTCACTGATGTGTCAGAGCCGGAGCCAGAGGCAGCAGAGAGGCAAGAAATTCGTGTACTTAAAATCAGCTCATTTTCTCTACTCTTATGCAGTCCAAGGCTCCAAACCCAGTACGATGCTACCCATGGTGGACGGGGATCTTCCCACATCAACTAAGATAACCAAGACGACCCCTATGGACATGCACCCAGGCCAATCTGGTCTAGACAATCCCTCAATGACTCTTCCCGTGAGGTTCAATGTTGTGTTAGCTTGATTAACACTAACCATTGCACTCCCTAGGACTCAGAGTCCCACACACACCTCCAAGAGATGTGCATATCCATAAAATAAAGAGGTGCCTGGGTACAGAATGGAATCACCTACAGCAGTACAAAGTAATTGTAGCTGTGCCCACCTCTTAAACATAAGAGTGGGGAAAGGAAGCCGACTTGGGTGAGCATACTCGGTGTGCATAGAGAGACGTGACAAATGGCAGGGGTATGGTTCACAGTGCAAGGTCCTGGGTTCAATCTCCAGCACTTTAGGATAACAAAGACAGATTAGGTGTGTCTTCAGAGAGAAAGCAGGACTCAGAAGGACTAGGGAAGAGCTGGTCACATTCCATTTACTGACATTGGAGTCTGGATCCCAAGCGCCTACATAAACACTAAGCTGCAGAGGCGGCCCAGCTGCCATCCAACACACAAGTAGTAAAGATGGGGGACCCCAGGGCAAGCTGGCTGGATGGATTATCAGAGCTGGAATCAAGGGAAAGACCTGCTTCAGTGAATATGGTAGAGAGTGGCAGAGGAAGACACTTGATGTCAACCTCTGACCTCCACAAGCATTTGAGCATGCACACATACAATCACACTCACATATGCATACACACACACACACACACACACACACACACAAGTATACATATACACATATGCATATACACACATGCATACACACATACACATGTGCATATACACACATGGATACACACATATGCATACATATACACAAGTATAGATATACACATATGCATATACACATATGCATACACACATGTATACATATACACATATGCACACACACATATATACACACATGCGTACACACATACACATATGCATACACACGTACACACATGGATACACACACATGCATACATATACACAAGTATACATATACACATATGCATACACACATGTATATACACATACACACATGTATACATCCATACATATATATACACACATGCATGCACGCATACACATATGCATACGCACACATATGTATACACACATATACACACATATGCAACACACATATGCATATAATACACACATATACATACACAAACATACACGCATATACATACACATACATACACGCATACACACATATATGCATACATACATATTCATGCACATGCACACATGCATACATGCATACATGCATACACACATACATAGAACACATACATATACACACGTATACATACACATACACATGCATACACACACATATATACATACACACATGCATATATGCACACATATCCACACACATACACACACATGCTTGCACATATCCACAGGGATCCAGTCAGTAACTTTTGTTTTTTACCAATTACTGTTAAAACACTAAAAGCCACACCCCCGTGGGTTGAATAAAAAGAGCAAAACCAGGTACCATGTCACCTACAGTCTTACCAGCAAGCTGTGCATGTTTGGTATGGATGGGCTTTGCACCGGGGGAAACAGTTCACTATCCAAAGGCTAAAGAGCTCTCCTCCGTGCGCATCAATGCTAAGACCCAAAATGAAAGACAGGAGCTGGAGAAATGACTCCATGGGAAAGGGCTTGCCACCAAGTCTGATAACCTGAGTTCAACGCCAGGGACACACATGGCAGGAGGAGAGAACAAACTCTCTCAAGTTGTTCTCTGACCTCCCATGTACATCGGAGTGTGTTGGCACACACAACACAAAATAAATAAATCTAGGGTTTGTAGGGTTTTATTTTTAAGTAATATTAATGAAAGGCACTTTTTCGGGGTCCTTAAAGGAGCCAAAGTGGGGCTCATTGCCACTGACTTGATTTAATCCAAACAAGAAAAATATTTAGGCATAAGAGAGATTGACATGTTTGCGAGATGACGTCATCTCTTGGTCCTTTTTTGCCAGCAACCTGAAAGGAAGGCCAGGTGGCCACTTGAGAAATTAACCATAGGCTTCTGGGTTTTTTCATTAGGCTTGTTCTCAGTCTCTGAGCAGGGCAACAGTGCCACCTAGTGGACTTTGTAGAGGATAGCTAGTTGAAAAAAAAAACTAGCAAAAATATGGGGTGTGTGTGTGTGTGTGTGTGTGTGTGTGTGTGTGTGTGTGTGTGTGTGTGTTGCATTGGTTGCTATGTTGATACAGGCCCCAGCTCCGGGTGAGCATCTAAGCCTCTGACCCACACTGTGGGGGTGGGGGTGGAGAAGGGGCATCCCCCAACCTGGGAACCTCCCAGAGCTACTTTGCTAAAGCCACCAGGGTTGTAGAAGAAAGGGAATAGGGGAACAAGTTCCCAACACTAACCAGAGTACGCAGTGAAACTTGAAGGAGCAGAGCAGTGACTCTATGGTTTAAGAGCTTTATTATAGAAATGCAGGGGAAAGAGAGAAGGTAGGAGAGAGAGAAAGAGAAAGAGAGAAGGAAAGGAGGAGGAGAGGAGAGGAGAGGAGAGGAGAGGAGAGGAGAGGAGAGGAGAGGAGAGGAGAGGAGAGGAGAGGAGAGGAGAAAATCCAAATCCCAGACATTTTGCATGAACCAGCCCAGGTCAGCAAATACCTATTTTTTGTTATGAAAGGGGAAAATCCAACTTCTTGTTCAAAGCCAGTGTGATAAATAGGAAGCCCAGAGCAGAGCTGGACTCGACAGCAGCAAAGTGAGAATGACTGAAAACCCGAGAACTTTACCACATGTGGCTTTGGGGGACCAACAGCTCTGTCTGAGTTTGGCCTGGCATCAAGCCCTGGCCAGGAGGATGAATAGTGGAGAGCCAGAATGGTGACATCAGCAAATGCTGGTGGCTGCTGTCTAATTCATTATGACTTTGAACATTTTATTCTTTTTCAAGAATGCAACCAGACTTCTGGTAAGATAATGATTTCTTTTAAAACATAATAATAGTCTTGACTAGTGTGATGGTTTGTATACATTTGTCCCGGGGAGTGACATTATTAGAAGGTGTGGCCTTGTTGGAGTAGGCATGTCACTGTGGGTGTGGGCTTTAAGAATCTCATCCTAGCTGCCTGGAAGTCAGTATTCTGCTAACATCCTTCAGATGAAGATGTAGAACTCTCAGCTCCTCCTGCACAATGCCTGTATAGATCCGGCCATAGTCCCACCTTGATGATAATGGAGTGAACTTCTGAAACTGTAAGCCAGCCCCAATTAAATGTTATCCTTTTGAGAGTTGCCTTGGTCATGGTGCCTGCTCACAGCAGTAAAGCCATGACTAAGACAAGCAGTGAGCACAGAGGTCACCCCCTCCTTATGGAACCATCACATCAACTTCTGTCTAGCACTGTGATGCTCACTCTGTCCTGGAAGTCTTCCACTTAGGCTCTCCAGCCAGTCAGAGGACAAACCCTTCTACTGCTCCCACTGACTCCACCCCAGGAAAGTCCAGTCCATGTCTGGTCCTGGTTTAGTCTCTTAGGCTATGTTAGGCACATGTGTGCTTTAGTTAATAAATCTTGCTTTTCCTTAGTACCTCTGACACCCCAGGATCCCTTGAAGTGACAGAGAAAGGCTGGCCAGAGATTCTGACATCAAACCTGTGAACAGCAAACAGTTCTCTTCAAGTTAAAGTTTGCTCAGCAATACCCTGGCAAGCAAGGATCAAAATGGGGACCTGGAGGCTGCCATGAAGGTGGCTGCCATGTCTCATGGGTCCCATCTTCCCAGCACACTTTGCCACATTGGGGACAGTGTACACAGGATGGAGACTCAACTAATGAACAAAGCTTTAAAGGGGTAGGAGATAAAAAACACAGAACGGTAAGAAGGAAACACAGATACTTGGCCAGGGCACTCGGCGGTGCAGGAAATATGGGTGGAATGCAGTTGGATGTTCATGTCCATGATTCAGTAGGAATGATGGTTAAGAAAAGGAAGTTGGGGCCTCTCCTGGATAGCCTGTGTCATGGAGATCCTAAAGTTCTGGATCTGCAGAACTGGCCCCTTCATTTACTACAGCAGTTTGTCGATGGGTAGATGTTGGGGTGGACCAACCCCAAGCCCTGGATCTGGGCCTGAGAGTCATCTGAGCTGGTCAGCCGATGGTTCTCCTGTTCTCCTGCCCTCGTGACCTCAGAGCCACCTCACCAGCAACCAGACACACATGACCAGGGCCAGCTCTATCCTGTTTCCCAGGCCAGGTACAGGGCCCACTCTCCCCAGTGCTAGAGCACATGAGGGGCAGGACCTGCTCTGCCTCTCTGATGAGCTTGGGGCCATCTCTCCTGCTCCCTGTAGGTGGCAAAGGGCATCTCTCCCTTCCCCCGTGTCACCTCAGGCAGACAAGTGGTGGGGCCAGCTCTCCCCCACTCATGCCCTCAGAGGAGGCTCCTAGCAACACACCACCAGGGTCTACTGTGCTGTCCAGGTGAGGGTAAGGGCCTGCATTCTTGAGTGCTGCAGGAGAAATCTGGTTCTTCTGTAAATGTGTTTGATGTTTTCTGTGTTGGCAAACAATTCCAAGCTTAATTTTTGACTCAGTACAGGTTCATATACGGGAGCTTTATCCTGCTCTTGGGAGCAGGATCTGCAGCCTCTCTGGTCCTGACTGCTGGATGGTACTGTCTGGGCATGTTTGCGTAACTTAGTAAAACTGCCTTTTCTGAAGGTATCCATTTTCCATCCATTTTTTCCAGAAAGAAAAAAACATAGTCTTAAAAATTGTCTTAAGGGCTGGAGAGATGGCTCAGCGGTTAAGAGCATTGGCTGCTCTGCCAGAGGTCCTGAGTTCAATTCCCAGCAACCACATGGTGACTCACAACCATCTGTAATGGGATCTAATGCCCTCTTCTGGTGTGTCTGAAAACGGCTACAGTGTGCTCATATAAATAAAATAAGCAAATCTTTTTTTAAAAATCTTGTCTTAAGTACAAATCTGGGTGCTTCCTGTTGGTGGGCGTTATGCAGCCCACACACCAGTACATGGCTTTCAGCTTTTCCCATAAGCCTCTACCACCCCACCCACCGGTTAATTTTCTCCTAGGCTTTAAGCGTGGTTTGTTTCTATTTATCTTTGATATTTACACTGGAAAGATGAACGGAGGAAGTCTGGGGGTGGTTACAGAAGATTCGAGTGGTTGTGGCTTTTGTTTGTTTGCTTTGTATTTTCCTTTTGGTGTGGGGTAATCTATGCCAACTCTCACGAATCCTCTTAGAAGTTCTTGTTTACAGCCAGAACGCCTCCCACCCCTCCCACCTCGACCCCCTCTCCTCCCCCTGCCCCTTCTCCGCCTCTCCATTACTGCCCTTACCTGTGGGCGGGCAACTTCCTTCCAGATTTTCCTCACATCAGTCATTAACCCCCATCTGCCCGCTCCTGGATTTCAAATTCTGCGACCCTGGAAGTGACCCCATTAGAATATAGAAAAGGGGGTACATCTCTACTGCTAGGGGATCAATAAACACCTTCTTTGTTTTGGCTTTGGTGTATTTTGGGGTGGTTTGGCCTGGTTTGGTTTGGTTTGGTTTGGTTTGGTTTGGTTTGGTTTGGTTTGGTTTGGTTTGGTTTGGTTTGGTTTGTAGGAAGGTTTTAGAGACCCAGGCAGGACCACTCTGTTGGGAAGACTCTGTCCACCAATAGTGACAGAAAGTGACCCCACCCCACCCTATCTCTGACAAAATTTCTTGTTAGTTAATGTACTGGCTGGTTTTGTGTGTCAACTTGACACAGGCTGGAGTTATCACAGAGAAAGGAGCTTCAGTTGGGGAAGTGCCTCCATGAGATCCAGCTGTAAGGCATTTTCTCAGTTAGTGATCAAGGCTGGGAGGGCCCACTGAGGGTGGTGCCATCTCTGGGCTGGTAGTCTTGGGTTCTATAAGGATGCAAGCTGAGCAAGACAGGGGAAGCAAGCCAGTAAGTAACATCCCTCCATGGCTTCTGCATCAGCTCCTGCTTCCTGACCTGCTTGAGTTCCTGTCTTGACTTCCTTGGTGATGAACAGCACTGTGGAAGTGTAAGCTGAATAAACCCTTTCCTCCCCAACTTGCTTCTTGGTCATAATGTTTTGTCCAGGAATAGAAACCCCGACTAAGACAGTTAAGAAGCTTGCCTGCATAATTTAAACACATTTAAGCTTTGGTTTGTTTTAAAGCTCCTAGCAAAATCCTCTCCCAAGAGAATTTCCCAGAGCTGCGATGTGCAGCTTGGCCGGAAGGTGGTGCCAAATCCTCTCGTGTGGCGTTAGCGAAGCTGGGCTGCTCAGGTCCGTATGCTAGAGTTGATGGTGCAGCCACCGAGGGATCCTAGAACTCTGACTTTCTATTACTTTCCACGCACATCTGCTTTCCCTTCGAACAGAGGAAATGTTGCTGTGTATATATTTCTACGCGTGCATCCCAAGGCGCAGAATAAAATTTGGTGGAATGTTTGGAATCTGCTAAGTAAAACAAATTGCAGTCTCCAAGGAGCGTCCTAGAAGCTGTGATTTATTATTCTCTCGATCCAGTCTGCAGTTCCACTGAGGTAGGAAGTACAGCCATGGTAGAATTCAGTCAGCAAGCAAGGGCCCGCAGTGCACTGGTGAGCACTGGACAAGGAGTCCTGGGGCCCGAGGAACTGGACTTCTCAAGGGCATTTGCCTGACAGCAGCAGGCAGAAAGAAAGCTCGGTTGTTACCTGGCAGAGTAGGGACAGAGAAGACCAGGTACCGACCGGGCCGAGAGGTGGACTTCGGAGTCCCCACTGGTATTTAAGTCGCCTTGGTGACAGTAGAAAAGTTATTCATCTCAGTGTTGAAGGCAGATCTTTGCAAGCAGCGGGAGGCTCCATACCAGGACCAGATTGGAATCCTTTTCCTCTCTTCGTTAAAACTGTGCTGGTGAAAGGCACGGAAAACCAGCTCTTATGAATATCAGTCTCAAAGCAGCAGTCGCTGTTCCTGTGTCCCCTCCCCCTCAGGGCTCCTGGCCAATAACAGGAGGACATTTACTGTTTTCCTGACCAATCACGGGAGGGCATTCGCGGTTCCTTTGTCCTTGTTTCAAACAAAAGCCAAGAGATTCAGAACCAAGAACCAAAACCCAGATCCATACCACAACTGTGGGGACATGACAGGGACTCTATCCAAGAGAAGACAGCATTCTCCATATCCTACCTCACACACGGATTTTCACTGCTCAACAAAGAAGAAAAATGTCAGGTCCATCTGCTGACAGGAGAGATGCTCAGAGGGAAGATGTTCTCAGAAAACAGGCGAGAGGAAGCCTGGGGACCACGATCAGACATCACCCCGCAGAAACAGCATGAGGACCTGTGTCCACTAGCTCTCATTCAACAAACCTGTATCAGTGCAGATGGGAACAGGACAGTATGAGCATATATTGAAGGGGATTAGGTTGGCTCGAACGAGATAGTCTAGGTGGTCCATACATTCACCAACAATGACGGCCTCTATCAGAGGGGTCTAAAACCTGGCAGTCGCTCAGTACGGGAGGTTGAGTGCCTTACTTGTACCAATTTGGCACCAAAGGACTGTAGAGTGTCCTGATTGCTGCTGGGCTTCAGCCCATGTTGAAAGCCTGAAGCAGTTGGCTCTAATATCAGGGAAGGGATAAGTAATGACAGCAACAGGGTAGATGAACGCCCTGGGGAGTCTAAAGCATGTGACCACTGAAAAAATAAAGTTTCTCTTCTCCTTGCCCTTTACCCGGGCTGCTACCAAAGGGGCTGTCTGCATTTAGTGCGGTCTCCCTACATCTAGGCAAATCAGAACAAGAACTCACGCACAGGCCAGCCTGATATAGACGGTCCCTCACCGAGGCCCGAGGCCTGAGGTGTTGTGCTGTTCATATGCTAGGTTGTATCAAGTTGACAAACCTAGCCAGCATTCCTCTCCACAAGAAACAAGGAGTGTGGTTGACCCTTCTTGAGGATGAGGTAAGAGGATAGAGCTAGCAGCCCCGCCCTCTGAGACTCCTCAGAAGGCATGTTCCTGCATACAAGGGTCTCCAACCAGGCTTCAGGCTCCCAGTAACCATGCAGAGAGGAAGCCTAGGGGCCACAGATGTGAACAACACAATGCAATCCTGCAAATCAAGGTCTGATACTCTCTTAACACAGCGCTCTCTTGTTTAATAACTGCCAGTGTTCAGCCTAGACCAAAGGGAAGGAGCCGCCACGTGTCACTGAAGATACTAACAGCTGGTCCCTCCACTTATAGAAACACAGTATCACAAGGAAGTGTCTGGAAGAATGTCTCGGGCCCTTTACGCTGAGTATCTAAGTAGACAGTGCTACATGATGGCTTTTAGCCAGCATGACCATGGAGGAAGGAGGGCACAGCTTGTTCTAGTGAAGGCTAGCTCATTGTATTCTTTCTCACTCTATGATGGTGTCTTGGAAGCTCTCGTTGTGAATGTTCTAGCTGCCTCCAGACAGATGCTAGGCCTGCATGAGTGAGCTCAGGGCTCATTTTGAAAGATGGCAGCCAGTTGCTGAAATCTAAGAGTCTTTCTCTATCTTGGCTTTGTCTTTGAAGAACGGATTCACTTAAGCCTTCTTCTGGGTGAGTAATGGGTGAGTAATCGACTCAACTTCAACCCTATGATGCCACCACGTCTTATTCCAACTGTTCCTTGGTGATTTGTGTTTGTTTGTTTGTTTGTTTGTTTGTTTGTTTGTTTGTTTGTTACTGGTGAGAAGCAGTGTCTGGCATCTGAGGTTTGGACTTCATCACCCATTGATGCCCTGTGGTACTGTCTTGACCTCAACCTCTACAGCTTTCTCAAGAGCACAGATATATTCTGCTTTGAGAATCACAAAAGAGAAGAATGTCTGATATCTCAGGACTGAGAACTTATGGAACACTTCTATTCATTTCTCTTTTAAGAGAACAATGACAAAACACATTTCAGCCTTGAACAGTGGACCTGTGGTGGGTGTGTTTATTTAGACACGGTGTCTTCCTCCTACTGTGTCACTCACAGGAAAACAACAGGAAGGACCAGTATCCTGAAGGTTGGAGAAGCTACAGAAACTCAAGGTCACCTACTTCTTAAACTGCAGGAAGGTCAAAACTCTTTCCCTGGAGGATAGGAAACACTTTATGTGGGAGACCATACAAACTCAGCAACTGTATCCAGAACCCAGCCACGTTCTTTTCTAAATTCTGTTTTTAATTAGTGCATGTTAACCATATGTAATAATGGGCTTCAGTATGTCATTTTTCATACATCTATATAATACATCTTTATCATATTCAACTTCCAATATCCCTCAATGGTCCTCCCCATCCCAACTCCTGGTGATCCCCTCTCTGATCCAACTAGTTTCCTCTTTTACTTTCAACTCATCGTTTTGGATATTTGTTTCCTGAACCAATGAGTTTACCCAGCTACAGGAAGACAGGTGAGGGAACACTTGCAGGAATATGGGCCACTTATCAAGGGCTTCTCTCCCCAGCAAACCTTCTATAAATCCTCAGGGCGAGGCAGGGCCCAGCCAGCCTCACCACCTCAATAAGGAAATGTTGTGGAGATCTTCCCCAGCCAACTGCTTCTGTGGTCAGTGAATAAAGTTTCCAATTGTGTCCATGCTCCACCTATTGTGTCAAGTCACAAGATAAGAGAGACTTTGAGATGTAACTAAAGCTGGGAAATGTAACACAGGGAGAAAGAACCAGCAGGTGGTCTCAGTCTGATCGCCTGTCCCTTTAGAGCAGGTGTTCTCCTCCTAACAGAAGCTGCAGGCCCTGCCCAGGGAATCTAGGGAGATCTGAAACACCCGAAGCTTTGCACAGCATCACTGGCCTCAAGGCGCAGAAACATCCTGAGAACTTCTGATGGCTTCGGGGAGCATGGCTGCCTTCTGCTCACCTGAACAGAAACTGTGTGTGTGATGGTTGTTAGAGGAGGAGAGATCTTTCATTGTTTAGACAAGAGTGTTATTGAAGCTGGATTCAGGTGAGAGTCCTCTACTGCCAGGTCAGTGTTAGCAGAGGAGTATGCAGATAGCCCAAACCAAGCGGAGTCCCAGGGAGCTAAGCTTTCCCTATGCTTGCCTGCCTCATAACTGCACAGCAACAACACTTCACGCCTCTAGTCTCTGCCCCATTATCTCTAGAATACACCCCCTCCTAACACACCCTATGCTTGTTTATTGTTTTGTTCTCTTCTTGTAAATATATGAAGAGAGTCCTTTGCTTTGTCCCCTGGGACTCCCAAGTGGCTAGGACATCGCCAGGCTGAGAACCAATGAGTGGCAACCTGTGGTCCACTAAAAAGCTTAGGGGCTGGAGGTCTCATATAGCTTTGTAGTCCCGCCTGGATGTCCCTTCAGCCTCTGTCACTCTGGCTAGAGAGTAGGAAGCCATGCAGCAATATCAAGAGAAAGGTCACAACTTGAAGCAAGTTGACGGGATGTTGCAAACAGGATTAGGAAGAGACATGTTGGGGTTTTTATGATGATTTCACACATTAGTATTACATTTACATCACACCCTCTTCCCCCAACTTCTCTCATGACCCCCTACTCCCTCCCATATGCATGACTTCTTCCTCCATAGTTATTACATGTTACACACACACATTACTGTGTCTACTTAGTGTTGTTTGCATGTTCATGAATTTTAGGCTTATCACTTGAGATTAAATAATCTGTAGGATTGGGGAACTTGTCCCTGGAGGAAACTGAGCATTTATAAGAATAAGAATACTAGTTTTGAGTGGGGTAGGGTATATATATATATATATATATATATATATATATATATATATATGCACTAGAGCAATCACTCTGAGAACAACATGCTCAGTAGAATTGAGGAGCAAAGAGATGTCAGCAAGAATAGGAGACTGTGTCCAAAATCTGATGAGGACCGGACGTAACCTGGGCGGGAGGGTCCAGGGTAAATACCCTGCATGCTAACGTTCAGGTCCCTGGGGTTGCACTTTTTTCAAGATCCACCAGATGGCAAAACCACACAAGAAACACCGTCTCTGCCACTCAGGAACCTGCCTGAAGCCAATCCCATGTGTTCGCAGGCAGCACTCCCTGGTGTCATAGGAGAACCTGAAAGATGAGCTGACTTCATCTGCCAAAGAAAGCATTCCAGTGAAGCGGCAGAATGGAGGATGAAAAGCCCACACAGCGCCGAGGAATGGCTCGCCTTCCCTAAACATGGTCATTGAGACAAAGTGGGCGGGGAGATAAGGTACAGGAGAGAAATCTTCTCAAAATGGTAACCCAGCAATGGCAAGGACATCCTAAGGCAGGCCCCGGGTACCACTGCGGACAGCAGCCGCATCCTGAAGTCCTTCCACATCAGGGTAAATAATCTGTAGGCATTGTTCTGCAAACGTTCTTACTGTTTCTATCCATGAATTGTAATGGACAGAAGAGACTGGTCTTTTAGGCAGCTTTGACCTTTGACCTTTCCCCATCACAGGCTGCTGCAACCCCATTGGTGAGATGAGCAAGAAACAGGACCAACATTAATGAGAAAACAGGAGGAAAAGGTCAAGGGCAGAGCTGGAGAGATGACTCGGAGGCTAAGCATGCTTGCTGCTCTTGCAGGGGACTTGTGTTTGGCTCCTGGCACCCGGATAGATTGGTTCATAACTACCTGTAACTCCAGGGGATCTGATGCCCTCTTCTGGCCTCCAATGGCACTGCACTCACTTGCACACACCCACAGACACACCTGCATACATGTAATCTAAAATAAAATGAATCCTTTTTCTAAAACTAAGGAAGAAATTCTAGCCACAAACACACCTTCTTTTCTCTACAAAATTCGCATCAAAAGGAAAATATCACAGGTTAATTTGCACAGCAATAGTGTTCCTTACTTTCAGTCTCTAAATTCCCTCTCCACAGCCTATGTGCAGTGATTAAAATTTCAGTTTAAAAGAAAATTAAGCATTTTTGAAACATATATTCTTGTGGGAGGTAGAAATGAAACTCAGGAACAAGATGAAAGCTGAGTCACTGAGAGATGTAGACAAGAACGTCCTGACCAGCAGGCGCTGGCCAGCGGAAGCCACCAAGGCAAGGCCAGCTGCACAGAAGGGCCATCTAATGCCATTTCAACCACTGGGATTTCTTTACCTGAAACTTTGTCCTGTTGGAGCATTTGAACTTTTAAAGAGAATTAAAGTAATTGGTAAGGAAGGAAAGCTGCAAACCCAGAAATGGTTCTCCTGATAAAGCAATGCACAAATTATAGGCCATTTCAATAAAACTTGAGGCTTTCCTTTCTGGGAGCCCTTAGCACAAATGGCTGAGATCACCAGTTGCCAAGAACTAAGCCCAATTGTGGCAATGAGAAGGCCATGTTACTGCGTTCCTGAGAGTCCACATAACACCCTGATGGCCGGCATGTTACTGAGGTCAAAGGGATACAACCAGGAAGTCAGGTTGCTTTTTCTACTTCCTGTCAAGTGTCTAACTACTTATCTCCATGTGCAATGATCTCCTTGAGGGGGCGGGGGAGGGTGCTGTAGAGAGAAATCCTGACAAGAGTGTCAGTGTTCAGATATGACATGTCCTTTGCACTCATGTGTTTGAGCGCAGGGTCCCCAGATAGCTGAGCTATCTTGGAAGACTGTAGAATCCTTGGAACATGGGGTCTCACTGGAGGAAGGGTGTCACTGGGGGTGGGGGTGGGTTAAGACCCTGAGGTTTATAACCCATCCTCACTTCTGCTTCCTCTGCCTCCTGGTCCTCCAAGATACAAGCAAGCAACCTCATTCTGCTGCCTCAGCTGCAAGGCCCCACCCCACCCCTCTCAGCCATGCCTTCTCTACCATGCTGACTGGACCTTCAAACAGGGAGGCAAAATAAACCCTTCCACCAGGAGCTGCCTTTTGCCAGGGCATAGCAACAGAGGTAAAGCTTGAGGTGAACTCCCGGGAACAAGCACAGAGCTGTGCCCGCAGCCAACCTGGCGTTCCTTGCAGATGTCACCTGGATGTAAATCAAGTGTGGGTGTCTGAGAGACCCTCACTAAGGCCCCCCTCTCCTCCGGAACAATGGCTGTCAGCAGTACAGGGCTGGAGTGACATCCAGCGCAAACACTCAGGAACCTCAGAGAGCCGACCAAGGAAGGGAACATGGAGACAGAAACCCCAGAGTTCTGGCTAGTTAAAATACCAGCAGCTATTTAAAAATGATCTGTCTAAAAGCTATAGTCATGATTTCTACATGTATATAAACGAGTATCGAGGATTCTAGTTAGGTCTTTCATTAGCAAGGGTGCATTTAAGATATCATAAAGGCGACTTGGGGGAAAAAAAACCGCACACAACAGAAAGCACAAGTAGAAAAGATGGTCTCTGTCACCAGGAAATAATTAATTCTATGCCACTGGACAAAATGCATTTGTCTCTCTCCGCTCTCCACAACTTACTGAGATATGAAATAGCTCAAAGGCGACCAAAATCGCAGACTATGGTGAGGGGTGTTAAAAAAAAAAAAAACTGATTTTCTTTTTCTTCCTTTTTGGTCCATTTCAGAGCCTTTGACGATTTTTTCTGACCCAGTTTATCAAATGAGCTGAACCCGACAGGGGGGCAGGCAGGCAGCGAGGCAAATGCATTCTTTGTTGCAGCTAACTCTGTCTTTCTAGACAAATGCCCCTCTGCCCCCTAAATGATACAGGAGGCCCCCACATTCTTCCTGCCCTTTTGGGGTAATTGGGGGGATAATCCATCCAAATCTCATATCCATGGAGACCAGTGATCATCCCTGCTCAGTGCCACCCCTTCCCTGTGTGAAAGCCATCCCCTCCCCTGTGTGAAAGCCACCCCTCCCCTGTGTGAAAGCCACCCCTCCCCTGTGTGAAAGCCAAAGCTGGGAAGAAAGCAACCATTCCTTCCTCTGGCTCCTCATAGTGAGACAAATATGACACCCAACCCCCAGGATCACATAGTTGAGTCCTGGCCTTGGTGCCCTCGACTGAGCCCTTTCCTCTGGGAAGTGGAAACTATCATCTCCTTCTCTGCCCAACTCCCGAGCTCTCTCCCCACACCGCCCTCACTAAGAAGATACCTTCTCAGCCCCCAGGTGACAGAACTGGGCTGCAGAGACAGCCTGAGGGTCTCCCACTCATGGGCTCGCTTTCTGCTCCCCTCAAAAGTTCCTTCTGAACCATGTCCATTGCGAGGTCTCTCCACCCAGCTCATCCTCACTAGGAAACACTAATGTCTCTCATCCCTGGGTGCAAATCTTCCCAGGGGACATTTGCCCCGTCTAGAGATAGTCTGGGTGTCACTGCAGGAGTGAGGGTGACCCTGGCACCGTATGACACGATGCTGAACATCTTCAAATGTACAGAGCCACTGAACCCCGTGCCACCTCCCACGTGTCTTGCAGGTATGGATTCCAGCCGGCAAGTATGCCTCTGTATATAACTCATGTGCTCTGTTTCTGAAGTTCACTTCATCCTGCATCAGAAGTTAAATCCCCACAAGTCGGCACTTCCTAGAGGGTTTCTGGAAGCTTCCACAGCACAGAGTGTCTGGATAGGAAACATCAGGACTAGAAGTCATCACCCACCAAAATCACCCAATGTAACTTTCCATTCAAGCTGTGCCCTCCCTGGCTTCCAACATTACCCTTGGCTTGTAAGAAGTGTCTGATCTGAACCACAGAGGGTCTGCTGCTCAGCCCTTCTGGGAACACAGTTCCAACGCCTTTAACCCTGCTGAGGTCAGAGGGATATTTGAAAATGTGGAAATGCCCAGTGCATCTGCTTCTACTCCTATGCACTGCAGGGCCTGGGCTTTGCAGACGGTAGGGAGAAAGGTCTCCTTCCAGCCTTGCCTGTCCAGTGTCAACTTTTTTACACTTAAATGTTGTTAGCATATATTAATTGATGTAATAGTTCATTTATGGGACATTTTTATAGGTGCACAATATATTTCTATCACATTCCCCATTACTCTCTGTCTTAGTAGGGGTTTGTATTCTTGCACAAAACATCATGACCAAGAAGCAAGTTGGGGAAGAAAGGGTTTATTCAGCTTACCCTTTCACATTGCTGTTCATCACCAAAGGAAGTCAGGACTGGAACTCAAGCAGGTCAGGAAGCAGGAGCTGATGCAGAGGCCATGGAGGAATGTTACTTACTGGCTTGCTTCCCTTAGCTTGTTCAGCTTGCTTTCTTATAGAACCTAGGACCACCTCAGGACCAGCTCAGAGATGGCACCACCCACAATGAGCCCTACCCCCCTTGGTCACCAATTGAGAAAATGCCTTACACCTAGATCTCATGGAGGCATTTCCTCAAGGGAAGTTCCTTTTGATAACTCCAGCCTGTGTCAAGTTGACACACAAAACCAACAATGTCCCAGCCAGTACACCCTCTCTTGAGTGACCCACCCCCAGGCTTCCATTAATTCTCTTCCTCTTTCCCAACTTTGATGTCATTGTTTTGGGTATGTGGCCTTTCGGTTTCAGTGAGATTGGCCTCTGTGACATCTATCCTTTCTTTCTTCCCTTCTTGGAGTCAGCTTGGTGGCAGGGGGGACAACAACGGGGTTAGCATATTTATTGGATACAGGTTTAGTCACTGGAACCAAAAACCCAAAATAACAACAGCACCCAGAAAAGAGACATTTCATTAACTCTATGCTAGCACTCAAGCAGGCAGCTCCTGGTTGGTCTGGAAGCTCCTAGCATCAATGCCATGGTCATGTTCTTATGGCTCTGGTTTGTTGACCTACCGACCCCAAGTCACTGTTTCCAATCTGTGGTCCACAGTGGCTCATGAAGACCCTCCCTTCACTTTCTATTCCAGCCACCAGGAAGGAGGGAAATGTGTCCAGCATGGAAGCCGTTCCTTACCTCCACCCTCAGGCCATTGGTTAGAATGGAAGGAAGGAGCCAGCTACTGCCACACCCACTCCAGTGAAGTCTTCGTGGCAAGCCAAAAGCTTGGACACAGTCCTGAGGCAAAAAGTTTCACAGAAACTTAGTCTCCTGGAGTCTTGGCATCCCGTAGCATGAATGTTCCAGATTTGTCCTTGCGATAGTCAGTGTGATATTGTAGGCAATGCTACTCATTTAGACGAAATGCCTCCAGTGTTGATAGACAGTGAAAGAAATCAGACATTGCAGTTTACTGGGAAAAGAGCTAGAAATCTCAAGGCTAGTTCAACAAAGTAAACTGAGAATAACAGCTGAGTCACTTCCATGTGCAGGAATTTACAATGGCCTAGGAAGAAGGAAGGTTGTGGTCTAAGAAGCAACTAGAGTAAATACTTAGAATAACAGCTGAGTCACTCCCATACACAGGAATTTATAATGGCCTAGGGAGAAGGTGGATTATACAATAGACTAGAATCTGGCTTCTAAGAATAAGCTGACCTTAGGTGGGGCTGTTTTTTATCCCAGTTGTAAACACTGATTTTTTATCCCAGTTGTAAACACTGCCTGGTTCCTGTTCACTTTTATGTATGCAATCCTCTGTTTTGAGTAGAGTCATTTTGCATCGGGTAACTTCAATGTACCTTGGATGACCTTAAAGTATCACCTAACTTCCTTGTTTTCTTCTGTAATATAAGTCTGATGCTCACTTTGAGAAATTACATTAAGATCAACACTCCCTTGTGTCACCCCACCGTCTCCTTGCCCACCTGGGTACCAGGACCCTGATTCTCCTGCGGGTAGAGCTGACTGAGTCCAGTCCATGGCAAGCTACAGTGTTCACTGTGTGTGAAGAGCTGGCCAGGGGCCTGAGCACCGTCCTTCGGGTTGTTACTGCTATGATTGTCTCCCAGTGACTGTGCAGCAAAGGTAGACACAGGGTGGCTTACAGCGCTCGATGGCACAGCCCTCAGCCTACAACTGGGGTCTGTGAAATCAGCT
>LR749820.1:108822-246578 GCA_902729485.2 Mus minutoides | reverse complement strand
AAAAAAAAAAAAAAAAAAGAGTTGCCTTGGTCATGGTGTCTGTTCACAGCAGTGAAACCCTAAGACACTGCCTGATCTGTCTGCATGTTCTTTAGTGTTTGAGAAGACCTGGACAAAGAGACACAGGGACTAACGTGAAGCAAAGACTCCAGGGGCTTTGTTTGTAGAGGGAGGGGATGCTGGGTTGGCCGCCCGAGAACAACGGCTGCGTTTCCTTGGGTTTCCCAGGTGGTCTCTCCATTTGCTCTGGTGACCTACTTGCTGTGTCATCTGTTTCTAAGTAAAGAAAAAGGTCAGTTTTAAGTTATTTTCATGAGTTTTTTTCCAACCTCCTTATATTTTAATTTTGTAATTGTGTACATGTGCATGTGTTGCTTGTGTATGGGCATGTGCACATGAGTGCAGAGTCCACGGAGGCCGAAGGTGTCAGAACCCAGCATCTTCAGCTAAAGGCAGTGTTGGGCAGCCCGGTGTGCAGTCGGGGAACTTTATGAGAGGGGGCGCAGTATAGAGACAGGTAACATGCCTGCGCCATTATTGGTTGGGGTATTGTAAATAAGAGAGAGAGAACAGTAAGAGGTGTCTGGGGGAGTCTGCCACTGCTGCTTCTCAGGAACAGAGAGAAACAAAGTAAGAGCCAGGAGCCTGCTCTCTTTCCCCTCCTCTCCCCCTTTGCCTCTACCTCTGCCTCCCTATCCTCCCTCTCCCTCACCTCCTCCTCTTTTCCCCACACATCTCCAGCCAGCCTCTCCTCCCTCCTCTTCCCCCGTCCTTCTCTGTCACTTCCTTTCTCTGCCTCTACCCCCTTCTCCGGGTCCCTCTCCTTCCTATAAGCTCTCTTTTATACTAAGTTTGTCATAAGCTGGTTCCTCGGCATGAGCTCACTGAGGTGCTCCTTCCCACCATACCATCACTTCCGTCTTATGAGGTGAGATGGCAGGCCTGTACCATGGCCCACAGGCACCAGGCCCAGTCACTGTCACTGTTAGAGCCACCCATGTTCTACCAATACTGGCCACCATCAGCCTTCAACGAGTAAGGGACAAGGAAAGGAAGCTGGCTCTACTTTTCTTACCCTCCCAGGTCATTATTCTAAGAATAACTATTTGGTGAGTATCAGAAATTGTGTGTGTGGCAGGGGTTGGGAGGGATTAATGGATACTGAAGGAGTTATTGTCTTCAATTCTATGGGGACTGGTGAGCCCGCCAGGTACCAGGCTCCATACACATAGTAGTAATGCAGATGACCGTGGTTAGACTCAGTGGGTCACAAAACAGAAAGACTGTATGTGGAGAAAAGTTTCAAGGGAGAGACTGACTGGGGTGGGAAGCAGGATAAAAGAGGGTGGGGGTGAAAGGGATCAGGAGGTGTTAGCATTTTGTCTTGGCTTTGCCCCATAGTTACCTGGCAACAGCCAGGTGTGCCTGACTCACTGTAAAAGGAGCTGCTTACCCCATCCTCTCTCTAGCCTTCTTGTTCTCACTCTGTCTTCTCCTCCCTCTTCTCATCTCTCCCTATTTCCCTCCCCCCATGTGCTCATGGCCAGCCTCTCTTCTTCTTCTTCTTCTTCTTCTTCTTCTTCTTCTTCTTCTTCTTCTTCTTCTTCTTCTTCTTCTTCCTCTTCCTCTTCCTCTTCCTCTTCCTCTTCCTCTTCCTCTTCCTCTTCTTCTTCTTCTTCTTCTTCTTCTTCTTCTTCTTCTTCTTCTTCTTCCTCTCTCTCTCTCTCTCTCTCTCTCTCTCTCTCTCTCTCTCTCTCTCCTACTCTCTTAACTCCCTGCCCCATGTCCTGAATAAACTCTGTTCTATACTATACCTTCGTGTGGCTGATCCCTCAGGGGGAAGGGATGCCTCAGCATGGGCCCGCTGAGACATCCCCTTCCCCCATAACTGACTACACATCTAACAAACATATTCCTTCTCTCTTTATTTTTGTAAAGCACAACAGGAGGCATTGTGTATGTGCGGTATCATCAAAGAATACATTTAATCGATAAAATAATTGTGAGCCTCTTGCTCATTTGAGCTTTCTTCCTGCTTTTTAAACATCTTCAGGTTGACCTGGAGAACTAGCTGGTCAAAGGTGTTTGGTCCTGGCTCCGCCACTGGCGGATGCAAGGTGCCTGCTTTGTCCTCTCTGAGTCTCATGCAGTGTGATGTCTCCCAGAACTCTGGTTGTATGATCACCCTGAAATCGGATGAGATCGTGAAGAACTGGACACTCTCATACATATGTCCTTGGGACATTGCCACACCATGTGGTCATTGAAAGTTCATGAAGGACAACTGCACAATTGAGTTTCAAAAAAATTTTTTTGATTATTAATAAGTAGCAAGAAGCCTCATGCTTTACACAGGTATTCAGTTTTGTGTCTGACCACATTCTAAGCTATCCTCAGCTGCTTGTGATCTACAAGCCACATCTGGGACACGCCCATCAGCCTTGTGGGGGCCCTTTATCTCTTCCTACAAGACATCACAAAGCACAATTTTGAAAACAAAACCACTGTGTACTTCCAGGTGGCCCATGCAGAGCTTTAAGCCCTGTGAACAGTCTGAACACAAGACGGCTCCCCCACGCTCCACAGAGGCAAGAGTCCAGTGAAGATACTTGGAACAAAGATTGTTTGGAATTTTTCTTGTTTCTTTGTTTCGTGTGTGTGTGTGTGTGTGTGTGTGTGTGTGTGTGTATGTGTTATCATGTATGTGCATCACATGTGTACAGTAGCCTGTGGAAGTCAGAAGGTTTTGTGTGCCCTGGAATGGAGTTACAGATAGTTGCGAGCCACCATGTGGGTGCTGGGAACTGAATCCAGTTCCTCTGGAAGAGCAGGGAATGCTCTTAACTATTGTGCCATGTCTCCAGACCCCAGTATCTTTATATTTATAAGGGCATAGGTGTCTTCATGCAAGGACAACAACTGTTCTGATGACTTGACAGATCTCTGTCATGATCGCCAGGACAGCCCTGCAGGAAAAAAGCTATTACAGGCTCCCATTGTACAGACAGACAGGGCGAGGGGTGGGCAGGTAAATACTTGCCAACATAACCGACAGGGATTTGTAGGGCTTGGAGATGTAGCTCAGTTATCAGAGAGCTTGCCTAGCATCTTGAAAGCCCTGGGTTCCATCCCTGACATCACACAGCCCAGGCATGACAGGGTGTGCCCATAATCTCAGCATGAGGAAGGGGAGGCAAGAGAATCAGAAGTTCAAGGCCACCTGCGTAGTGACTTCTAGGCCAACCTGGAATATCACACGAGACCCTCTCTCTAACTAATTAAACACAATTAAAGGGGAATGTCTCATCCTCAGGCTGAGATGATCTTCTACCCTACCTTCAATGTCCAGACAGCCATGAAGCCCCCAGCACACACCATGATGGTTCTCCTTACCTTTCTGCCCTAGCTTGGAAACTTCCGCCCACATATTGCCCAGCGCTCTGGCTCCACTGGCAACACACTCACCTTGTCCTTCTCTTTCTTTCTCTACTTATTAGCTAAGTATATTGACCTTTAAATCTATTGGCTAGCAAGCATGACACGCATTTGAACTCTACCTGGGACTTTCCAGAGGGTCGGGTAACTATCAGTCAGTACATTCTGAGAACATTTTACTCAAGAATGCTCCTGCAGGTGAAGAATGAAACTCCTCGGCTTTGACTGCAGCTGGGAGGCAGAAGCTGTAAGGAAAGTAAGGGACTAGAAAACCCCTTTTGGATTCCTCAAGACCTGACAGAGATGAGGAAAGGCAGCAGGGTCCCACAACCTTGAAGGACCATGGCCACTCCTCCGGCTGATAGAGACAGTCAGAGAAGGTGACCTGTCAGAGCTGGCCCAGTAGGAAGACATACACAGTCCTAGGAGACAGTGCAGGGTTCTAGGAACAGAGAATTCTTTCCAGAATCCTAGAGCCCAAAGGAGAGGTCAGAGATGGAAAGTGGCCTTGCATCCTGGACTAGATGGGTCTTGGCCCCATGCAGTCAGCAAAGAATGAAAACATTCTCCCTGCCTCACGTGGCAAGGACTCTGCCAGCCTGGAGCCCTGCTGCCTTTCCTCATCTCTGTCAGGTCTTGAGGAACCCTAAGGGGTTTTCTAGTCCCAAACCCTCCTTACAGCTTCTGCCTCCCAGCTGCAGTCAAGGCTAGGCTGAGGAGTTCCATTCTTCACCTGCAGGAGCATTCTTGAGTAAAACGTTCTCAGAATGTACTGACTGATAGTTACCTGACCCTCTGGAAAGTCCCAGGAGGAGTTCAAATGTGTCTCATGCTTGCTAGCCAATAGATTTAAAGGTCAATATGCTTAGCCAATAAACTTGAACTGTAACCTTGCTGACTAAGGATTGGGGTCTTACAGCCTCACAAGGGTCTGAGGTTGGAAACACCATTATGTCCCCATTTTGCAGATGAGAAAGAAACAAGGTTAGCAAATACAAGGAACTATGTCCTCCGCAAGACTCTGTGCCCTGTAGGGGTGGACTATGAACTAAAGCCTGATGTTCAGATATCCCTACTTCCCCCTGCTGTCCAAACTGGACTCCTTTTAGTGGGTCCCCAAATGTCCAGCTACCTCAACACACTTCCCCCTGCCCTATGCCTCACAATGGTCTACCCAGCTCTGACCTCATCCTGTCTCCAGTGACAGGCTTCAAAGCAGGGTCTATAGACCATGAAGATGCTAGGATCAGTCTTTGGGGGTCATGTTAAAGGAAGAACTGCCGGTACTCAGATCCCCACCTGAGGATGTGTCTACGCTGCAGGTGCTCAGAGCATCCAAGCCGCTCCACCTGCCTCTGCCTCTCATCATCTTCCTCTACCCTGCACAGCGTCGAGGGTTCCCGAGTCCCCAGACTACAAAGGCTCCACACAAAGAGCATCACTCTAAAGCCCGGAGTCAATGTGGAGGAGATGGAGAATGCTAAAGTCTCGGGGGTGAGTCCTCCACACTCACAGCAGCTCCCATTCTTCTGTTTCTGCACTCTGGTACCCAGAACCCACTGAGCTGTCAGCTTATAGACCATTGAAAATAAAGCGTATGATGAATTCTGGTGTGCTTTCTGGCACCTTGCTCAGAAGGAGCTTAGACAATGGGATGGGATCACCGTTACAGAGCTCCTTTCTCCCCCTCAGTTTATTCATGTGTGAATAAGGCTTCCTGGCATTTACATCACCAAGAAACAAGAAGTAAGATGAGAATTAACGCTACTCCCTCTCTCATTAGATCAGTAATTTCTTCCTTTTGAGCCTGGCTTTTAGTGCCCCAAGCATCTTATTAAGACATGGCCCAAAAGCTCTTACCTTTATGATCAGTAATCACGTCCCCTATTTAGTATTGAATTCGTATTATGTAGTTTAATTATATTAATCGTAATTGGATTTCAAGTCAGTCTTGGCTTTTAAAAGAAGCCTTGTGGTGCCAAGCAGCAATGTTTTCTATTCAACCTATATAAGTTTGCTTGCAGACAATCAGAATGAACCATAAAAAATCTTTTGGAAAAAAAAAACCCATATATTTTATTAGCAGTAATGTAAATGGAAATACAAAAAAAATTGTACATTCAAAGAGAAAAGAGAACAAAATAAAAATTTAACCAGCTTCAGCATGCACCTCCAAATGAATTGCAGCAAGTTTGGATTCTGTTAGAGATGGTTTTTATTAAACATGTGACGTTTTTATTTTAAGATACCAATATTTATGATGTGCCAAAAGTAATATTCTTCGAATTATTCAAATGTATAAAGAAAAGTTTTGAATGTCAAGTTCAAGATGTGTAAGAGCCATTCCTATGTTAAAGACTGAATGTTTGTGTTTCTTAAGTGCTAAATGTCGAGATCCTACCCTCAATGTGATATCCGTGAGCAGTGGGGCTCTTGGGAGATGACAAGGCCTGGAGGCCCCATCAATGGGACGGTGCCCTAATGAGAGGAGTCCCGAGAGCCATCTAGCCTCCTTTCGCCTATGAAACACAACACAAAGGGGCCAGTTTGCAGCCTGAAGAAAACTCTCATTAGACCTCAATTATCCTTGCAGCCTTAGCTCAGACTTCCATCCTCCAGGCCCCGGAGACACCAATTCCTGATATTTAGACACCATTGTCTGTGGGCTCAAGAAGGCACAGTTTTTCTAAATAGTTTTATGATGGCATGCCAACAAGAAACTGAGCCATGGCCCGCCAAGATGGCTGATGCGGAAAGGCACTTTCCACTGAACCTGGCAATGTGAGTTCAAACCGTGGGATCTGCATGGCAGAAGCCAACCAACATCTACAAATCGTCTTCTGACGGCCACAGGCACCTGGGAGGCACACACTCACACACACACACACACACACACACACACACACACACACACACACACACACACACACACACACGAATAAACAAATGTAATTAAAATCACTTGAAAAGAAACTTTCTTTCATGCAGTTGCCAATCCCCAACGTGGGACAGCCTCTGACGCCAATACCTGTTTGTTACTATGTTTCAGTTGTCCCTCCCCCACCTTATCTCTCCATAGACTTGAATGGAAAAGCGGCACCTGTTTTCGTGTCCCTTCCTCCAAGGAGAGAATTATACTGGGAAGTGATCCATTCTTTTGATTACTCACTCATAACCAGGTACAAAGACGCAGTTAAAACCCCAACCCCAGCTAACATGTGCATATCCGGTTAACACATGCACACCCAGCTAACACATGCACACCCAGCTAACACATGCACACCCAGCTAACACATGCATACCCAGCTAACACATGCACACCCAGCTAACACATGCATACCCAGCTAACACATGCACATCAGCTAACACATGCACACCCAGCTAACACATGCACAGCCAGCTAACACATGCACACCCAGCTAACTCATGCACACCCAGATAACACATGCACACCCAGCTAATATATGCCCACTGCAGCACTTGCTATGTCCCTCTGGCTATTAATTTTCTCATCTTTGAAATAGAGTCAAAGCCATCCACCCACTGTATTTATGTTCTGGGTTTTTATGAAGCTTGTGCCAAAGAAAGAAAGAAAGAAAGAAAGAAAGAAAGAAAGAAAGAAAGAAAGAAAGAAAGAAAGAAAGAAAGAAAGAAAGAAAGAAAGAAAGAAAGAAAGAGGAAGAAAGAAAGAAATTATTGAAAACAACACTTGAGACAGACTATCTGTATGTGATGAATTTGTAGTCCCCTGTCTTCCTGATGTTTCTTCTCTATCCTTGGACTTATCTAAACTAAACATGCTCTTCTGTATTCTTATTATTAGAGTAAACAGAAATGGCTGGTCTCCTAGATGCTCTGAGGTGACCGGGCACTTGCAGGCTAGCTGCGGTGAGGTTTGCCCAGAAAGGAACTGAAGACAAAGTCAGCAGAGAGGAGAAGCAGCTGTAGTGGATCGTGGGTTCCACTCGAGGTCATATACAGGGGAACACAGTGACACTGAGAACACTAGATGCTGAAGGTCATTTACCTTTAACGTCTCCAGCTTCTATATGCTTTTCTTTACAAATGGAGAAGCTGAGTCCACAGGGTAGAGGTGTGTCCTAGGTAACGGGCGCTTTCCTGGGAGAGCCTTCGCTTTTCCTATCTGTGCTTAACCTTCAGTCTCCTGAAATGAGAATGCCAAAGATGTCAGCTTCTCTGTACCCTAACAAGGCAGAGCTCAACTGTGCATCAGGGTGACCTGGGTCTGACCCCTTCCTCTGCCATCCTTCCCCACCTGTGAGATGGGTTGCAAGCCCCTTAACTTCTCTGCGTATGATGTGGAGGATTTCACCAGCCCCTCAACGTGTCAGTCAAGATGAGTGGCCATGAAAGCTGAGCACAGTGTGGGTTATGCAGCATGTCAGAGAATAATCACGGCTGGGATCTCGTGGATAGATGACCAAGTCCCAGTCACTGAAAGCAGCAACCTTCACTCGTCACCCTGAGAGCTCTGCTGGTCACTTCAGATATATGATAAAGGCAGAGGAGTATTTTTTACTAGGAGATGACCAGATTCGGGGCTGGAATAAGATATTTTTTCTAATTAAGTGGCTGCCAGAGAGATATTCCATCTGCAATCTATTGTTTGATCAAACAGTGCATGTCTTCCAAGAAGGGCAGTTCTGCAGAAAAAATAATTAAAACATGAAAATGCCACACACGAAACTCAGCCTGCTTGCAGACTTCCAAGGGTCTTTTCAAGATGAGTCATAGGATCTGAAAGTGGGGATATTATGTCATCATAACATGAGCTACACTCAGGTTGAGTTCATGATTGATTAAAGACCCTTCAATGAAGGTTAAGAAATGCGCAGAATGGGGCAATGCCCAGCTCCAGGAAGCCTGTGCCAGAGCTGCCACCTAAAGAACATGAGGAGGGGACAGCTAGCAAAACCAGGAAGAATGGCTTCAGGCAGAGACAGCATACGACATCTGTCTCACCACAATCACCAGTCCTCCTGGAAAGTGGACTAAGGCTGGACGACTCAGGGTGTGTTGCCATAGCAATCTCCTTCTAGATAAAACCTAAAACCATTCATTTTGGAGAAGAGGTCTTTAAGACACAGGATGTTCTGGAAGGAGGTGGAATATTCCATACCACAGGCAGCTCAGAAAGTAAACATCTCAAAGGTTTCAGGAAGTCCCTGAAACAGACCAGATTCACTAAGCTCCTCCTTCCCATAAAAAAACAGTAAGGGCTGCTAGAAGATAGCCTGAAACAGGCTAAGCTACCTGGAAGAGCAGAGACCAGACAAACTGCTGGAAGAGCCGTGGACCAACTGAGCAATCTGGAAAGGACACCTGTTGAGCTGCCTGCAACCTGTGTGCTCCAAGTTCCTAGTTCTGTGGACTGACAGCCATGCTGGGTTAGGCTTTGGTGATATGGCCATCCTTGAGTCATTTCTGCTCCTGTGAGTGAGCCCTCACCCATGTTCCTATTCAGAACACCAATACAATTCATTGGCTCTCTAAGTTGGATTTTGGTGACATGTATAATTTGGTCTGATGTTGGCTCCCCAGCTTAGGAATTTGATGTTAGTTCTCCACCTTATGTCTCCCCAGAAATAGTGCTACATATCAGGGTAACTGTGTTGTTCAGGGCAGCAGCTTGAGGTAGTGTCTTTACCGGAGTAAACACTGTTGACCTGAGTTACTCCATCTTGGGTCTAAGCACCAAGGTAGAACAGCACTGTGTCTTATACTGCCTGCCAAAATCTGCCCCGGCCCCAACAGCAGGAGGCACAGACTGATGGCTTGTGCCAATAAATAGCAGCCGTGTGGGCACCCAGTCCTATCAGAAACCCAAGATACACAAGTCCATCATTTACATCAGGTAGAGCCCCTCACCTGGAGCACAAATAGAGAAGAGGGTCAGTAAGATGGGCCAGTGGGCAAAGGTGCTTGCTTCTAAGCCCTGTGACTTGAGTTCAACACCCAAGACCCACATACAGTGAAAAGACTCAAGTCCCAAAGGTTATTCTCTGAGCCCCCCTCTCAGTATCAGATTCATGATAATATAGTTTAGACTTTTATTCATTTATTTATTTTGGTTTTTAGAGGTAGGGTCTCTCTATATAGCATGGCTGTCCTGAAACTCACCATGTAAATCGGGTTGACCTTGATCCACAGAAATCTGCCTGCCTCTGTCTCCCAAATGCTAGGATTAAAGGCATTTGCCACCTTTCCTGGGTTAAATGTTCATTTTTTTAAAATTACTTTATATGTATGAGTGTTTCCTGATTCCTATGGAGATGTCAGTCTCAGTAGTCTGCCTACCCCAAGCCTTGAGGATTAACTTCTCTGAACCATGCGGGCACTTTAACCATTCCAGAGCCATTCTAACACACACACACACACACACACACACACACACACACACTCACACCAGGGTATAAAAAATGGGATCTGAGAATTAATATTAGGAAAGACCTCATCGTGTCCATCAGCCAGTCAGCATTTGTGCTCAGGGCTGCATGTCATCGTGTAAACCCTTGGCCAGTCAGCATTTGGGCTCAGGGCTGCATGTCATCGTGGAAACCCTTGGCCAGTCCACATTTGTGCTCAGGGCTGCATGTCATCGTGTAAACCCTTGGCCAGTCAGCATTTGTGCTCAGGGCTGCATGTCATCGTGTAAACCCTTGGCCAGTCAGCATTTGGGCTCAGGGCTGCATGTCATCATGTAAACCCTTGGCCAGTCAGCATTTGCTCCGGGCTGCATGTCATCGTGTAAACCCTTGGCCAGTCAGCATTTGGGCTCAGGGCTGCATGTCATCATGGAAACCCTTGGCCAGTCAGCATTTGTACTCAGGTCTGCATGTCATCCCTCTGTCCAGTGTTATACATTGCCATCAATGACACTGTCCAGAATTAGCCACGAGCATCAGAGAGTGAGGCCAATCACTCACCAATCAGAGAGCAGCCGGGGTCCCCTTCATATTGGGAACACAGACCATCAGAACCCTGCTGGCTGTGCTTGCCTACTTGGTTGGCATGGCTATGCACCCTACTGCAAAAAGTAAAACTTTGTGCCTTGCTGAGATAATTTGGATTGTGTGGCCATTTTCTTGGGACCCCAGACCCATCTGTACTATTGCTCAGGACCACCCCAGTCCCTCCCCATGAAGTCTTTCTCTTCCATCCCCCAGTTGTTGCAGGTGTGGATGAGATCCAGAGGAAATCCACTTGGGTTTCAGGTTCCTGTGGTCCTGGAACAATGGACTGGTCCAGGGACATAAGGGGAGTGGTAGAAACAGTCAGGTGACTAAGAAAGAGCCATGGAACTCAGGCAGCACTAGGAGAAATCCTAGCTTTGTCTGAACATCAAATGTCACTAGCTGCCACCTGACCAGGCCCAGCTAATACGCAGAAGAGTCTGTCCTGGCCTATAGCTTCTTGCAGCTTTTACAGTTTGAACACTTGTGTGAAATCCGCCTGTCTTCATGACCACCTGAGGGTGGTTCCCAGGTTCCATGACTGTGGAAGGGAAGTGTCTATCACACTCAACAGACACACATGTTGTGGCCATTAGGACATTCTTTCATTAGTAAACCAGACCTTGTCTTGTTGTTTACCTGGTCAGCCGTGTCAGCCGCAGCTTTGCAAATGTACACAGACTGAGCCAAGATGAAGGGGAATCCACTCAAGCAGGCAGGGACGGAACTGTAAAATCTTAGCCCGAGCTGTCTCTGCTCCACCCTGTAGTGTTCAGGCAGACATCAGTAAGACATCACAGTGCAGGGAGGGCAGCAACAAGGTCACATTGGATGCCATTGAAATACCAAATGTTTAGCACGTGTTCTTCCCTTCGGCAAGAGAACCCCCCTTAGGGTGAAAGTGAACCAGAGTCTTTGGAAAGGTTAGAAGCTCAAACTGGCATTGAGTCAGGAGAATCACACTTCTTTATAAGACATTTATATAGCACCCGTATTTGGGGACACAGTGTTCCAAGTAGCCCTAGGTTGAGGCAGGGAGGGGATCATTTCTTTCTTTCATTTGTTTATGTTATGTTCAAGTCCCAGGGACCCCTGAAGACCTTCGAGGAGTTAATTCAGATGCAACCACACAAAGGTCTTGCTCGAAAGCAAGGACTCTCACAAGGGTCGCAAGTGAGAGCCTCAAGTCTAGAGGTGTAGACTATTTACTGTAGTTACAGCAAGCTTGGGGATTTCCATCCAGGTCAGGAAGCTAGGATTTTTGAAACTGCATTTTCTGGCATAGTCTGCAGAAACCAAACACCGGGGGCGGGGGCAAAGCCACCTGACACACAGGATGGCTAGGTTATCTATTCTGTGCAGGATGTCTTAGGTTATCTCTACGTGCCTTGACCCGCTGTTGTAGCCTGACTGTCAGGCTGTTGCTGGTGGGGAGAGGGTTGCCGTAGGATGTTGGCTCAAGTGGACTTTGTGGTTTTCCTTCAGGAATTAGAGTTTAACCCCTGGAGCTTCTTCTCACAAGTGGAGTTGGTTGGGCTTTACAGTTAATCTTTATTCTCATATATTCTCTCTCTGTCCCCTCCTCTGTCTCCCAACCTCCCCTTCCTCTCTCTCCTCCATGCCTTCTCTCTCCATCTCTCCCCAACCCTCCCAATGAATCAAGCTGAGGAGCCTCTGAAAGGGTGTCTTCCAGTTTATGAACCTCAGACGCGCTGTGGGTCACAGAAGGTCTTGCCTCAGCCACTTCCTCCTTGCTCTGTCTGCCTCTGTATCTCTCCATCTCTCTGTGTCTGTCTGTCTTTCTCTTTTGCTCTCTATCTCCCTCCTACTTTCCTTCCCTCTCTCCCTCCCTCTCCTCTTTCCCTCCCTCTCCTTCTCCCTGCCACACAACTGCATGACATCTCTACAGAACCACAACTTCAGTTCAGGTTCCTCACCGATTCCCTTCTTGGCTAAGGCAAACAGACAACCACCAAATGCCAGCCAACTGAAAGCTTCTTTTTCCTGCCACTTGCATTTTCTGCTGGAACATCCCCAGTTCATTTTCCCAGCAGCCCTGCACGACCCACAACTCGATAGTAATCCGGAGTCCAGGATCAGCCTGAGATTACTCTACAGTCATTAAGCTCAAACGCAAATGTTAAACCAGGCCCCCAGCTGCGTTGCAAGGAGGTCTCTGCAGTTGAATGAGGAGCAGCTTTTATTAAATTATGCATCCAGTGTGCCTTTTATGAGAGTTATGTGCATTACCCTAGTCTATTAATTTCAACAATCTTGGACTCCAAGGCAATTTTGCTGCTTTGTGTAAAATGGACCGAGCATCGATGAGCCTCTGAAAGGACATTCTTCCGTTTATGAACCTCAGATGTGCTCCGAGTCACAGAAGGTCTTGCCTGGGGCACTTGTCCCTGCCTCACAGATACATCCTCCAGTCCTCCTGAACAGCCTCCTCAGTACCCAATACAATTAGAATCCCACAGTGCCCCCCCCCCCCAGTGGGATTCTAATTGTATCTCCTAATCGCCAGGGATTTTTCTTCCTGCTCATGAAGAAAACTCTGCCTCCTGAATTAGCTTTACAGAACAAAGGGAAGAGGGCTTGTGGGTGGTAAGCCAATTACAGAGCCTTTGGGCTAGCAGGGTTTCTAAACAGACTGTGAATGGCTCAGCCAGACTGCCTCATTCACAGTGGGAACAGGTCCTCAAGATCCACCGAGTGAAGGTTCTGACAAGCATCACCCGTGTGCCTGTTGGGGTTGTGAGGGAACACAAGTCCCTCAAAGGGCTGGGGCTCCACACCAAAACCCATAGCTCACAGTAGGATCAGAGTGTTAGTGAAGGCTACGCCATCTTGTAAAGCACCTCCATTTTGGTTAACTAGTGACAGTAATTTGGTTTTCAAAACTAAAACAACTTTTGTTTCTCGAGATTCTTCCCTCTCAGCACTCTCTGACTCCCGGAATGGGAGATGGTTATTGATCACCTGGCATTCCTTAGCTGACTACTGGCTGATTACCCCTAGCAACAGCCAAGTGAAGGCCAAATTAGGAAACTTCAAACTCTTTCCCCCCATCGCCTCTTTCTGCTCCTTATTACCACATCTAGTAAGCTTTGATCCTTACAGAGATATCCTTAGGAGACACAGCAGCCCGCCCTCCCGGGGAATAAAAGTCCGCACTGTCACAGAACCACTTGTCCCTTGGTGTCTTTTTTTTTTCCTTCTGCCAATCTTACTCAGACAGATTCTGTCTGCATAGTGAAAACGCACAGGGCAGCATGATAATTCAGGAAAGGGGATCAAAAAGGTCTCAGAGAAGAATGGAAGCCCAGCTCTCGGCCTGGCCTCATCCCTGACCCTAGAAGTAAACTATAGTTAGTCTCTCTCTCTCCAGCTCACTCTCCACACCTGGAAAACGTGGAGGAGTAACAGTACCAAGTGTGATGCTGTTATAAGCAACGAGTCTGGGAACAACTGGAATAGCACAGGGCTTACGTTCAAGGTTGCGCACTCCTCCGAGACTTGGGGATAAAGAAGACTGTTGCTGATCTTCCCGTGGAAACTAAAGCCACAGGAGTTAGAAGAATAGGGAGAAGAATGGCAGGCAGTCCAGGAGAAAACAGAAGAATCAGTTAAAACACCCACCGATTGCTTGGCAAACTGGCACTTGAAAGAGAATGGTTTAATGCTAAACTGATGTCAGGAGCACAGTTAGTAGCTAAACTTAAGAAATAGAGTGTAAATATTAAATGTCACCATTTCCATAGCTTCCAAGGGGAAGTTCTTCATGAGTACGATAGTCCTGTTTCTGAAAAAAAAAATCTCAGATCACAGTTTATATCAAATTACAGGGCAAATATCACATGTAAATAAGATACTTAGCAGAAACAGCGCAGTTGCTGAAGCAAAACACTTCCTTGGCTCAGAATCCTTTCCATCACCGATGGGCACATATTTGTCAAGTAGATACTTACAGGTGGAGGGCTGTGTTAACAGCTTTCATTTCAATGAACTAGGTTCCATGAGGGCAGGGTCAGTGTCTGTCTCTTTAAGTTTGACATCTTACCACAATGTTTGGCTCATTTGTAGGCAACTTCTTGTGTGGATGGATGGATGGATGGATGGATGGATGGATGGATGGATGTGTAGATGAATGGATGGATGGATGGATGGATGGATGGATGGATGGATGGATAGATAGATAGATGGGTGGATGGGTGGATAAATGGTAGATGGGTGGATGGATGGATGAATGAATGGATGGATGGATGGATGTGTAGATGGATGGGTGGATGGGTAGATGGGTGGATGGATGGATGGATGGATGGATGGATGGATGGATGGATGGATAGATGGATGGGTGGATGTGTAGATGGATGGGTGGATGGATGGGTGGATGGGTAGATGGGTAGATGGATGGATGGATGGATGGATGGATGGATGGATGGAAGAATGGGTGGATGAGTAGATGGATGGGTGGAAAGATGTATACATGGGTGGATGTGTAGATGGATGGGTGAGTAGATGGATGAATGGTGGATGGATGGACTGATGATTGTTTGATGTATAAGTAGTGAGTGGATGATTGATAGACAAATAAATTGATGGGTGGACATATGGAGGGATGAAAGTAACGACTTACATCTTGGGACCAGTGTGCTGACATTTTGCATTCTAAATGAGGATATTCTGGCATGTAGTAAAGTCTAACAGTTCTTGATGCTTAACATGGGACACACTGCTTTCTTGTGAGCTGCTGTTAGACATACCCTCAGTAATAGCCCCTAACTTTCTCACTGATACAATTTTTCTAAATTACACTGAATTAAAAGTGCTTCCTGTGCCGGGCATGGTGGCGCACACCTTTAATCCCAGCACTTGGGAGGCAGAGGCAGGGGGATTTCTGAGTTTGAGGCCAGCCTGGTCTACAGAGTGAGTTCCAGGACAGCCAGGGCTACACAGAGAAATCCCGTCTAAAAAAAAAAAAAAAAAAAAAAAAGCACTTCCTGTAAGAACACTTCCACCCTTGAATGCAACTTAAAATTCTGCTGCAAACATGGAGACAAACACTTGTAATCCCAGCATCCAAGAAACTGAGGGGAGGATTGCCACAAGTTCAAGGCTAGCCTAAGCTACAGAGTAAAACCTAGTTTCTAAATAAACAAAAGCAAGAGCTTCTTCAAAAGGTCCAGGGGCCAAATATCCACGCACTTCTCCATATTTCCTAATCTCCTGACAGTGAATTAGAGACATGTGACTAGTCCCAGCCAATAGGCTACATGCAGAAAGGATGATTCTTACACCAAAGGCCTGGTAGCTGCTTTTTGACCTTCCAGACAACACAGGCACTGAGTATCAGGGCCACTCCCAGCTTTAACTGTTAAAGACTACACAAAGCCAAGGTTCCTGCCAGCCCGTGCTGGATGCGTGAAACCACAGACAAACCATTACAGAGCTGTGGGCAGCAGTGGGGTCAACATTCTTCTGCCAACAGTCTTGAGTTTTAGGAACGGTTTCACAGACATCATTTTGTAGCCATGAAATATATTTTGCCTTCAGGGAAAAGAAAGTAGTCAATATTAATGTACTGTGCTGGTTAATTTTATGCCAACTCGACATAAGCTATGGTCATCCGAGAGGAGGGAACCTCAAGTGAGAAAATGCTTCCAGAAAATCAGGCTGCAGGCAAGCCTATAGGGCATTTTCTTAACTAGTAAATGATGGGGGAGGGCCCAGCCCACTATAGGTAGGGACACCTCTGGGTTGATGGTTCTGGGCTCTATAATAAAACAGACTGAGTAAGCCATGAGGAGCACTCTTCCATGGCCTCTGCATCAGCTCCTGCCTCTAGGTTTCTTCTTCCCTGTTGGAATCCTTGCCTTGGTTCCCCTCAGTGGACTGTGACACTTGTATAAGCCAAATAAACCCTTTCCTTTGCAAATCATTTTGGTTACGGTGTTTCAGCACAACAAAAGTAGCCCTAACTAAGACATGGACCAACCACACAAATAGAATAAAATTTTGAGGGCTGGATGTGGTGGCGCACGCCTTTAATCCCAGCACTTGGGAGGCAGAGGCAGGCGGATTTCTGAGTTCGAGGCCAGCCTGGTCTACAGAGTGAGTTCCAGGACAGCCAGGGCTATACAGAGAAACCCTGTCTCGAAAAACCAAAAAAAAATTGAAATTTTTTTATTAATAAAAAAATTTGTGTGTACCACAAACTGTATTGTATGTGTGTATGTGTATATGTGTGTATGTGTATGTATGTATGTGTATGTATGTATATATGTGTGTGTATGTATGTGTGTGTATGTATGTATGTATGTATGTATGTATGTATGTATGTATGCATTCACAAACACATATGTATCTACTCCTCAAAATGACTGAATGACAAAAACTTTGTTTTTAGTTTAGGTCTTCAGTTGTGACACCCTGGAGGGTTAGTCCCAGGACCCCTGTGGATAACAAAATCCAAAATGAGATGGGCACAGTGACACATGTCTGCCACCCTGTCACTTTGAAAGCACAGGCTTGTGGGTCAGGAGTTCACGACATCTTCACATACACAGTAGGCTCAAAGATTGCCTGAACTCTGTCTCACAAAACAAACAGGGGTAGGGAGATGGCTCTGTGGGTACAGATACTTCCTCATGATCTGATTTTGCTCCCCAGAATCCACACAGTAGGAGAGAACTGACTCCCACAGGTTGTCCTCTGACCCAAACATACTCAGACAGGGAGAGAAAGAAATTGCTTTAAAAGTCATGTGTTCATTAAAAAAAAAAAAACCCACAGGATGAATAAGATTTTCATACAAAATGGTAAATGGCAAAATATTTGCATATAACCTATGCACACCCTCCTACGCGCTTTAAGCTATCTCTGGGCTAAGAATAATGCCTAATATGTAAATGCTATGTAAATAGTTGTCACCCTGTATTGTTTGGGAACCAAGAAAAGAAAATACTTTGTACCTATTCAATACACATGCAAATTCTTCTCCAATTATGTTCAAACTGTGATGGCTGAACTTGAGCTAGAACACACAGAAAGAGGGCTAACTCTGTATGATCACAATTGTACGCCATGCCCTGTCAAGCACGGGACTTGTGACGTTACCCTATTCCCTTCTTTCTTGTGGTTTGTACAATTATTCTAAGACAAGGATGGAACAAGGAGGTGATTCATGGGTAAAGTGCTGGCTGGCACACAAGCTCAGGCACTTAAGCTGGGATATCCATCATTCACATAAAAGGCTGCGTGTGAGCCTAACCCCAGAGCTCTGAGGCAGAGACAGCTAGAGCTCTGGGCTCCTTGGCAGCCAGTCTAGCCAAATGATGAGTTCAGGTTCAGTGAAAGACCCTGGCCCAAAACCAGGTAGAGAGTGGTAGGGGAAGACACTTGCTACCAATCTCTAGCCTTCCCCCACCCCACCACACAGACAAAGGTACACACACATGCACACGTATGCAACTATGTACACATGTACATATGCCTATGCATGTAGGTGCAAACACATACACAAGAAGAAGTAAAGAATCTACACATCAGCCCCTTTATTAAAGGGTATTTTATTTAAGTTATTTTCAAAAATCTCCCAGGAGAACACAACCGATTTCTGGTTCTAGTTTAAGTTTAGATTCTAGAGCCCGGGCTCTCCTTGGTCAGAACTTTCTGAGCCCTGGTGATTTTGGCCCGGGTGCTTCTCTGAGAAAGCAGCTGTGAGACACACAGCACTCAAGAGAGCTGACTGGAGAGGACTGAAGAAGGATCAGCAGGCAAAGCGTGGGCTCGGCTAAGATGAGCGGCGAGGAACCGGGAAGTGGCCCAGGCCCAGCAAGGACCTGCAGGGAAATGGAAACTGCAGGTTCTAGAAACTGGGAGAGAGGACACTTGACAGAAGCTGTCTCCTGAGACAAGGAGCTATCTCTGTCATCCTCTGACAGAGCCCAAGTGCACTCCCCTAATGGCTCCAACTGGATAAGCAGAAAAAGCACAGAACAACAGACAGACGAACACAGGTCACACAGAAGATGGCAGGCACCCAGAGAGAGCCAGGGTGTCACAACTGCAGACCTAGGCTAAAAGCAAGGCTTTTGTCACTCAGCTACTCTGAGGATAGATGCATATATGTTTGTGAATACACACACACATACAGTCTGTGGTGCACATAAATGCTAAAGAATGATTAGTGTTATTTTGTGGGTTACCCTATTCCCCTGAGTAGGGGGATTGTTGGTATACTGATGTTGGTATACTGATGTTAATTCTGCTTCCTCAAGAGGGGCTGCCCCACCCCAACGCATACTCAGGTGATTTCGTGCGAACCTTCTCCCCATTCTAACTGCTCAAATAAAGGCTAGAGCCTGTGATTGGACAGTGGAAGGGAGAGGTGGGGCTGGAGGTTTTAGAGAGTGGAGAAAGGGTAGGGAATGACAGAAGAAGAAGGAGAAGAAGATGGAGCAGAACCACATGGCCTAGAGAAGCCACAAGCAGCAAGGGATCTCATAGCTGGGAAATAGATTAGTGTAGTGGTAGATCTGCCCAATCTAGGTGTACAGCTTATAAATATTATAACTGAGCTGTGTGTCTTTTGCACGGGCTTATTGGGGTTGGAGATTTACTGCAACAGTGTTACTCAGGCAAACACCATTCTGTAACCATTGGTTGCACTGTGACAACACCCCAAACTACAGTAATTTGGTCTCCAGAGCTATAATAATTTGTCTTTCTATATTCATACCCTATCCATCCTCATAGCTGATTCAGAGACAGCCTGACTATAAGCTCATTCCATACACTACTAATCAACCACCAGGCAAAGACCTCCCCAACTTCCTCTGAAACCCATAGGAAGGGACCCTCCTTCACTCCCCCGTTCAGTCCCCTGAGACCCTGCCATACCACGGTCTGTTACCTGACTGTCTGGTCAATTAACAGCTCTCCTAATAAATCTCTTACTCAAAGGACATCTTAGTCTCTGCCTGGCTGGTTTTATGTCAACTTGACACACGCTAAAGTCATCTGAGAGGAGGGAACCTCAGTTGAGAAAATGCCTCTGTAAGGTTAGGCCAGCAATTAATTGATAGAGGAGGACCCCGCCCATCACTTGTGGGAATGCCCCTGGGCTTGTGGACCTCAGTTTTAGCTATAAGAAAGTAGGCTGAGCAAGTCATGGAGAACAAGCCAGTGAGCAGCCCCCTGTACCAGCTCCTGCCTCTAGGCTCCTGCCCTGACTTCCTTCAGTGATGAATAGTGACATAAAAGTGTAAACCAAATGAACATTCTCTCCTTGCCAGGGGTCTTCCCTGGGACCCTTCCCTGGTATGTAGAGGAGAGTTGGAGGGTCTTTGCTGACAGGACAGTCTGTAGAGAAGATAAGGAGTCGTCGAGAGGGGAGTGAGCCTGGTGAGACGGTCAGGGGGATCTCGATGCTGATCAGACCTTCTGTGACTCAGACTTGGTAGCACTCAGGCCATTTTTGCTGCTTTGATGGACCAGCAACCAGGTGCTTCTTTATTTACACAAATTTCATAAAGTAAAGACAGATTATTAATTATCCAAGAGGTATAGAATATTTGTTTTTCATTACATGTCCAGGGTTACAAGTTCAGTCATAATTAGAAAATGCAAACTGAAAAGATTATTCTTATTCTCATTATCCCTGTAACTCCAATTTAAATGATCTAAAGAATGTCTCCTCCAAAGCAAACACATTTATTCTATGACAGCCTGCTTTTAGGCTGGCCGTGTTTGTTGTTTGAAACCATTCCAGACAAGCAGAAAGTATCTGAACCAGTCTTTTTATGAACAATAAATACTAATGTCTAACTTCTTTTCTATAAGTTTCACCATCTACACTATAAAGTAGGAAAAGCCCATTTTAGTCAATCTATTTACTGAGTTTTATTCCTTCAGGAATGTACCCTGCATGACCTCCTATTTTTTTAATTTTTTAAAAATTTTTTTAGTATAGAATAGAGTTTTTTCAGGGCACTGAGGGGGGGCGGTTAAGAGAGTAGTAGAGGCAGAGAAAGGTAGAGAGAGAGTAGAGAAGTAGAGGCCAGCCATGACCATGTGGAGAGATGGGGGAAGGGGATGGGAAGGGGGAAGGAGCAAGATGTAAGAGAGAGGCGAGAGAGCAAGACAGGCAAGAGCGACCCCCCTATTTTTAAACTACATTTTTTTTAGAGACCTCTAAGCCTAAACTAAAAAGAGATGTGGAATCCGTAACCTGTTCTCCTGGCCAGTCAGAGTTTGCTTCTACCACTCTCTTAACTCCCCTCTCAATGCCCTGAATAAACTCTATTCTATACTAAAAAAACAATTGTCTCTGTCTGCCCTGCATCAATCATACTGCTTGAGTTTGCTCAGGGGCAGAGAGCCCTGGAAGGTTCCTGGAGTAAAGGCCTCATTTAGCTATGTGCTTATCTGTGCTTAATGATCTCCAAGGCATAAAGAAGACTTCCAAATAGTGGCCAGATAAAGTTAATTTTAGGATTTTCCTAAAAAAGACTCTGACATAGTTTTTCTCGGGAAAAAAAAACCTAAAGTGAATCATAAAGCAGAAAGTCTCTGATAATAAAACGACCATAATAATATATCATAATACAGAGACCAAAACCCAAAAATTAGATTGAGAAGGACAGCGATTGCAGCCATTGGCTCAGCTCTGCTGGGCCTGGGTCAGGTGGCTGTGCAGGCTCCGTGTCTCCCCTGTTTCCAGTGGGTATGGCTGTGCCACCCTCTCTAGGTGATTTTGGTCATGGTGTTTCATCACAGCTATAGAAGAGGGACAAATAAGGACGCACTTTAAATCATGCCCATCTTGGCAGAGCTGGTTTTCCTCCTACCTGCCATGGACAATACAGGGAAAGCACAGACCTCAGAAACTTGCAGATCTTTTTGAGTGGGTGTGGTGAAAGGACCCACCTCTGAAAGCCTCATCTCGAAGGCTTTCCACAAGTAAGCAATCAAAATAATTCCCCTTGAATCCTGTTCTAGGTTGCTCCCAGTTACCTTAATACGACATTCTAACCAAAAGCAACTTGGAGAGGAAAGAGTTTATTTCAGCTTACCAGTTCCAGTGCATCATGAATGTAAGTCAAGGCAGATGCTCAGGGCAGGAACTGAAGCAGAGACCATGGAGTAATGCTGCTCACTGTCGTGCTTCCTCTGGGCTGCTCAGCTAACTTTCTCATACACTTCAAGACCACCTTCGAAGGAATGGCACCGCCCACGGTGGGCTGGACACTGCTACATCCATCAACAATAAAGAAAATGTCCCACAGATATGTATGCCTACAGGCCAAACTGAAGAGCACAGTACCTTAGTGGGGGGTTCCTCTTTCCAGGTGTGTCAAGTTGATAACCAAAATTAGCCATCACAGACTCCAAACCCCAAAACTTTCAGCCAGTTTGACACTAGATTATGTATTAATCTCTGTAGTCAAATTACCTCCCAAGTACAAGCTACCCACACTGATGTCTTCAAAGCCTGTCTGCAGCAGTTTCCCTTCTGAGGACCTTACGGGATCCCTGGTGAATCTCTCTTATCCACTTCTATGGACAAGTGACAGCTTGATTGCTTACTTGTGTTGAAGAATTTGTTAAAGGATTTTCCTGCAGAAACTGGTTCATTAATTGTCCCAGTCCCTGTGTCACAATCTGATGTTTAAAAAAAAAATTTTTTTAGGCTAATTTACTGTATAAGAAATGTAATAGTCTGGGCGCTGTTACAACATCAAGGGTTTGCATGGAAAATTTAGCCCTCTCTCTCTCTCTCTCTCTCTCTCTCTCTCTCTCTCTCTCTCTCTCTCACACACACACACACACACACACACACACACACACACACACTTACAAGCAAAAGTTGAGTTTGGGAAACCAGAACACTCATCTAAAAGTTGTCACTATCCTGTAAAGGAGACGGCTCAGTTGATTAAGCACTTGCCACACAAGCCTGAGGGCCTGAGTTTGGTTCATAGAACCCACAGAAAAGTGAAGCTGAGTAATATCCATGTCCAGACCCAGCGCTGAGAAGGCAGAAATAGAGGGCTCGATGGCTAGCCAGTCTAGCTGGAATAGCTAGATCCAGGCTCAGCGAAAGGTCCTGTCTAAGCACACACACACACACACACACACACACACACACACACACACACACCCCAAAAGAAAACACCAAAAACAAAAACAGTGGAGAGGGGATTAAGGACGTTGTCTGGATGTCTATCAACCTGTAGCTCCACATGTGCTGGCATAGGTAAGCACACATGCATACATGGATAACATACACTACATCACTGAAATGCAAAATGTAAGTTTCCTATCAGGAAATGTTCCCGTCTCGTGGTCAGTGATTCTGCAGCAGATAGATACTGACAATAATTTCCATCTGCCTGTGATGACCCCCGTAACACAATTTGAACAACTTGCAAAATATAGCTCTCACTTGGGAAACTTTCTTGACGTTGCTGCCTAGTTGAGCCTCCTGGATTCTGGTTCTTTCGCTTGCCATGGGAATGGAAGACCCTACTTCCTCTGGTAGGTTTGACAGTTGTTAGCTAAATGGCCTTGAGAAAAGACTTTACTCACTCTAGACTTCTGTTGCCTCATCTGTGAAATGGTAATAACAAAAACCTGTGTGGGACAGAAGAGGTGGCTCAGTGGTTAAGGCCATGGCCACTCTTGCAGACGACTTTTGTTTTTGTTTTTGTTTTGTTTTTCAAGACAGGGTTTCTCTTTATAGCCGTGGCTGTCCTGGAACTCACTTTGTAGACCAGGCTGGCTACTCATTCTGGATACTCAGAAATCCGCCTGCCTCTGCCTCCCGAGTGCTGGGATTAAAGGCGTGTGCCACCATGCCTGGCCACAGACGACTTTTATTCAGTTCCCAACACTCATGTTAGGCAGCTCACAACCATGTGTGACTCCAGCTCCATTACATTAAAAGAAGAAAGCATCATCCATTAACCCCACTTTCTTCCTGGGGAAGACAAACTGTAACGATAACAAGTAGGCAAACGTCCAGAGCACATCCACAAGGGGTGAAGCTTACAGGAGGTGGAGGGTGGGAAGGGAATCCATGACTCTGGGAAGTGATGAGAGCAGCAGTTTTAGCAAGAGAATAAATCCGAGACAGTACTACAAATCTGTAGAGGAGGACCATGTGGGGATACTAGGAAAAGGGTCCCCCACACAAGTGTCCCCAGGCTGGAGAGTCTCCCACATAGGCAGAGAATAGCCAGTGGGATAGAGGTGGCCACTTGTCATATATTCTGCAAGTCAAATCATCAGGATTTGAGGATGTGCGATGTGAAGGGAAGAGAGGGAGAGGAGTTGGAGTTATTGCAGGGATCTTATCTTTGATAAGACTAAGGATGGAATAACCTAGCCCCCAATTCTTGGGTCAATAAGACTTTACAGTAAAACTTGTTAGGGCCTGACCTAAGAGCTCACACAATACCAGAGCAGGCATGCTCTGCTCCTCTCTAACATGTTCCCATTCATTTTGTTTGACAATTCCTCCAGGACTTAGGCCTTAACCACTAAGTTAACCGACAGTGTGTACCAAGGTCATTCCCATAAATACAAACATGCTTAGTGTTATTTCTTTTTTTTTTTTTTTTTTTTTTTTTTTTTTTTTTTTTTTTTGGTTTTTCGAGACAGGGTTTCTCTGTGTAGCCCTGGCTGTCTTGGAACTCACTTTGTAGACCAGGCTGGCCTCGAACTCAGAAATCCGCCTGCCTCTGCCTCCCGAGTGCTGGGATTAAAGGCGTGCGCCACCACGCCCGGCTTAGTGTTATTTCTAAGCTAAGCTGGCAATACCAGAGTTCGGGTCATTGGAATGGCCCAGGCTGCAGAGCAGACTGTGTAATTAAGAGCACATGCTGCTCTCCTGGGAGACCGAGTTCACGCCCAGCACCCAGATACGGTGGCTCATAACTGCCACGAGTTCACGCCCAGCACCCAGATACGGTGGCTCATAACTGCCAGCAGCCTCAGTTCCAGATACTCAGATGCCCTCTTCTGACTTTCAAGGGCACCTAAACACATATGGTAAACATACACTCAGGCACACACCAATCCACATAAAATAAAATAAATATCTTTTTTTAAAATTCAAAACCTGAGGCAGCATAGTCCCCATACATGTGAGGGAGAGACAGGAAGATCACTCAGTGTTCAAGGCCATCCTAAACTCACAGAGCTAGTTCCAGGTTAGCCTGGGCTACTGAGTAATATCCTATCTCAAAACAAAAAAGGAGAAGGGGGAAATTGAGATAAAAGAGAATAAAAGGGAGTCAGGTAGGCTGCCCCTCATGCTCAGTTATTCACCCAGAGATGCTCCCAAGCACGTGTGTGTGTGTGTGTGTGTGTGTGTGTGTGTGTGTGTGTGTGTGGTGTATTTGTGGTGTGTGTGTGGTATGTGTTTGTGGGTGTATGGTATATGTGTGTATGATGTATTTATGTATTGTCTGTGTATGTGTGTGTGTGCATGGGTACATGTGTTTATGTGTGTGGTATGTGTTTCTGTGTTTGGGTGTGTTATATCTGTGTGTGTGGTGTGTATGTGTATGGTACATGTTTGTGTGTGTATGTGTATGTGTGCATGTGCATACATGGGTGTGTGTGTATGTGGTATGTGTGTACAAATGTGTACATGAGCATGTGTGTGTGTGTGTGTGTGTGTGTGTATGTGTGTGTGCGTGGTATATATGTATGTGGTATGTGTGTGTGGTATGTGTGTGTATGAATGTGTGTGTGTGTGCAAAAGGTAGAACACCACACTCCCCACCCTACCCTCTAGCTCTTCTCCCTCATCATGCTACCCCGGAGGTCATTGCTTCAGGAGCTGGCTTGTGCTTTCTGATGTCCCACCATCCTTCTGCACGTACATGCTTGCCTCTTATTAGTGAATACTTAGGGGCCTTTAAATTGTGCTGTGGAGGACACACAGTAATACATAACCCTGAGCAACACTATTCTGTCCCTGGCAACAGCTCCCGGAAGTAGGATTGCAGGCTCCAAGGCCAAATGCCTTTCACATTTAATAGATTTTCCAAATTGCCCTCAAAGGGGATTTACCGGTTTAATTTCCCTTCAATAAAACCACCAAATATTTTAATAACGCCACTGTGCTATTCCCAGAATTGGAGCTATTAATTTTTCTCTTTATTAAAAACATAAACCCATAATCATGAAGTGCTTCCTGGCTCAAGTACCTCAAGTTCAGGCCACAAATATTCTTACAGATACAAGTGATTTAATCCATACATTCCCACTCGCTCAGCCACTGTCCAAAGGCAGGTGCACAGGGCTGGAAACCTTCAGAAGGCTCCTTCCTCTGCCTTGGTTTTGACGCTCCCCACACTCACTCATTAATGTGGTATCAGGATTGAAGTTTCCTTTAATCCCAGAACAACCTCATCTGAACAAACACAAACTTCAGAGATCAAAATTCCCAGGGAAATGGAAAATGTCAAGGCCAGACCCATTCACATTTCAGGTACTTTCAGGGAAGAAATACTAACTCCGAGTTTCCAATTTCCACAGCAATGGCTCATTAAGGCAAATTGAGATGAGTCCGTGACTGCCCGCTTCCTTCACTCCGAGCAGAACGCCCCATGCTTTCCAAATTGAACACTCAGTACCGAGAGCATCTCAGAATGAACAGGAGCCTGTGTGGAGGAAGCAGAGGGAAAGGAACATGAACCTGGATGTATCAGCCGAGAGTCTGCCTGAGCATGTTAAAGGATTGAAAATTCAACTAAGCTGGCTTTGGGGAAAATGCTCTTTTCTGAGCAAGATCATTTCACCAGGCAGTTTGAGGCCAGCGTGATGTGGTCACTATTCCCAAATGACCTCCCCCAGAGCTCTTGGTTCTCTCCTTCACTCTAGCATCCTTCAGAAAGATGGCCGACAGAGACTAAAGAATGAAAGCTCAGGATGAGGAGATCAGCATTTAAGAATGTTCTTCCAGAGGACTCGTTTGGTCTTCAGCACCCCTATAAGGTAGCTCACAACAGCCTGTGACTCTGGCTCCAGGAATCTGTCCATCTGTCCACCTCTGGCCCCGGAAGGCACTAGTACTCACATGTGACTCTGGCTCCAGGAATCTGTCCACCTCTGGCCCCAGAAGGCACTAGTACTCACATGTGCATATAATGCATGTTTAAATACACAAAGTTTATTCCAAATGGCAGCATCCCAAATCAAATAGCTGGCTCTCTGTCAGAGTCTGTCCTTTCTACCTGTGCAAAGTCAGATTTCATTCTTAAACAACTCTCTCCTAGAGCCGAGAGTGTAACTAAATGGTAGGGTATCTGCTCACCATGCATAAAGCCTGGGTGTACACACACATACACACACACACATACATGGATACACACACATACACATACATGAACACACACAAGAATACACATATACACATTCATACACACATGTACACATATGAACAAACACATGAACTTGCACACATACAGAGAGAGATTTTATTTAAAAACCAATATATAACCATTTGTCATTTCCAGAAATATGCTTCCCTAGTAAAAACACCACAGACTGAGAATCAAAGCATAGAAAATAATATATCAAACAAATAGAATCCAAAAACAATTTGGCATAGTAATTCTGATATTTGATAACATAGACTTCAAGTGAAAATTAGTCAGAAAAAAATTAAGTCACTTGTGATGGTGAGCTTCAATTGTCAATTTGACACAACCTAGCATCATCTTGGGAGAGAATTACTGAGCGATTGTCTACACTGAGTTGGCTTCTGTGCATGTCTGTAGGGGATCATTTTAATTAATTGATGTAGGAAGACCCAGTTCACTGTGGGTGACACCATTCCCTAAGTAGGAGATCCTGAATTGAGTATGAGTGGAGAAGTCAAGCTGAACACAAGCAAGTAAGCAAGCAAGCGAGTGAGCGAGCAAGCAAGCAAGCAAGCGAGTGAGCGAGCAAGCAAGCGAGTGAGCGAGCAAGCAAGCATCCATGCATTAGTTTCTCTCTGCTCTTGGCTGTGGGTATGGATGTGAACGGCTGTTTATGAATGTGAGTGACTGTTTCAAGTTCTTGTCACTGTGACTTCTCCCAAAATAATAGATGGAAACCAGGAGTCATGAGCTAAAATAAACCCTTTATCCCCTGAGTTGTTTTAATCAGGGTGTTTTTCCACAGCAACAGAAATGAAGCTAGAACTCCACTACATAATAATAAAAGCTGGAATTCAGCAAGAAGAAGTAACAATTGTAAATATATAAGCATCAAGCACTAGGAGTCCCAATTTCACAAAATAAGCACTAGTGGTCACAAGAGGTCAGGTAAATCCTGTTGGAATAATGATGGATGACTTCATTTCCCATTCTCATCTCTAGTCAGGCCATCCAAACTAAAAATTAACAAAGTGAACATAGAATAAATTACACCATAGATCAAATCCATGGAGCAAATGGACTTAACAGATACATACTCACAGGGTAGTATTACAGATGTGTGTCACCACACTTTGACTTAACTCAGCACTGTTTCTGATGGAAGACACACTCTTTAGTGGTTCCTGACATCATCAACTTCCTGTGCTCCAAGTTTTGTATTTTTAACTGAGCCCTGATTGGCTGAAGTCTGCATTCCTTGTCTTGGATGACTCCCTCTTCAAATCTTGCTGTGATATCACTTCTACATTTATTTTAAAGACTTCCAAGAAGACTACTTCAGTAAGTTCTCAACCATCTGATACACCTGCTTCTGGACGTCAGGCAATTTAAGATTCATAGCAACTCATAATTCACAATGAGGATTGACTGGCTTACTCATTAATGTTCAGTCTTACATCAGCAGAGGGGAATCCTGGCTGCCATATGTAATCTCTGCTCCCCAGCTCCTATCAGAGGGCCAAGCTGAGAAAGTAAATATGTGCATGTGTTTACATTATGCATAATTTACATTATGCATATATGTGCCTGTGTGTTTCTGTGTGTGCATGCATGTGTGTGAATTTAATATTTATTTATTCCTTGTTTGTTTGATGAGTTTGGGGCATTGGTAGTTAACATGGGAAGAGTTGGAAGGAGGAAAGGAGAGAAAAATGATGCACCTATATTTTAATTTCAAAGTTTGGTTTGGTTTGGTTTGGTTTGGTTTAGTTTGGTTTGGTTTGGTTTTTCGAGACAGGGTTTCTCTGTATAGCCCTTGCTGTCTTGGAACTCACTTTGTAGACCAGGCTGGCCTCGAACTCAGAAATCTGCCTGCCTCTGCCTCCTGAGTGCTGGGATTAAAGGCGTGTGCCACCACACCTGGCTTATTTTGTTTTTTTAATGTAAGGACATGAGCAACTGCTTCTGACATGAGATCTGCAAGTCAAAAGCGACAGAGCCCAGCTGACACTGGGTTAAATCACCTCTTGTGAGAAAAGTCTTTTTGGATGTTGTAGGATGTCCCTGGTAGTCCTGCACTGTACTTGCTAGAAGCCAGTATAACTTTTCTAATACTTTATCCCCAGGTGTTCCAACCACACACACCCAGTACAGGGTCAAGGTCATCGAGGAGAGATGGAGAGTGAGGAACTTTTGACGTTTCAAGACACACAATCACACTACCAAACATATACGAGTCGGGTCCCTCACCGTGATAATCTTCCACACCGGACCAACCCCATCCACACAGTGATACCCACATCCTGGAAGTAGGATCGACGGACCTTCGGTCATAGGACGATCGTCGGAAGTCTACTTCTACATCTTCTCTGAGCTCCTCCTGCACCAGGTCTACCTGGATGCTGCCATGTTCTCTTATTGATGATAATAGACTGAACCTCTGAACCTGTAAGCCAGCCCCAATTAAATGTTGTCCTTATAAGAGTTGCCTTAAAAAAAATAAAGAGTTGCCTTGGTTATGGTATCTGTTCACAGCCATAAAACCCTAATAAGACAGTTACTTTCTCTCATTGCTGTGTCAAAGTTCCTGACAAAAGCAACTTAAACAACAAAGAATTGGTTTGGGTTCATGGTTTGAGGTGTGTCTTAGTTATGGCAACTCCTATAAAAGAAAACATTGACTTGAGGCTGGCTTACAGTTTCAGTCCATTATTGTCATGATGGGAAGCATATCATCATGCAAGCAGACATGGTGCTAAAGAAGGAGCTGAGAGTTCTACATCTGCATTGGCAGGCAGCAGGAAGCAACTGTGAGCCACTGAGCCTGGCCTTGAGCTCCTGAGACCTCAATGCCCACCCCCCCCCCCCCAGTGACACAGTTCTCCAACAAAACCACACCTACTCCAACAAGGCCACACCTCCTAATAGTGCCACTCTCTGTGTACCAAGAATTCAAACACATTAGTCTATGGGGGTGGGGGGGGCATACCTATTCAAACCACCACAAGGGTGACATGTGGTATCACGTGTGACATGTGAGGCAGCTGGTCACGTGACATCCACAGTCAGGTAGCAGACAGAGGTGAATGCAGGGGCTCAGCCCGCTTCCGTTTTGATTTTTATTTTATTCAGTGTGTGACCCCAGCTTATGGAACGGTACCACATTCAAGATGGGTTTCTCCATGAAGCATCTCTGAAAACTTCCTTGTGGATTTACACAGAGCGGTTGACTAGCAAGTCTAAACTCAGTCAAGTTGATAGAGAATTTAGCATCGTGGTGTGACAGAGTCTAACCCTTAATGGCACATCTTCAGACTTGCAAGAATTTTAGCTGGAACAAGGAAATATATTACCAATGTGCTCTGCTTGCCGTCCTGTCCTGTATAAAACTGATAAACTCTGTTTCTGGAGAAATAGAGAAGGAAATAGAGAAGGAAAGAGGACCCAGCAGGTCTCCACAAGACAATTCTGGCTTCAGATACCGATGGGGCCAGGGGAAAGGCCCTGAAATTGAAGCTGAAGAAACTACCGTGTGGTTTTCCAGGATGATGGCTTGCTTAACATGTGTAGTCCATCTAAGCCAAAGTCGCACTGATGAAGAATTTGAAAATATCAGCCTCCAGCAATTGGGGATTCTAGCATTTGAAGTGAAAGTGCTGGGAACAGGGAGAAAACTTAGCTGTGACCCACAGGGGCAGGGCATGCTTTCTCTGTCAAAGTCCCCCACTGAGCCAGGCCTGGTGACTCCCATCTGCAACCCTGGCTCTGAGAAGGTTAAGGCGAGAAGACTGTTGAGAGTTTGAACCCAGGCTGGACTTCTTAGTGGATTCCAAGCCAGTTTGACCTAGAGAGTGAGACCCTTCCTCAACCAACCAAACTGTGCTCAATTGAAGAAACATGGGGACCAGGCTGGAGAGATGCTTGGGGACTAAGAGCACTGGCTGCTCTTCCAGGAGACCAGAGGTAGGTTCCCAGCACCCATATAGTGGCTCACATCCATCTGTAACTCCAGTTCTAGGAGATCTGATGCCCTCTTCAGGCTTCAACTGAGGTACCAGGCACACAAGTGGTACCTAGAGACAATGCAGACAAAACATCCATATGCATACATTTTTTAAAAAAAGAACTTTAAGAGAGAAACATAAAACTCTCTCTCCCCTCCCCCCGTGTGTGTGTGTGTGTGTGTGCATGTGTGCACATGTTTGTGTGTGTACGTGCGTGCACATGTTTGTGAGCGTGTGTGATTGTGCATGTGGTATGCATATGTGTGTGTGCATGTGTGTATATCTGAGTTGTGTGTGTGTGCATGTGTGTTATGTCTGTGTGTGCATATGTGTATGTGAGTGTGCATGTATGTATGCATGTGTGTGTGTATATGTATGCATGTGTGTTTGTGTGAGTGTGTGTGTGTGTGTGTGTGTGTGTGTGTGTGTGTGTGTGTGTGCTGGAATCAAGTTCTGCAGAGAGCAAGTACAGGTCACAGAATTTTTTGAGTGTTCCTATGAAACTGTTTCACACCCAGAACCTTTTTCTACCTGAGAGTCTCTTCTATGGATTTTCTCTTTAAATTGCCTGGTTAGTAGACCTGAGTCCCCCCGACTAACAATCTACCAGGAACAGCACAGGCTCAGCATGAGTCCGGAGTCCAACACAGCCTCTCAGGCTTGCCCTTCCTCCCCTCTCAAACAGGACAAGAAGGTAGGAGGCTGGGATGGGAAATGTCAGGCTCCCTCCGTGGGGCTGCTCTCTCTGCTGTTGGACAGACCGTCAGAGAAAAGACCAAGTGTACACACAAGAAGGTTCTATTCAAGAACATAAAGGTATTACAGCTCAGGTAGGGGTTCTTGGAGCCTGCTGCTTAAACATGACCTATTATTTATAGACCGGGAGGCATGCCGGGCTTAGGGTGCTCTTGAGGGTAGCTTTTTGAATGTTTGCGGTGCATGAGACGTTTTTCTTCTGATAAAATGTCAAAGAGAAATTCAATAAAAGGAAGCCGTGAATAGAGACCTTAGCAGAGAAATGGAAGCTCTGAGAAGCCACTCGAGCCATAGTCAGCCTGAGGCTGCTCCAAGGTGTCATCTCACAGAATGACTAACATCGTGGTGCTCTGGGTGACCAGGCATTGGGCGTGGATGGACTGACCATGGACTTCCACATCATCCTGAAGCATCTGGAACTAAGTGTTCCATATGTCCCCCCACTCTCCTAGGAGCCTCTTCTGCTGTTGGGGTGCAGAATTTCCTGCCAAATAACCCACAGCTACTTCCACACATGGCAGGAACCTCTTATGGCCCCAACCGTTGGTGGCTGGGAGACCCAGAGTTGGCTATCTTGTGGGTCTGGTTAAAGTTTGACTGTGCCTGTCCATCACAGTTGGCGCTCATGCACATACAAGCTTGATGAAGCTGTACCGTAGAACAGAAAGTGGGGAGTAGGTAAGGGCAGAAGTCAGCTCCCCACAAGCCTCAGTGGGGTGAACTCTGAAGAGGACAGAAACTCTGCATTATCTACTTTTCTCATTGTTATAACAAAAGCTACTTTAAGAGGAAGGGTTTATTTGGGCCTGTATCTTGCAGTGGTACGGTCCGTCATGGTCAGGAGGCATGGCAGCTGGATTGGCTTAGTCTGGACTGGCAGAAGGCAGTGGCTTGTTAAATGTCACCAGCCAGAAAATAAAGAAAACTCAGGCCAGAACACAGGCAGCCTATAACCCTCAGGTCCTCGCCCCTAACCCTGAGTGTCCAACATCCTCTAGCTAGGCTCCGCCCCTTGAGTGTTCCATGGCCTCCCAAACAACACCGCCCTGCCGGGAACTAAGAATTCAAGTACACATTTCCCCATATTTGAACCGTAACACACTTTAAACTCCTAGGTCAGTATAGAAGTGTGCTTGTCGAAGTACAAGATAAATAGTGCAGCCTATTTGTTGAGTCGATGTGTAACATGGAAGGGAGCATTTAAGTGTACAGAATGTGCCCAGTTTGTGCTCCGGAGAAAGGTCCACACCAGTACCGGGAATAGGTGAAATATTGACAGTCTCTGGTAGAGGAAGGCTGCAGGGAAGGGCTGATTGTCATGCTGTCAAGGCTCTTGGCATCTTATGATGCAACAAACATGGTGGCCCAGAGTGACACACAAGACAGTGAGCATCAAACCACAGGCAGCGCAATGGTTAGTGCCGGTAGTCAACTTGACACAATCTAAAGTCATCTGAGAAGAGAGTCTCAGTGAGGAATTGTGTCAATTAGGTTGGCCTGCCCACATTCCCATGAGGAATTTCCTCAGTTGGTTTAACTGAAGAGGGAGGGTCCACCCTGAAGTTGGACAGTACCTTCTCATGAGCTGGGCCCTGAATAGAGAAAGCTAAACTCTGGCAATCAAGAAGGTATAGATGCTATCTCTGTTCTTGACTGTGAATGTGACCAGCTGCTTCAGGTTCCTACTACCCTCACTTCTTGACTATGATGGGCGTAATCTGGAATTGGGAGCTAAAATTAACCCTTCTCTCCCTAAGTAGCTTTTGTCAGTGTGTTTGATCATGGTAACAGAAAATTAAACTGAGATGGGTATCCTTAGATGAGACTTCGAGGGACCTGGGAGAGAGACGTGAGGGTCCCCAGAACAGAGCCCTGTGTGCCTAAGGAGCAAGGGACAATACAGAGAATAATGGCAGTCTTGGAGGATATCAAGGAGGCATGGGCATCCATAGACAACAAGCAGCAATGTCTAGTCTCCCCATGCCACATGAGCCCACAGAATGCAGGTAGCACATGGAGAAGGAGCCAGAGGCCAGAGACACAGCCAGGAGCCCAGTTTCAATGGCAATGAATCGAAGGCAGACAAACTCAAGGTCTCTTGCTGGCATGCCTGAGTGGTGCACACAGAGCTTGGGCTCACGGTGGCCTTGTCCCCAGCCTGGAAATGAAGTATAGCATAAAGTGCTCCACAGTGATGTTTGAACTGTAACTGCAGAGCCCACCTTTTTCTGAATCGGTCTGTGTGGGATTTGGAGCTAGAGTTGAGAAATATGACCCTTGGTATACGTGCATTAAGTTCAAGCCTTCCCTCAGAATGTTTAGATCTTTTTTTTCCAATCTATTTTGTTGGTTGCCTGGGAGACAAAATGTACTGCTTTGTAGCACTTCAGTGTTAAGAGGGCTTCTACATTGCTCTGCAAAGAATCTATTTGCCCTGCACCAAATTCCGCAGCCCTCACTGTAGTACAGGCTAGGGTATTCCCTTTCATTACAAACTTCTTAGGAAATGAAGACGATGGGGCTTGCTTCTGTTAGCTCTTGCTTTATACTGAATTTCAAAATAGTTCCAGCTCAAGGTTGAACCCATCAGAACCACAAGGTCACTGTGACTTTGTATTTCATTGGAGGCTTGATCACCATCAGCTAAGTACCAGATTTGTGCAATCTGTGCTTTCATCCACTCAAGCCCTCAAGATAAGCAGCGCTGTTCCCAGGGAAGAAACTGAGGCTCAGAAATAAGGGAAAGTGCATGAGAAAGCAAGACTTAAATCCAGTCCTGCACGGTCCTGAAGCTGTGGTCCACTGCAGCAGGCCACCCCCACGTACACCCTCGAGCCATGCTAGGCTCTTTCTTTCTTTCTTTCTTTCTTTCTTTCTTTCTTTCTTTCTTTCTTTCTTTCTTCCTTCCTTCCTTCCTTTCTAACACATTCCTTTTTAAAAAAAAAAATTATTTATTTATTACATGTAAGCACACTGTATCTGTACTTCAGATACTCCAGAAGAGGGCATCAGATCTCATTACAGATGGTTGTGAGCCACCATGTGGTTGGTGGGGATTTGAACTCAGAACCTTTGGAAGAGCAGTCAGTGCTCTTAACCACTGAGCCATCTCTCCAGCCCCATGCTAGGTTTCATTGTGGGCTGGCCTCTGCATCTGCAGAGAAAATGTTTAACATGGGAATCTAGATGTCACTTAGAGTAGCAGGAAAAAACTGACATTGATCTTCCTGTGTAAATGTGTGTGTGTGTGTGTGTGTGTGTGTGTGTGTGTGTGTGTGTGTGCACTCAGGCACACCACAGCATGCAGAAGTCAGGAGTCAGAGAACAGCCTGACGTTTTGGTCCTCAGCTTCTAGCCTGTTTGAGACAGACTATTGTTTGCCACTGGTTAGAGCAGAATAGCTAGTCCTAGGCTAATGAGTACTCTCCTCTCCCCACCCTCAACCTCCCCCGGGAGTGCTGGGATTGCAGAAACTAATACTAAGCCTCTGGCTTTTATTCGGGTTCTAGGTGTTCAAACTCCAGTCCTCATGCTTACACAGCCAGTGCCTTTACCCACTGTGCCATCTTCCCAGTTCAGAAATGGATCTCTTATTTGGCTGATAGATGCATGCCTCCTCTGTCCAGGCATAACATTTCTCAACAGCTCAGTGCTTTTTTTTCTCCACTGAGACCAGGTGACTTTAGGTTACACCAAGTTGACATTTAAAGCTAGCCATCACCGTGAGTCTAGTTCCTCCATAAACTGGCCAGCATGAGTCACTGTTCTTTTTTATGACCGTCATCCTAGTTGATAAGTCTTGATTTTGACTCAGAAATACTGCATTAACGCAGACACCCGCAGCGCCGCGTGGAGCTGTCCGTGGTCATAGTGCTGAAACCAGCGTGGAAATTCAGTCTGGTGCGTCATAGCCTCCACCAAATGTGGGCAGCGCCGTTCCTTGGTTTGAGTTCCTAAATTGTATTCAAGAGGGAAAGGCAGATGAGAGAAAGATAAGACACAAGTGAGGAGCCGTGCATTCCTGTCTGCTTGTGACGGGACTAGCCACTTGAGTTCCTGTCTCTAGACCCCTCGAGGATGGACCCTGGAACATGAAACTGAAGACCAACTAAAGCCTTTCTGCCCTGGAAGTACTTTCCTTGGGGTATTTTAGGACGAGACCAGTTGTCCTCTTACCCTAGCCACTTGAAGTCCCTCTTGTCTGCCTTTTACCTTCCGTAGCTTATATCAAGATCAATCACTCTGTGTATTCTAGGGTTCTCTTGTTTTACCCTGCCCGAGAGATACTCACCTAGCCTGTCCTTGGAACCCCTGCCCTGAGGAGGTTGATCCAGGTGTCACCCAAACTTTAGACCATCCCTGGTGCAATCCACACTTATTAGGTGGACGGATGGAGTAACAGATGAATGATAAAAGCCAGCTTTCTCAATATGAGGCCATGTTTTGTACAGCTGGAAGGTACTGCTGTGTGTTTTGATGGTATTTAGATTGATCTCCATCTTCTTGCACCATGGGTACCATGGAGACCTCCAAGAAGCCATTGTTCTGAAATAGAATTAAAAGAGGAAATTAGTCATTTTGTTTTAAAGTATGTGTGCATTTGTATAATTAAATATAAAAATAAAAAGCCCGGAAAGACAGATATTAGTTCTAAAACCAGTAATTTTTTTTCCAGACAGGGTTGAACTTTTAACTTTTTAACACTTAAACTTCTGATAACTTATCCTGCTTTTTCTCAGTCAAGCTGTGGGCTTCTGGGGACCGGGTGCTGTGATGGTCTGAGCTCCAGGATAGAGCTGAGCACCTTGGGAAGTAGTGAATGCAGCTGACTTGTCACACCTTCAAAAGTCTCACAGTGCACACACACACACACACACACACACACACACACACACACACACCACTCACAATGCATGTAAAAAGGGAAGATAGTGTTAGCCATATCCTCTCTGGAGGCCCGTGCTCCATGGCACATGACAGACGGGGATTGCCTGACTTCCTGTGTCCAGAGCTGACACTCTGCGCCCCTCCTGGTCATGTGCCCTTTGACCCCGGCCCTAACCAGTCAGGAAGTATTCCTTAGTATCCAGGACCCAGCGTGTCTAAACCTGAGCTGGAACACAGGAGAGAGGAGCAGACGGTTTTTGATAGTTACGGCTCGATCCTTCTGGAATGATCTAGAACATGACAGTGTTTTTCTTGCCATTGAGCTGGTTTGTCCTGCTTGTTTATTTGGTTTCGTTTGAGACTATTTCATTACATAGCCCACACTACTCTCAAACCAGCTATGTAGCCCAGGCTGGCCTCTAACTCTGATCCTCAGCCCTTGGTCTCTACAGTGCTGGTAGCACAGGTGTGCCCACCATGCTCACCCCATCCTCTCCCTTTCCCCACAGCATCTGCTTTTGTAAAATGCCTGTTAACTCCTGTTTCTCTTTCTCTGTCTCTCCTACCACCTCCCGTCCACTTCACAACCTGTCAAAAAAATCCCTCAGCTTTTGTGCTTCTTAACAGTCTCCATAACTCCTTCTGGAGTCATGGTCTGAGTCTTCCATGTCTGCCCTGCAGCTTGCCTCCAAATGTTAGAAGCTGAAAAGTGACTTCTGTGTTGTTGTACGATGGTGTGAAGGGAGTGGGAGTTGTACCGCTTTTAGTGCCTGGGAAGGTAGCTATTGCTATTGGTTACCAGTATTTTCATGAAGTGAACACCAGTTGTGGGTTAGCCAGATGCCAAAGGAGTCCCCAGTAGTCTTACCTCCTGGAATCCACACCTTTGTGTGGCCCCAGCATTGAATAGCAGTGCTTAGCTAATGGACTATTACAGACCAGTGGTGCATGGGTTTCAGAGTGAGGTGATAAAGAGCATCTTGGCCTCTGCTGTGTGCTTTTAGGATTACCCAGTGCTCTGTATGGCCTGGAGAATGAGCTGGGGTGGCCATGCTTTCAGTTCTAAATAGACGCGTTTACTAAGTGTATATATAGCAAGCAAAAGCAAAAGGGATAAATAGCAAGTGACGGGTAGATGACAGGCGATAGACAGACAGATGACAGACAGACAAATAGATTATAAATATAAATCTATAGATGACAAATTATTGATAGAGATAAATACATACATAGATGACAGGTTATTGATTGATAGAGATGGATACAAAAACAGATAGACAGACAGACATCAAGTCAGGATCTCCCCATGGCTGGACATCTCATGGCAGCACTCCCTTTTCTGGAGACTTTCCATGCTTGAACTTCTCTTATCTCCTTCATCTCTCATTACAGGAACTTTTATACTATGAGAGAGGCAATAGTAACCTCCGCTAGACACAATTTGCCTTCTTTCTCGGCTGTTCTTGGGGCATAATATTTTTGTTCCTGGACTGTTTTACTGTCCTCTCCCCTACCCCTGTGACAGAGTTGCGGGACCAGCCCATTCCCAAACAATGGACCTTGGAGGACGCTTTGAGACAAACATGGATGGTTGGCTCTGAAATGAGTTAGAAGGCAACCCTGCTTCAAGAGACAGCCTCTGGGCTGGCAAGATGACTCAGAGGGTAAGAGCACTGACTGCTCTTCCAAAGGTCTTGAGTTCAAATCCCAGCAACCACTGGGTGGCTCACAACCACCCGTAATGAGATCTGACACCCTCTTCTGGGGCTTCTGAAGTCAGCTACAGTGTACTTATGTATAATAATAAATAAATCTTTGGGCCCGAGTGAGCGGGGCCAACCAGAGCAAGCAGAGATCCTGAAAATTCAATTCCCAACAACCACATGAAGGCTTACAACCATGTGTTCAGCTACAGTGTACCCATATACATAAAATTAAAATAAACATAAATCTTGAGAGAGAGAGAGAGAGAGAGAGAGAGAGAGAGAGAGAGAGCTTCTTTGTGAGCTCTGAATGCTTGGCCCATGTGCTGATGCACCCTGGGGGGTATCCTTTTTTTTTTTATTTTTTTTTTATTTTTGAGACAGGGTTTCTCTGTATAGCCCTGGCTGTCCTGGAACTCACTTTGTAGACCAGGTTGGCCTCGAACTCAGAAATCCGCCTGCCTCTGCCTCCCGAGTGCTAGGATTAAAGGCGTGTGCCTACCTCGGGGGTATCCTTGAGCATCTTGCTGCTCTGACAAAATGCCTGATGGTAGCAATGGAATTGAAGAAAGGTTGATTTGGGCCCATGATTTTAAAAGGAATGCCATCCCTCGTGGTCAGAAAATACAGCAGTGGCAGCATGCGGCAGCTGGTCCTGTCTGCGGTCATCAGGCAGAAGGGGATGAATGTTGGGTGTTTAATGGCTTCCTCCTTTTCTCCCCGTTTTCATTCAGTCCAGGATCCTGGGCCATGGAAAAGTTCAATTCACCCTTAGGACGGGCTCTCCTTCTCTGTTAAACTCCTCTGGAAATGTCCTCACAGTTTCTGCCTAAGCTGTCTCCTGGGTGATTCTAAATTCAGCCAAACTGACAATAAAGATTTACTGTGACACAGACATCGAGTTAAATCCTTTCTGAGGAGCAGGAGCGGTGTCTCGGTGGTTAAGAATACTTGCTGCTAGACTCACAGTTGAGAGGGCCATTAGAAGGCTTCTGTGACAAGGCTTCCCTGCCCCTGAAAAGTAACAACCTCGACAGGAAGCCATGGAAGGGAACTCTTAAAAAGCATGGTAAGGGTGCTTAAGTGAGCTCTGCACAATTGATTGCTTCTGGCAGGGGTGGGGTGGGGAAGGGCTCTGGCTTCTTTAACGGGTTGGCCCCTGGGAGTTTGACCGTGTTCCAGTGGGTGTTTGAGCAACACAGGTGGACTTGTGCAGGTTTGTTCTGTTATTTTCTTTCTTCTTTGGGGGGGTGGGGGGTGAGAAGAGTGGTCACAGGGTGAGGAGGTAGTTGGAGGTGGGAGAACTTGGAAGTGAGCGTCATTGGGGTGCATTATGTGAAATTCCCAAATCATCAGTAAAAATATTATGTTAGAAAAAAGGTGCTTAAAAGTACACTGAGTTGGTATCAGTTTCATCTTTTTATCCAAAAGCTGTTTCATTCGTCTTGAATTTAAGTGCTTATATTCGACCTCTTAATGAAAAGTATATGGACATATGTAGTTTTGTCCCCAGCACCCACTAACGCCTATGACATACACACAGAGAGATAACACATGCAGGCACATAAAGATAAAATACATAGACTTCATCTGAACTTCTGATCAGAAAGAATGTGGCTGATAAGAAAATGTCAATATTACTTTAAGTTCCTACGTGGCAGGGAAACTGACTACACAGGAATTGATAATTGTTATGATTTACTAGAGAGCCAGCCGTGTTTCAATAAGACAAAGTTTATTCCAAATGGCAGCATCCTAAATCAGATAGCGGTCTCTGTCAGAGTCAATCCTTTCTCCCTGTGCGAAGTCAGCTTTCCTTATTAAGCAACTCTCTCCTGAGAGCCGAGAGTGGAACTTAGTGGTAGGGCATCTGCTCACCATGCATAAGGCCTGGATGTACACACACACACACACACACACACACACACACACATGCATACATAGACACACATAAACATATACACATGCATACACACATACACATGCACATACATGAACACACACACACACGAATACACATTCACACAGATGTACAAACATGAACATAGACATGAACATGCACACACACACACACACACACACACACACTTCTAGAGGCCAAATCAAAGCTAATCCTCCACACTTTCTAGGTCACAGCTCAGCATCTCACTGAGACCTTTAAGATTCTCTACTTAACAAGGGGGAGTCTCCCAGGAACTCACCACTGGACCACAGTGCCTCCTCCCTCCCCTTCCAGTGCACTCCAGACAGTTGCATTGTTTGCCACAGACTCTGAACCTATCTTCAGCTTGGACCCAGAAATGTGTGGTTCAAAGAAGCCCTTCTACTGTTCTTGCCCAGGTGATGCTAGGTAGGTGGTCCCCTGTCCCAGGTGATTCTGGGCAGGTGCTCCTCTATCCCAGATGTGTTAGGCCTGTGGTCCCCTGTCCCAGGTCTTGCTGGGCATGTGGTCCCCTGTCCTAGGTGGTGCTGGGCAGGTGGTCCCCTGTCCACACCTGAAGAGAAAATGCTCTAAAAGCTAGCACTGCTCTTATCCCAGCCCCCGCTCTTATCCCAAGTCATTTGCCCAAGCAATTGCATTGCACAAAATGGGAATGACGCTGAATGCATTTACCTGCACAGACGAGCTCGCTTTCGGGATAGAAATAACATTGAAAGCTTTTATGAGCACAAAGGAGGGCCTTCTCCAAGTCTGAACCCAGAGGACTGCAAGCTGGGCTGCACTGTGTGACAGTACGAGGTGCCACCATCCAGCAAATACCTCGAGGGTCACCTGCAAGGCCACTCCCATCCTGAAACTTTTTGTCCTCTTTTCTACTTTGGCGACGCTAAGAGAATTACATCTCTTTCTTAGTGGTTGGCATTTATGACCAAGATTGTATTTAAGAGCTTTTTGATGTCTCCAAAACTGGTGTAAAGGCTGGGAAGATGGCTCAGCTGGTAAAGCACCTGCTGACTTAGGACAGGTGATCCACAAAGCCAGAAAGGAGATGGTGAGAGGGAAGAAGAGGTCTTAGCAGAAAGGGGACATCTTTAGGTGAGGCTTGTAAAATACATGTGATGTCAAGGCAGAAGGGGACACTGCAGGGAAGAGAGAACCCAGCAAGAGTTGGGCAGGAAGGGGTGGGGGGAGTAGGCAAAGGGACCAAAAGAGCAAAGTATGTTCAAAAGCACCATAAAGACCCCAAAATTCAAAAGCTCACATTGCTTCTACACTTTTCTGACATGATACTTTGTCCTTTTCAGTCATGGATAAAAAAGAGACACAAAGAGAGACAGAGACAGAGACAGAGAGGTGGAGACAGGGACAGAGACAGACAGATAGAGAGGGGGAAGAGAGAGACTGAGAAACAGAGACAGAAAGAGGGAGACAGGGACAGAGACAGACAGACAGATAGACAGAGTGGGGAGAGACAGAGACAGAGAGACAGGGAGACAGAAAGACAGAGACAAAGACAGACAGAGACAGAGAGGGTGGAAAGACAGAGACAGACAAACAGAGTGAGACAGACAGAGACAGACAGAGAAGAGGAGAGAGACACAGAGACAGACAGAGAGACAGAGACAAACAAAGATGAGGGAGAGAGAGAGATACACAAGAGATTTTACATCCCACAAGTCAATTAGCAGAGTCTTCTGTGTGACAAACCACTTCACGGTCTGCAGAGATGGCTCCTGCTCAGCAGACATCAGCTACCCAGGGGCACTCAGCTGGGGTGTCAGCCCCCAGCAGGCTACGCAGACTTGTGAGTCAGGTGGTCACAGTTCTAGAAACAACAGCAGGAACAGGGAAGACCTTTCGTAGGCTGAGTTCACAACACACAGGCCATAACTTCTGCTCAACCCAGTTGATCAGAGTTTGATCAACATGCTAAGCCAGAGCCAGGGGATGGAGAAGCAGCCTCCAGCCCTGGGTGGGAGGAGACAGCTTCCTTCCTGCAGCGTTTTGATGAATGGGTTGGTCACTTGAGGTATACAAGCCAGGAAGTACTGGCCTGAAACACGTGAGCAGTGGCTCCTCAGACACACATGATCCCCTGCACCAACATCTCCTCAGACACACATGGTCCCCTGCACAGTGCTTCCCGCTATTGCTTTGCTCAATTACATAAGCTTCCAGTGCACAGAGCAAGGGAAGACTGACCACTCGCATCCCAAAATGTCTTCCCATCCAGTATATCCCAGATCTCAGACTGACTTCTCTCCCCGGTGTATCCCAAATCCCAGAGTGACCTCTTGACTCCAGTATAACCCAAATTCTAGAATGACCTCCTGCCCCATGGTATGTCAGTTCCCAGAGTGACTTCTACCCCAGCAAACTGCAAAGAGCCAACACAACTACAGCTGCACCCTGAAAACACTTTGTCTTCCCCGGAAATCTCTCCTCTCTGCTCACCCTGCTTCCTTCTCCAGCCAGGAGCCAATGGAACAATCTGCATGGCTAAGCGTCCTTAGTTGGTAAGCCATAACCCAGATTGTGAACAGGCACGGCTCTGGAATGGGATTTACATGCTACCATGTTGGTTCCACAGCCGCCACTCACTCGGGGTCTCTCAGGCCCAGAGCCCTCAACTGCAGATCCGCGCATGCTGTGTTTACATAATACTCTTTGGAGATATGTTCATTGAATAGTACCTTTTGTACAAGCACGGGTTCGTTTTGAATATGCTGACAATGTTCAATAAGGAAATAAACCAACAATGGCTCGTTTCTTTGTATTTAGCCCTGTGTCCCCCAGTGTGATGGAGGAATGGCAGCATCCCACAAGAAGCAATTTGCACTCACACAGAGGCATTTTGTTGAAAGGTGGAAAGACTTCATAACTCAGGAAAGTCGTCTTTTATGTACTTGCATTTGCAAATTACAGCTTTCACAAAACTACCGCAAAAGTCATGGGCTGCTGTAGTTCTGCCTCTGTGGTCATGGCCGTGGGAGAGCCTACAGCGCCACCTTCTGGGTATTAGTGTCTGCTACAAGGGTACCCCCTGTGCCGAGAGCCGCTCTTGTGGCGACTGCCCAAGGCAATCTGCACTTCATAGCCTTAGAGCCACGCAACTCGCCGTCTTGCAGGGCGTGGCTTCTGCAGTCTCCTGAAACCTCTTACCAGGTGTCTCCCAACAAAGCCAGCAACTCTCCCCCAACAAGCATGCCAGAAATGTTCGGGATCAGGAAGAGCTCCCAGGAGCTGGCCAGCCACGTGGGATAGCACACCAGTTCTCCCTCACCTTTCTGAGGCCTCAGTTCTCTTACTTGAAATTTTAAATGAGGCCAGACTTTTGGGGTTGTAGTGCCAAGAATCAACAGCAGCTGAAAACATTAAGTCTGAATTTTCTCTAAAGGATGCTGCAAACATGGCCAAGATCATCACCAGCACTCCTTATAGAGGGAAAAGCAGGGCATCGTGGGATCAAGCACCCGACAAGCGCTGAGAATATTTGTAAACCTTGTTATCCCATGGACGCAGGGGTATTACGGCACCATTCACCGATGAGGGAAAAACTCATTAAATATCTTGTTCTGTGTTAACTAGAGCCCTTAGGAATGTTCGGTTTTCCTCTGAAGGTCCTATGGTTTTAGTACAAGCAGTAAATAGACAATAGGCAGACTAACAGGAGAGACAGTACGAGTGTTTATTGTGTGCAGCAGCTAAAAAAGGGATGGCGAGGAGAGAAGAGGAGGGGAGGGGAGGAGAGAAGGTAAGGCAGCTGAGGTTTAATTCTCTCTTCCTGGTGGGAGGGAATGAATGTGCTGGTGATTTTAGAAGGAGGGAGAGGTTTAGGGTGGGCAGGTGCAAAAGAGTCAAAGCTGGGCTGGGTCCCTTCGGATGTGTGAGTCTGAGGCTCCCTTCTTGCAGGTTTAATTCAATCTTCCCTGGTTAATGAAGTTTCAGGCAGACTGAAGGCAGGACTGAGGCAAAGTGCTAGCCTAGTGTGCACGAAGTCTTGGATTCCATCATGTGCCAGGCAGGGTGGTGCAAGCCTGTCGTCTCAGCACTTGGAAGGTACAAAAAGAAGGATCAGAAGTTCAAGGTCAGTGGGTTCAAATGCAACCTGGACAATTTTGAGAGCCTGTCTAAATGAAAAGAGGAGGAGGAGGAAGAGGAAGAGGAAAACTAAAGGCTTTCTTTTGGCAGGTAGAGGAGGAAACTTGGATTATCACCAAGAGTTGGGAAATTGTGCAACCTGGGGAGTCTGACAGAGCCATGGAGGGAGGAGTCTTTTTATGTAGTTAGTTAGTTAGTTAGTTAGTTAGTTAGTTAGTTAGTTAGTATTCTTTGAGAATTTCCTACGGTTTGTATAATCAGATTCTTTCCCATTCCCCAACTCTTCCCAGATCCCTCCCTACTTCCTACTTACCCAACTTCATGTTCTTCCTCTCTCTCTTAAAAAGAGAAAAAGAAAGAGTAGTTTAAAAAGAAAGAAAAAAAAACCAAAGGTACTGGAAAACCCGGAGTCCAATTTGTATTGGCCAACGACTCCTGAGCACAAAGCTGGTTCTTGACCGTGGTCGTCATGCCCAGTGTCACTCCATGGATGACAGCCGCTTCTCCCTCCCCCAGCAGCTATCCTTTACAAACAAACAGCTTCCTGGCTAGGCTTGGGCCCTGGTTTCCACAGCTACTGCTCTGTCCTGGGATCTCAGTCTGGCTTGAGCTTGCACAAGTTCTGCCCGTGTCATTGCGGTCTCTCAGAGATCATTTGTGCAGCCACCTTGCTGTATTCCCAAAAAGTAACCATACCACTGTTAATCTGTGTCATGATTTGGAAGATAATGGCCCCATAGGTTCATCTGCTTCATGCATGGTTCCCAGTAGGTGGAAATGTTTGAGAAGGATTGGGAGGCGTGGCCTTGTTTAAAGATGTGTGTCACTAGGGATGGGCTTTGAGGTTTTAAAAGTTTACACCACTCCCCAGTTCTCTCTCTCTCTCTCTCTCTCTCTCTCTCTCTCTCTCTCTCTCTCTCCCTCCCTCCCTCCCTCCCTCCCTCTCTCTCCCCACTCTACCCCCATATTGTTTGCAGATTGAGATGTAAGCTCTTGGCTACTTCTCTAGTTCTGGGCTCACCTACCTTCTGTCACGATGGATGAGGAGTCTTAACTATCCCTCTGAAACTGTAAGCCCCAGATAAACTCTTTCTTCTATAAATCGCCATGGTTATGGTGTCTTGTCACAGTAATAGAAAAATAACCAAAGCAGTAGTTGGTAGCTGGAGTTAGGTATTGCTGTGACTAACCTGCCGTGCTGCTCTTTAAAGGAATGTGGAGGGCCGGGCAGTGGTGGTGCATGCCTGTAATCCCAGCACTCGGGAGGCAGAGGCAGGTGGATTTCTGAGTTCGAGGCCAGCCTGGTCTACAGAGTGAGTTCCAGGACAGCCAAGGCTACACAGAGAAACCCTGTCTCAAAAAAAAAAAAAAAGAATGCAGATGCTTTGCGAGTTTGGACTAGGAAAGCAGGTGAATGCTGTAACATTGAATGCTGTAACATTGAATGCTGTGAGCAAGGCTCACTTAACGGGTCATACTAGTAGGAGCCTGGAAGGCTATAGTGCTGAGACCAATGTGGGCTACGCAAGCCCAGCTCAGGAGCTTTCAGAGGGCACCAGTATTAGCAGCTGGACTAAAGACCATTCTGGTGATACATTCTGTGACTGGTGTTTGCCCTTAATGTGGGTCAAGGGGAACACTCCTCTGTTGCAGGTAGAGGGGCAAACTGTACAGCCACTATGAAAATTAGTATGGCAGTTCCTGAGAAAGATGAGTCAATGTACCTCAAAATCCAGCTATGTCACTCTTAGGCATATACCCATAGGATGCTCCATCCTACCACAGGGGCACCTGCCCAACGGTGTTCAGTGCTGTTTTTGTTTTTGTTTTTTTTTAAGATTTATTTATTTATTATATGTAAGTACACTGTAGCTGTCTTCAGACACTCCAGATTTCAGACACATCAGATTTCATTACGGATGGTTGTGAGCCACCATGTGGTTGCTGGGATTTGAACTCGGGACCTTCGGAAGAGCAGTCGGCACTCTTAACCACTGAACCATCTCGCCAGCCCGTTAGTGCTGTTCTAACCATAGTGGCCAGAAACTGCAAACAGCTTAAATGTCCCCCAACAGAATGGATAAAGAAAATGTGGTACATTTGCACAATGGAGTATTACTCAGCTGTTACAAAAAAAAATACGACATAATGAAATTTGCAGGCAAATGGGTGTAATTAGAAAAAAATCATTCTGAGTGAGGTAATACAGACCCAGAAAGATAAATATGTTATGTATTCGTTTTTATGTAGATACTAGCTGTTAATACATGATAACCAAGCCACAAACCATAGGCCCAGAGAGGTAATACATAGCTCAATGGCTCTCAACCTTCCTAACGCTGTGGCCCTTTAATACAGTTCCTCATGCTGTGGTGACCCCTAACCATAAAATTATTTTTGTTGCTACATCATAACTGTAATCTTGCTATTCTTGTGAATCATAAATATTTATTTGAGACAGAGCATTCTCCCATGAGCGAGGGAATGCACAGAGAGACAGCTAGAATTGAAAAAGAGGATCTGCTTCCTGCTAAATTGAAAAGTCTGGGACTAATTAATTCATTGGCAGAAGAGACTTCAGGACAGACTGATATTAGCTCTATTGCACAGTTATTAATAACCATTCTATTATGTGTCTTTAAATGGAAAAGAGCAAGCAGGGCAAAAAGAAACATCAGCTGTACAGTCTAAGGAGAAGAAGCACACCAGGAAATTTAATGACAGAGCCAAGGATGTGCTGAAAGAGATGGAGACCCGGTGAGATGTGGAAGAAAGAGAGCGACCCTCCAGGACAAGGCCCCACCCAACTGGTCGTGGGACTGTTGAAAGGAAGAGGCCTGGGAAAGTTTCCACTCCTACAAAGCCACAGCAAATCAAAGCTTACGCCGATGTAATTCAAGGAGGGGGTGGTCAGGCAGGCAAAGTCATGCCAAGCAGGCAGACAGGCAAACTTGACAGCGTGGGCCATGAGGTTCTGGCTTTACAGTCACAAGAGACATGGAAGTAAAGGCTTGCAGGGTCTTCCTCCACAGTTAAGGAAATCTGCTGAGTGCAGGCCGTGACGGGCACCCCTCGAGGAAGCCCTGGGAGGCCACTGCCTGTGGAAATGAAGCCTGGATTGCATTGAAGATGCCAGGATGTTGGAGGTGCCCCTGAGATGTCTGTGGGAGAGAGAGCTTCACACAGAGTGGAACCAACCTAAGAGAGATGGAAGGATGCTGACGGCAGCAAAGCCAGAAGGGTAGAGCCATCTAAGACCTCTGGCGTTAGACGGGAGCTTTGGAGTTGAAGTTTGGTCCTTGCTTTGGCCCAGTATCTCCTCAACGCTGCCCCATTCCTCCGTTTTGGAATGAACCGAGAGGGTCTCAAGATGCAGTCATTGAATAAGTAAATAAGCTTACTCCCAGTCCTAAGGAAAGCTGTTTCTGCCTACTCTCGAAAGCTTTCATAATCGAGGCTGTGAAATAAACAGACAATAGGTAAACCAGCCAAAGAAACCCCACTTTCCGCATCTGCACAGGAGACTCACGCAGATTGGAAGGTCACAGTCCAGCCAGATGGCTGAAGTTCATACAGCGCTCTGAGCAGCTCTGAGCACAGAAAGGGCTGTGTGCCTGGGGGCTCCAGTCGGAAGAGGTCATTCAGCAAGTGACAGAAGTGACTGAATGGTGCAGAGACACAGCTGGGCCTTGTCTCGGAGGACAGGCCTCGTCACAGTAGACTCTCCCTGCTGCTGCTGTCCTACTGAGGTTCTTTCAGAAGTGGATGTCACTGTGGCAGAAGGTCACCTTATTAGAGCTGTCCCCATGTCTACAGTGTCCCCAAATATGTCAAAGAAGTGAGGGGCACATTCTGCAGGCCCCTACTGTCACTCTGTCAAGGGATGGCAGAACAGGCAGGTTCTACTGAGTTTTACTAAGTTCGATTTGAATTGTATTTTTTGCAATGAGCAAGTTAGAGTTATAATAGTAGTTGTAGTAGTCGGAGGAGGAGGAAGAAGAAGAGGAGGAGGAGAAGGAAGAAGAAGAAGAAGAAGAAGAAGAAGAAGAAGAAGAAGAAGAAGAAGAAGAAGAAGAAGAAGAAGAAGAAGAAGAAGAAGTTGTTGATGTTGTTGTTGAGTTTTTAAATCTCCCACAGTTGCGGTAGAACAGGCTGACAGGCTTTTCAGATATTGACTTTAGCCGTCATACCTACGCTCCTCAGACCTGACTCAGACTTCCCTTCGTCCGGCAGTGTTAGTAATGACTTCCCACATTGCCATTAGTGAGCGTTTCAGACAAAGCACCCTTCAGACCTCACCCAGTTCTTCTGGATCCCGCTGGAGTGCCCAGAAATGATGGCTCTTTCTGAAAAGCAGTACAATTCTCGGAAAGCTCTGTAATTCTGTCCTCCAGTCAACGACTCCCCAGCCACTGACTTACAATCAGCGCCTCTCCCCAAACAGCTCAATGTTCCAGGCACCTGAGGTGCTGTGCCCTGAGCTGCCCACCCTCCAGCTTAAACCAGACACGCCTATCAGCTTCTTCTCTAAATAGGTGAGTGAGAAAAGCCACTATGGAGCCCGTATGTACTGACTGACAGACTGACCTTGGGGCGATGGCTAATGCTGGGAGCACACTGAGTGTTCTCTCTCTCTCTCTCTCTCTCTCTCTCTCTCTCTCTCCCCCTCCCTCCCATCCCATGCCCTCCCCTCCCCCTCTCCCTCCCCTTTCCCTCCTCCTCCTCTCTCCTCCCTCCCCATCCCCTCCCCCCTCCTCCTCCCCTTACACAAGTCCCCTAAAACAGGGACTGTCTTTATGCCTGGTCTACAGACAAGGAAAGAGAAGGTCAGAGGTGTGGATGGGCTTGTTCACTCACATGGTAAGTGTGAGTTAACACTTACTCACATGGTGAGTGTGAGTTAATGCTAGGCAACCAGATCCCTAAGCCTGAAGCCATAAAAAGCCCTTTGCCTCAATGATTTGGGCTGATCTTCCACCTGATTTGTAGAAACAGAAAGAGAAGGCCCACAGGGAAGAAACTAGGAGGAAGCCCAGAGCTCTCTTACTAACTTTCCTTGCCTATGTTCTTCCCCTGGGGTCTGCCCAGGCTGAACACACTAGAGACACCATCCAACAATGGCCTCCCGCAGTGTCCGCAGTGTCCGCTCTTGGCAGAGGGGAGCAGGTGCTTACCCAGCACTAGGAAGTGGTCAAGCCAAAATCCAGCCAGCTTGTGTTTACAGCCACAATTCTTCCTCAAAAGCAAGGGAGAAAAATGAAGACAGTCTGGAATTCAGTCCATATTCAGGGCTGGGAAGATGGCCTAAGTGTGAAGTTCCCCAGAGCTCAGGTGAATTCCAGGTATGCATGGTGTCCCACCTGCTACTCCAGCCTCTCGGAGCAGAGGCAGATCTTTCCCCAGAGCAGTCTGGCCAGCCAGAGTAGCCACATCAGTGAGCTCTGAGTTCCATTGAGAGTCCCTGCCTCACTGAATTAGGTGAAAGGGTAAAGAGAGATAGATGACTTTGGGCTTTTAGACCCTTATCCTAGTTGCCTGGAAGTCAGTATTCTGCTAGTAGCCTTCAGATGAAGATGGAGAACTCTCAGCTCCTCCTGCTCCGAGCCTGCCTAGATGCGGCCATGATCCTGCCTTGATGATTATGAACTGAACCTCTAAACCTGAAAGCCAGCCCCAATTCAGTGTTGTCTTTATAAGAGTTGCCTTGGTCATGGTGTCTGTTCACAGCAGTAACATCCTAAGACAATGCCCATGCATAGAAAGGTTGCTTCCCAGAAGTCACAGAGATGTGGGTTTCCTTATTCCCACATTGCAACAAGAGAGCTGTGGTTCAAGAGTTTTTAAGAATTATTGATTTAGTTATTGGGGGAGGAGGGGAGTGCATGTGAATGAGAATGTCCAGGGAAGCCAAGAGGATGTTGGGTCCTCTAAGGCTAGGTGACAAGTGGTTGTGAGCCAGCTGATATAAGTTTTGAGAACTGAACTCAGTTCTTCTGCAAGAGCAGCAAGCTCTCCTCACTTCTAAGACATCTCTCGTAACCCTAACCCTAACCCTAACCCTCATCTCTCCAGCCCCAAGTTCTATTCTGATCATAGGACCACACAGCTAGTAGTCACAAACAAGCTCGTGAATTTAATTCTGGTCTGTTTACCCCCAGAGATAATGTCACGTGGCCATCCCAGGTAAGGATGAAGAGTCAGAGCACATGACAGCTATGGGTTGGAGACGTGTACTGACTGAAGAGATAAGTGAACGGGGGAGAGTATCTCAGAGAACAGGATGCTGACAGGATCTGGGGGCTCAGGACATCATGAGTAATGGGAACTAGAGGGAGGCCAGTGGATTCAAGGATCAAAGTCCAGCGCTGACAACTGACTGGAAAAGGAGACTATCTGTGTACTTACTGCTGGGAGATGATCTCAATCATGCTTTTACACCAGTGCAGTTTGAGTGAAAATGTCCCCCATGGGCTCATAGATTTGAATACTTGGTCACCAGGGAGTGGCACTATTTGAGAGGACTGGGAGGTGAGTACTTGTTGGAAGAAGTGAGTCACTAAGTGTCTTAGTTAGGGTTTTACTGCTGTGAGCAGACACCATGACCAAGGCAACTCTTATAAAGGACAACATTTCATTGAGGCTGGCTTACGGGTTCAGAGGTTCAGTCTATTATCATCAAGGTGGGGAGCATGGCAGCATCCAGGCAGGCATGGCACAGGCAGAGCTGAGAGTTCTACATCTTCATCTGGAGGCTGCTAGTTGAAGACTGACTTCTGGGCAGCTAGGACAAAGCCCACAGCTACAGTGAGTGACATACCTACTCCAACAAGATCTAATAGTGCCACTCCCCGGGTTGAGCATATACAAACCATAACACTAAGAGTGGTCTTTCCAAAAAGGTAAGGTTCCAAAAGCCCGTTCCAAGCCGAGTCTCTTGCTTTCCCGGATGCCTTCGGGTCCAGTAGAGCCCTCAGCTTGTTCTCCAGCCTGATGTCTGCCTGTGTGCTGCCATGCTCCCTGCCATGCTGATAATGGACTAAACCTCTGACACTGTAAGCCAGACCCAAATGAATGTTCTCTTTTATAAGAGTTGCTATGGTCATGGTGTAAAAGCTTGAGCTCCCTCCTGCTTTCGTGGTGCTGAGTTTCCTCCTCATAGCAGTAAACATTGACTGAGAAAGCACCACAGAATGTCCTGCATCTTTGGAAATAACTCTCAAGCACGCCAGTCTCAACAGCAAAAACACAGGCAAAGCTACTAAAGGGAGCGGTGACGTCAGAATATCCATGAACACGGTCTGACCCCACTTACGTCCATTCCTGGGAAAGTACTATCGCAGCACTCAGGCATGTGCTTGCCTCCTGACCATCGGGTGGTGGTGACTCGACAGACAGCCTTGCTGGGAAGAGCAAACAGCAAGCCAAGGGAAGCAGAAGAGAGTGGTAGCCACGTTATCATGGCTCTTGCCCTTGTTCATTCCAGGCCCATATGCGTTTTGATTTGCTTAACCTTCAGCTATCCCAAACTGTGGCTAAATAGACCTTTCCTCTTTATAAATGCCTTGCCTTGTGTATTTCATTGTGGTAAGAGGAAGCTGACCAATGCTCCTTCCTTCTCAGCAATGCTTTGAGGTAGATTTCGCAGGGACATGGTTCCCAGGTGCTGGTGATTTACAGTGGCTTGAGCGCCAGGAGCCAGGGCCACTGACAGATTTCACAGGGACGTGAGTCCCAGGAGGACAGGGGCATGAACACCAGAAGGCAGGGCCACTGCTGTCTCAGAGACCACAGAAACTGTGCTGAGCTCCATCCTGCTTTCAAGTAGCTTCCAGTGGGATGAGAGTCAATACTTCACTCTGCCAACCATCGAGAACCAGCTCAGAGTGCGAGCCAAGCCGGGCTCCTCTCCCTCCCGCTACAGAAGGAAATCATTTTCTATAATGAGTCTCCCTCAGGCTGCTCCCTCGGAAGGAAGGCTCGTCACCTGTCACTCGGCCTCCGTCTGCCTCATTACTCTCGACGCACAGCCAAATTTCCTGGATGCAGATATCTTCCTTCCCTCCGTGTCGCGCAGCTTTGAGTCTGATCTGCAAAAAAGCCATCACCTCATAATCTGGCCATCAGAGAGGCATAAAGAGGGGCACGCTACCAATCATATTTCTGTTTTAAATTCCAATAAACATGAGCTGAAGTGTGAGATTTGAAGGTGCTTGTTTCTACTGGCCTCTATGGCCCCTTCCCTAAGGACTTCTGGGGAGAGCATACGTTCTGTCTGCACCCATGTTGATTCAGTGTGTGTGCATGCGTGTGTGTGTGTGTGTGTGTGTGTGTGTGTGTGTGCGTGCATGCATGCATGTGCACACTCACACACTTGTGTGTATGTATACAATTGTGTGTGTGTGTGTACACGTGTGCACGCGTGCATGTGCATATGTGATACACATATGTAGGTCAGAAGACAACTTGTAAGAGTCAGTTCTCTCCAATTCCACTATGCGGGTCCCAGGAATCAAACTCAGTCTGTCAGTCTTGGCAGCAACCACCTTTCCCCATTGAGCCATCTCACTGGCCCAACTCTGTTTTTTCTTCATGTCGTCTCTCTTGCTGTATCTACGTGAGACCAGACTTGCAGAAGCTGCCGGAATCTCGCCATGTCTTACCTCAACTTCTTCAGGATGGCACACAGCATCCAGGAGCCACGTGAAGAAGGGCACACAGATACCAACAGGATCAGAACCCCAAGGAAGGAAAGCAGAACAAGTAATCATCAGCCACGGGCTCCCCAGCTCAGCTACAGGTCACCACGGGCTGCGCAGGAAGGATGCCACCAGAGTGTCACTGGTGTGAGGTTCAAGCCAGCGCCACGCTGTGTGAATGATCCTTAGTCTGTGTGTTTGCATCTTTTCTTGAAACAAATTAAATCATAACCTGAGTCCCCATTAGTCCACCCTGACCAAAATTCCATCCCTACATCCTGCATGAACACCTCAAGGGGAAGAAAGTTGTAGAAACTGTGGCACACAGAATAGTCCAGGATGTCTTAGTCAGGGTTTTACTGCTGTCAACAGACACCATGACCAAGACAACTCCTATAAAAACATTTAATTGGAGCTGGCTTACGGGTTCAGAGTTTCAGTCTCTTATAATGAAGGTAGGAGTGTGGCAGCATCTGGGTAGGCATGGTGCAGGCTGAGCTGAAAGTTCTACATCTTCATCTGAAGGCTGCTAGCAGAATACTGGCTTCCAAGCAGCTAGTATGAGGGTCTTAAAGTCCAAGCCCACAGTGACACACCTTCTCCAACGGGACCACACCTTCTAATAGTGCCATTCCTTGGGCTGAACATATACAAACCATCACACAGGAGAATCCTGATGTCTTCAGTGCAGTACCAAGGGGCAATTTGAGATCTGGGGAGCTACTAGGTGTTCAGTTTAGATCAACATAAAAGATAGTTTTAAGGTACCCCATCTCTACCTTGACCCTGCGAGTGTACCTCCAAAATGTCACCTCAGTTCAGGTTCACCCAGCATGCCTAGCTGGTCTAGTTTCATTCTGTTACAGTGGCAAATACTATTATCAAAATCAACTTAAGAGAGAGAGAAGGAAGGGTTTCTTTTACTTATACTTACAGGTCACCATCCATTATTGAAGGAAGTCAGGGAAGGAACCCAAGGCAGGGACTTAAATCAAAACTGTGGAGGAATATTGCTGGCTAGCTCACTCTCTGACTTGCCCTCAAGTCCAATGCTAGCTAGCTTTCTACACAGCTCAGAGCCACCTGCCTAGGTGGGAACCTAGGAAAGAGACTAGGCCCTCCTTCGTCAATAACTAATCTAGACAACCCACCATAGACATGACTACCACAGACCAAGCAGACCTAGACAATTCCTCAATCAAGACTTTCCACTCAAATGACTCTAGGCTGCGGCAAATTGAAAATTAAGGCTAAGTAGACACCAGCCATCCTCTGTACACTGGATGATTCTGGAGGCTTGTGTGGTACCAAGGAAGCCTCACAAGGCTTGGTACTATAGCCATGGCTATCCCTACCTCGGAAGGTTGAAAGACTTAGCCATAGGAGGTAGGTTCAGCCCATTTGAGCAGAGCTGGGAGCTCAGCCTGAGACTGTGGTCTTAGCCAGTCTGTACTGCACATCCTCCTGAACACCTGGGTGAAGCAGGAGTTGTCAGAGCTCATGGTAGCAAAACCCACAGCCATTGCAAAGCAGTTCTATTAGCCATTCTGTTAGCGGAGAGAGACATTCCCTTAACTCTGAGTGGGATTCTTCATCTTCAGTCTAAGCCGAGGACCACCATGCCTTTCTCTAAGGATATGGCCAGGTGACACTCTGGACCAGAGGAGGGCTCAGCCCTACAGTTGGTGCCCTGTCTAGTGTCTGGCAGGATGGTCACACTTTATTTAGACAGAGAGAGTTCAGTGTCTGGTCAAGCAACATAAGCCCCTTAGCTCTCAGGCTGCTGGTCTGTGTGATGCACAGCCTTCATGCCCCTGCCTGACCAAGCTAACACATGGGATCTGGATTGAGGACAACAGACTCTAACCCAAGAGGCCTGCAGTTGCTGTGGTGCCCACAGTTTGGCATTCCTAATCATTTTGGAAGAGGGACCTTTCATTTTCAATGCAAACTGAGTCTTTTGTTTATTTCCTTTCTTCCTTCACAGCATGCTCTGCCCTCCTCCACCACCCCAGTCTGTATTTCCACCGGAGCCTTGTTAGAGCTCCCTGCATCTTTTCCTACTTGAAACAGATTTTGCCACCATGATTTTGTCACAGGGACTCTTCTCACTGGATGCTGGAATGTTTACCAAAGCATGAGACTTTCCTTTTCCTTTCTTAAAAAAATTTATCATCATCATCATTTTTGACAGGATTTTACATAGCCTAAGCTGGCCTTGAATTTACTAAGGAGCTGAAGATGACCCTGAGCCTGTGCCCTTTCTCCTTCCACTTCCCAAATGTTATGATTACAGTTGTCCCACAGCATTCCTGGCTTACTTTGGGGTTCCTTTTGTATATCTCCTAGCTGGTTCTGGGATGCAGGAAGAAGGAGCTGGTGCAGGTGTAATGTGGACACATAATAAACAAAAGCCACTGGGGCCACTTCTGCCTGATGGTGGTGGAGGTCTGGGTACGGTACACTCTTATTATCAGTATGGTCTGCAGTGCTTCACTAATCAATCTGCTGAAAGACGATGACCCAGACAGAAAGGCTGGGAACCCTTCCTGGAAGGGATCCAGCCCAACTCTGCAGGAGCTCCTGACAGCCAGTCCTTAAAGCACTGAGAACTGGTTCCTTGACTCTGAGCCTTTTACAGCACTGAGGAGTTTCACCAGGCCCCTTGTCAAAGACAAGGACAGAATGAGGGCCTAATTCCTTGCAGATGGCCCTTCCGCTGAGGGATCTCTGTCAAGTGACTGTACTCTTGAAGCCTCAATTCCTCATGAACAAAACCCAAAAATAATAATAAACAAAAAAGGGTCTGTGGATAGTAAGAAGCCCTGGACTCAATGCCCAGCACAGAGGGGAAGAGAGAAAGACCGCAGAGCTGCTGGGCTGCGTCCTTTGTCCTGCACAGCCCTGGTTCTCCTCTAAAGCATTTTCGATCTTGGTGGCTGCGGTTTGTATTCTTATAAAACTTTGAACTATTGTCTGTGGACGTCCTATAGAAGCAGAATGAATGTCTGTATTGTCTGAGATTTGAGGACATCATCCACAAGATGGACAAAATTAAATTCAAGCATGGGCTTCTGGGTGGGCTCAGCCTAAGACCTCCTTGAATAACTTTTCAGCCATTTATTTATCAAGGGATTTATTGGCAGTAACTCCTTAACATCTGACACTTGACATCTCCCTTCTCTGTGTGGTCAGATCAAACCAACTGGGACAAATCTCATCCCAGCCAAGAGGGACAATTGAGACCAAACCACCAGATGGCTGAACAAGGAGGTCTTCAGAGAATACTGTTCAGCAACAAAGGGGAGGAGTTGTCAGATCAAAATGAAGTCACACTGTGCGCGGTGGCACTGGCCTGTAATCTCAGGGTGTGGGAAGCCAAAGCAAGGACGATTATAAGTTTGAGGTCAGACCCTGTCTGAAAGCCAGGGACAGGAAAGCACAGCCACCTGTGTCAGCCCCTCCAAAAATAACTCCAGTTGAGACGTTGCCTGATGCGAGGACCCGAAGTTACTGAAATGCCTTCCGACCTCAGGTCCTATCTGCATTCTGTTTGTATTTCTGATGCAGAAACATCTTGGAGAATTTAAAACTAACTCATAGCTCATAGCTGCTTACTGTCCTCCGATGTGGATAATGATGTGCTGGAAAGTTCTGTTACAGAGGAGAAACCATTTTGCCAAACAAGCATGTGCATGTTAGAAGGATGCCTCCCTCCTCATGACACGAAGCTTAAGTCTGTGCATCTGGGGAGGACGCTGTCCTCCACGTGGCACAGAGATCATGAGTATGAGTTACTACTGACCGCGGGGTGGGGGGGGGTATAGAGAGCAGAAGGGAGGAAGAGCGCTTTCACTTGCTGTATTCTGGACACACCTGTGCTTGGGCGTGTACATTCAGAGCATCTGCACACACACATTATTGATCGCTCAGTATGAACGAATGGTCAAAGGCTGGCAGCATTCCAACGCACTGTTCCTCATCCTTTGTTAAAGTTAAAGGGAAAAATTTAAATGTGTTTCTCTCTTCCCCCAAGAACCATAAAGCAGAAATCACAAACTCAGTTCCTAGGAAGCCAGAGCAGGAGGCCTGAGTGAATAAAGGAGACCCAGACACAAGAGCATTGTGGGACCTAGGAGGACCTCCAGATGAAGTGCCAGGAGCCCTCTCTGATACCTTTGAGACATTCCAGGTCAAATGCCCGCTCTCTTTGTGCACCAGGCCCTAGGTAACGGCCCATTCTAAGTCTGTGTCAAGACTTCTCTCAACAGTCTTACAAGGGGAACTCTTAGGGTCTCTTCATTTTACAAGTGAAAAGAGGCTGAGAGAGGCTGAGCCACTGACTCCAGGTCACACAGATGGAGCTGCAGGACCAATGTGACTGATGACTATACCTTTAACTCGTCTTTATACCTTGAACACCCTGAGCAGAAGTTGTCCACACAGGATCAGTTTGCCTCCTTCAGACACTGGTACCCAACTACCACTAACAGAACAGAACGCATGCATAACCAGTATGGTTTCTGACTCTAAGAGCTCTGCCGATCTGAAATGCAACCAGCACATCTTGAGAATGTTAGCTTTATACATTTTATTCTTTTGGGTCGAGGAGACTGAGCTTGGGGGCTGGTCTGGAGCTCCTGCCTCTACTTCCCAAATACTGTAGTTACAGGCTGGGCCACAATGCCTGACCTGAGGACCGTTGGCCTTGTTTCACTGAAGTATGATTGCTCTGCATAAAAGTGAACTTTGCTTACTCTGGTGACCCTCACCGCCCTGTCAGCCCCCTGCTCCTTGAAGCCCTGCCCACATTCCACTCAAAGCCCTAGATGGCCGCTGACCTTTTTGGGGGTCCAGAATTTTGCCTGTGAACTTTGCATTCTCTGAAGATGAAATCCTCCTGCATGTTGTGATTGTGGCTGGAATTTTCTATTTGGCACAGCAGTCCTGAGACTTGTCCCTGGGATAAAGGTGTCCACTTCTTACTTTTAAAAATATTTTTTTATTATTATTGCATGGGAGGGAGCATGTGTGCAGGCCAGAGGACCACTTTGTGGAGACTGTGGTTCTCTCCCCACACCACCCCCGCCTTGCCTGGGTCCCAGAGTGGAACTCAGTTTGGATAGCAAGTGATCCACAGACTGAAGTTCCATTCCCCAGCTGACAGACATCTGGACTGCCCTGCTATGAGTATTGATGTCTTCTGAGCATGTGTGTAAGACAGGCTGGCCTCCTGGGTGCTTGAATTACAGATCTGCACCACCATGTCAAGATAACAGTTTACTATTATTTCTTTAAGTTATAAGAACAGAAGAGTTAATTTTGGGTCATGGGCCTGGAGGTCCAAGGTAGAGGGGCCACATCTAATGCCAGCAACGCCTTCCCCTGGGCCCAAGTCCCCTGGCAGTGCATAGTCACCAGGTACGAGAGAGTGCTCTCTTGTCAGAGTTTAGTCCCGACATAGAAATGTGAGTATTTGCTTCTCTTGAGACGCTATGAGAGCGGAGTTGCTGAGCAACCCGGTTTGTGTACTTTTAACTATCTGTGAAAATACAAAACGTTTCTCCACGGTGGCTGCTTTCATGTTCACAGCCGCGATGTAGTAGGATCATTTAGAGGGCTTGAGAGTTAACCTCTATAGTTTTCTTCTTTAAAGCAGACACGTAAGCATCAGTCTTCCAGGTTTCGCCCATTCGGCTGAGAGGAAAAACAAAGAATGCATGAGCCCTCGCTTGAAACAGCCACCAGCCGCGCTCCACAGTCCGGAAACTCAAAATCCTGGAAAGCCCTGCGAAAATGCATTCCACAAAGAACTGGCCTGAGGTCCTGAGAACTAGGCTGATGGACTTGGCAGGTCCCCAGCCCCGCCCACTCCGCTTCAGGAGGCGGGACTTAGCCAAGGAAGCGGGGCTGAGGGGCGGGAACGAAAGGGAGCGCGCGTCTCCAGATGCCCCGCCCACTCGGGGATAGGCTGCTTCTGCGGAGGGCGGAGCTGTTGGGTGGAGCCCAAAACCTGCGCTCGGCAATAGAGCCCCGCCCATCCCACGCTCAGCTCCGCTCCGGGGGCGGCCCTGGAGAGGTTGGGGCGGGGCCTGTCGGGGGTGGAACTCGAGGCCCCGGCCTCGGCCCTGCCCACCGCGCTGTGTTGGGGCTGGTTTCCTAGTGGGCACACCGGAGCTGTGCTCGCGGCGCGCCATGGCCGGGCTGTTGACGCTGCTTGCCCCGGCGGGAAGAGTGAGCACCCGGCTGCGGCCCCTGGCCCCTTTGCTCCTGGGAACCGCCACCTCCTGTGCTCCACCGCTCTGGGCCTTGGCCTTGTCCCGTCCGGGTCCGGACGCCCGACTGCTGCGCACGGCCCGCGGGGACTGTCTCCGCCGCCAGGTAAGGCTCCCCACAGCCACTCAGACTCTGATCCCCAAGTGGCCGGAGCGCCGTGCCAGGGCCAACCCCGATGGACAATTTTTACATTGCACCTGCTTGAAACGGGTCACCTCTGAGGTCCCTGAGTTCTCAGATCCCTAGAATCCGAGAAAAATCTCTTTCAGTTAGCAACCGGAGAAACTGAGGCTAGGAGTGGTATGGTGCGCTGCCCAAGGTCATGGAGTCCGCCCTCTAAGCCCCAGTTTCGAAAGCCAAAACAGTGGCGTTACCGAGGGGCCTGAACTCTATATGAACTTCCAATCCGGCCCCTGGAGTTGTTCTTTTGAAGTTAAGTTGAGGCCTGGGCACTGGGCCCAGTTGGCGGCATCGCCGGGTGCCGGTACATCTAACGCTTCCCTGTGCTCCTTGCGCCACCCTTTTTATCTAGCTGTAAAAGCAGGCTCAGAACAGGCAGTCCACCCCGTTTTGTTGTGTTTATTTGCCCTGAGTGCTCAGAGTGAAAACCAGCTTCCATTCAGACAGCAGCGCATCTCAAGTAGGTCTCTTGAAAGAAGTAGGAGTTCAGAAGTAGTAGATCGGAAGCGTCAAGGTCTGGAGGAGTCTGGAAGACCATTGCCATGAATCAGGCAGTTCTGAGTACTGTCTGCTCCCGTCGCTTTTCAGTAAGGGATTGGTCCCTTTCCTTGAGTGCCTCACACAGTGATGGATGGACTTCCTTCCCTTCTCTCCTGACTGACAGACAGGACACTGGCCTCAGCTCTGCTCCTGAGCACAAGTCTGGATACTCAGAGCGCACCGTGCTTCCTGGTAATTATTCAGGGAACCACTTAGCTTCCCTCTCCTCCAGAAAGTCTTCCCTGACTACCAATAGTGTGCCCCACCCCCATACTGTCTCTTCTCTGGCGCTCAGATCTTAGCTTCTTTCACGATCTGGTAGAACCTCTCACCTTGTTCTGCCACATCAGCCCTGTTGGCAGCCTAACCCTAACCATAAACACACACTCTGCCTTGGCAGGTGTGTTTACAGCAAAGATAAGTCTGGTCTCAGGCTCATAGGATCCATATCTCTGCTTGCTAAGTCAATCACTTTGATCAAATGCTATCCCTTTTCCATGTCTGTAAAATGAGATGTTACTAAGTCATTTCCCAGAGGGTGAATGTGATAGGCAATAGCATGCTAGCTGGCATATGGTACATCATGGCCGACACCAGTGATTACTGTCATTGGTGTCTGTACACANGTCTCAGGCTCATAGGATCCATATCTCTGCTTGCTAAGTCAATCACTTTGATCAAATGCTATCCCTTTTCCATGTCTGTAAAATGAGATGTTACTAAGTCATTTCCCAGAGGGTGAATGTGATAGGCAATAGCATGCTAGCTGGCATATGGTACATCATGGCCGACACCAGTGATTACTGTCATTGGTGTCTGTACACACCGCCCAGGGCCTCCAGAGCCCAGGAGCCGAGCTTGTACTTCAAAAAAGATACTCTTTAAGAAGCCAACTGTGGGGGAAGGGCCTGCCCTGGGACTCAGTCCAGCATTCCCACTCCACCTCCAACCTGCCTGCCTTCACTGGGAGGCCAGCTGGGGTCTCCAAATGTTCTAGACCGTAAATCAAGTGTCTGAGTGACATGCCAAACTCTTGCCTACAGCAAGGACCGCACTGTGCCAGAGATGGAGAGATACACGTCACACAAGGAGCCCTTTCAGAGCTCAGGGTTCAGGGTCACATAGACCAAGTGAGTGGAGGCCACTTGTGACCCTGGGGGGGCAGGAAGGGGAGGAGCTCGTGTGCCTGCTGCTTGCCTGCTGTGTCCCTTATCTAATGAGCAGCATCCCTCCTGACTCACTCCCTGCTTGTCTTGGTGTGTCTCCTCCCTAGCATTTCACTGTTCGTTCTCTGCTCCCTAAAGTCAGAGTCTCCTTAGAGGTCTGCCCGACTGGTTTGTTGAAATGTCCCTGCTCTGGAACACTCTGACAGGCGCAGTGTTGGGCGCAGTGTTGGGCGCAGTGTTGGGCCTGGGATTGGGCTGTGCTGCCTCTGGCTATGTGCCCATCCCCCCCTGTGCTTTGCAGATCCTCTTCTGTTCATGGGGATATTGTGAGGATTGCACTAAACTAAGATTTTCATGGCACTCGGAACACAGCCTGGTACAAAGTCAGCACATACGGTGCTTATCAAATGGATGGGGGCAAGCGTCGTCGCGGCTCGATCAACTCAATCAACCTTCCTTTTCTAATATGGCTTCCTCTGGTTGTTTTGAGACAAGGTCTCCTGTATTCCAACCAGGCTGCCCTTCAACTCGATAGGCTTGAACTTCTGATCCTTCTGCCTCCACCTCCAAAGGACTTACACTGCCAAGCTGGGTTGATACTGTGCTAGGAAATGAGAGCTGTGCATGGGCTAGACACTCCACCACTGAGATGCAGCCCTGCCTGAGCACTTTGAGGTCAGTGTGTCAGTATGTCAGGGAAGTCCAGAGCCCTTGCAGGTGGCAAACAGCAGTACCTCGTGGGGAAAGAGGATCTACCAGTGCCCCATTGCCTGCCAAGCACTCTCATGAACCCCCTTGCTTCAGCTTCTTTAAATCCCTCTAGGACTTGGAAGGAAAATGCATGGTCCTTCATGTCCTGCCAGAATGGTCACTCCTTACAGGAGAGACTTTTCCAGAATGTTCTGGTTCTGGAGGGCAGGAAGAAAAGCTGCCACGACTTTCTTTGATTGGCCAGCCCTTACCGCTCTCCCCTCCCTGAGACAAGCACTCCCCTACTAAAAAGCTCACAGGGGCTCTGGTTCTTTCTGATAAGTAAATCCCCCCCTCCTTCCCCCGGGCTGCAGATGGGGCGGCCGAGCTGATAAGACAATCTGCAGACCCTCCCAGTGCCCGCACCTCCGTTAGGCCAGTGCCAGTCAAAAGCCCATTGACACTTGGCCCAGGCAATCTCAGTTATGGCCCAGTCTCCATGCCCCAGAGCAGCCACAGCTGTCTCTGCTGAGGCCCCCTTTGTCTCATACTCTCAGGTTTGGCAAAAGGCCTTCTGGCCCAGAAGGGAGACTAGAAAGGCAGCCAGACTTCCAGCTAGAAAATAAACAGTAGCTTCTACCAGGCTAGAGGAACAAACATTAGGGCCAGACATTTGTTTGTTTTAGAGAGGGGAGTAGGCTGGAGAGATGGTCCTATGATTTAGAGCACTGTCTAATTCCCATCACCCACAGGACATCTCACAACTGTCTGTAACTCCAGTTCTAGGGGAATCTGAGGCCTCTGGTGCATAGATATACATACGTGCAGATAAACACCCATACCCATAAAATAAATAAATATTAAAATTAGAGAGGGGAGCCTTGCAAAGCCCAATGGAGATACTGTTTGATTAGGACTTGAAGGCTACAGTGCAGAGAGACTCTTGAAGGAGGTAACATGTGCATTTCCATCTGACATGAGGGAGGGACACAGCCACACTTCCTCCCTGTAGCACGTCCTGCATTAGCAGGGCCAGCACAGAGGCCAGGTGAGCCAGGGCTTTCTTCTCTAAGTTTAATGATTACCTTCCAGGCACCTCCAGAAATGATGATGACAAGGCCCAGTCCTCAGGCCTTTACCCAGATCTGCAAAAACCAAGGTTGGGCTCACAGGCAAAGGGACAAAGAATCCTCTAGCTGCCCATTGCTCTGTAACTACGGAAAGCAGCATTTGTGCACCTGGGGCTGGTGAGGGACACGGGAGGGTGCTGAGCCTTACCCCACGAGTAGGAAGTGAGGACCAGAGCTGCAGCAAGTGGCTGCCACAACAGGTGAGCCTGTGGGTCCCTGCAGCAGGACACAGCTGGCTGTGTAGGTGCAGTTTGGGGATTGCTGCTCAAACCGCTGCCATTTCCCCCTCAGCGAGGAGTCCTGTCCCATCCCGAGGAGTCCTGTCCCATCCCGAGGAGTCCTGTCCCATCCCGAGGAGTCCTGTCCCATCCCGAGGATCCTGCTGTGCCCTTGCAGAGTTGCTCTGCTGCAAAATCAGGGAGTAACCTGCTGGGCTGCAGGATCAATAACCCCGAGGTGACATCGAGAGCCAAAGACTCAGAAAATCAAAGCATTCTCTTGCAGAGGTGTGTTTTGTCTAATCCCTGTTGTCTGTCCCAAACTTCCGCAGACTCAGAAGATGATCCGGTGCATGTTAAGATGGCCCCATGTGAGCAGCCAGGTGGCTTGGCAGGCGCACTTCTTGCCTTGCACACCTGGCAACACTGAGCCCAATTCCAGTTCCTGCTGTGTGGTTTGAATGAGGATGTCCCCATAGGCTCAGACTTTTGAACACTTGGTCTCCATTGGTGGCATTGTTTGGGGAGTTGCAGCCTTTCATTGGGTGTGGCCTCTGGGATTATGGTCCTCCCCACTTCCAGTATGTTCTATGCTTCCTGATACGGTCTCTCAGCTTCCTGCTCCCACCACCATGGACTGCCGCTTGCTGCAGAGCCACCACACTGGGTTGGATTCATCTGTCTGGAACCATGGGCCAAAATGAACTCTTCCACAGCTTGCTTTTGGCCATGGTGTTTTACCACAGCAGCAGAAAAACAAATAATACACAGACACAAAGGTGGGGGAAAAGAATCCACTCTAAAAGTCGTCCTTTAACTCCACATACATACTGTGACGTGCATGCCTGTGTGCACATGTACATATACACACACACACACACACACAAAGATTGCAACTGGCTAATTTCTTCCCACACTCTGGCCAGTATTTTGTCCAGGAATCTGCCTGCCCTACGGTGTTTCCTGTCTCGGGGAAGGCGCATGGCTTTTGGAGCTCCAGCCTGCTCCAGCCCTACTACTCCCCTTTCGGGGTAGTGCGGACCTGGTGTTGTGTGCTCAGACCACAGACTCGGATGGTCTGAGCTGTCACCTTAGCCACTTTTCTCATTTCTGTGACCAAATATTGTGCAAAAGCAACATTAGGAAGGAAGGACTCATCGTGGCCTGAGCTGTTTTGTTTTGTTTTGTTTGAGACAGTGTTTCTCTGTATAGCCCTGGCTGTCCTGGAACTCACTTTGTAGACCAGGCTGTCCTCGAACTCAGAAATCCACCTGCCTCTGCCTCCCGAGTGCTGGGATTAAAGACATGCGCCACCACGTTCGGCTGTGGCCTGAGCTTTGAGACTATTCCATCTTGGTGATGTCATGGGGTGGGGGTCAGCCAGTCCAATTGCCTCTGAAGTCAGAAAGCAGAGAGATATCCACAGCGGTGTTTGGCTCACTTTCTTCGTATTCAGCCCCTGAGCCCTGCCCAGGGAATGGTGCCTCCCACATTCATGCTGGGTCTTACCTCCTCCTTGGAAAAACTCTACAAACCTACAGAGGCGTCCCTAAAGTTATTCTAATCAAGTATCACACTACTGGCCTTGATAACAAGCCTGTGTCACTCCTCTGGTGCTCAACACATTTATTAGCTCCCTCGCTAGAGGTCCGAAGTCTAAAACTTGCCTCACTGGGCTAAGGTCAAGGTCACAGCTGGGGTAGTTTGTTTCCTGAGGTTCCCGGGCAGAATCCACATCCTGCCTTTCGCTGAGGCTTCTAACAGCCTCCCGCCCCACCCCTGGCCACACCCACATATCAGTAAGCCAGCAGTACAGCATCTTCAGGCACCTGCTAACCCCTTGGATTCCAATTCCTGTCTACTCCTTTCCCTTCTAAGGGCCCTTATATGTTCTCACTAGGCCCACCTAGGAAAATCCAACTTACCGTTCCCATGCCAACATCCACAGCCAGATTCCATCTGCCAGGTCCTCCTGTGCTAGGAGAGGACCTGGATGTCTCCCACCCAACATCCACAGCCAGATTCCATATGCCAGTTCCTCCTGTGCTAGGAGAGGACCTGGATGTCTCCCACCCAACATCCACAGCCAGATTCCATCTGCCAGGTCCTTCTGTGCTAGGAGAGGACCTGGATGTCTCCTGGGTCACTATTCTGCTGCCCTAGCCTGGCTAAGTGGGAGTGGTGGTCACTGACATCTGAGTAGGAGGCAGGGGTGCACACATCAGATAAGGGTAAAGGCCAGTGGCAGATACCAACCTAACCTCCCCTTGGTCTGTGAACAGGAGCCCAGCAGGACCCCTGAGCCAGGAGGCGGAGTCACCGGCACAGAGAAAAAGCTCAGCAGAACACAGCAGCTGAAGAAGGTTTTCCAAGAGTACGGGGCCGTGGGCGTGTCAATGCACATCGGGATCTCCCTGGTCTCCTTGGGGATATTTTACACAGTTGTTTCCAGGTACAGTTTTCACCTGTGTTCGTTATTGTCTGTGGCTGGGTGTGGCAGCACACACCTGTGAGTGCTTGGGAAGCTGAGACGGAAAGTTCCAGGACAAACTGGGCTTCACCATGAGGCTTGTCTACAAATAATGGAAGGAGGGCGGGAGGGCGTGCCGGGGGTACAGCCCAGTCCGCAGGATCACTTGCCTTCACAAAGCCCTGAGTTCCGTTCCTCAAACAGCATCAGCCACATACCTGTAATCCCAGCATTCAGAAGGTGAAGGCAAGAGGGTCACAGTTCAGGTCATCCATCCTTGGCAACATAGAATTTGAGCCAGCTTGGGCATGAAACCTTGTCTCAAAAGCAGTTTTGTTTTTTGTTTTTGTTTGTTTGTTTTCCTGCTGTAAGCTAAGCTAATGTGTGGGTTATTGGTTTGTTTTTTGGTTGGGTTTTTTGTCTCGTTTGCTGAAACCAGCTCCTTACACTATTATGTATTTTTAAAGTAGCGTTTCTCCAGGTCAGCAAGACAGCCCAGCAGGCTGAGTGCTTGCCACACAAGCCTGATTGCCTGGGTCTCAGCCCTAGAATTCACAGTGGAAGGAACAGATTCCTGGCCTCTGACCTCTATTGCCCCCTGACCTCCACATGCATGGCATGGCTCGTGCATTGCCCACACTCACACGATCATCATGAGGGTTTTGTTTTTTTTTTAATTAAAAAGTAAAAATACTGTTAACCTAGACAAGTCAATTTCTTCCTTTAATCCCTGCTGTAATGTTTTCTTCGTCTCTTTCTCTCCCCACCCCCCACCCCCAGTGGCATAGACATGTCTGCAGTCCTGCTTAAACTTGGCTTTAAAGAGTCGCTGGTGCAGTCCAAAATGGCAGCAGGCACCAGCACGTTCGTGGTGGCCTATGCCATCCATAAGCTGTTTGCACCCGTTCGGATCAGCATCACCTTGGTCTCTGTGCCCTTTGTCGTCAGATACTTCCGCAGCGTTGGGCTCTTTAAACCTCCAGCAGCCAAGCCTTGAAGCCAGTTTCTTCTGATCTGCAGGATTTGGGCTGTGTGCAAGGTGGTTTTCTTTTCTGGTGGGGGAGGGGAGGGGCAGAGGCTAATTGCTACATTCCCTATGGGTTGGTTTTACTTTTACCATCAAACATCTGGTGTTTTAATTTACTTTTTTTTTTAAATGCTGTTCCTCATGTACATGACTTAACATGTCACCAAGGCATCAAAATGAGTTGACAGCCAGGCCTGGTGGTACAGGCCAGTAAAGCCAGCTGCTCTGGAGGCGGAGGCAGTAGGATCTCAAACTCAAGCCTGCTTGAGTTACTTAGTTCAGGGTCCGCTTAACAATTTATAAGACTGTATCTTGTTCACCAGTGAGAGAGGGCTGAGGCCATTACTCACCGGCACAGACGGCCTAAATGCAACCCCCAGCACAAAAAGAGACTGCCTACAAATTGTTCCTCTAGATCACCAGGGCAGAGGTGCTGTCTGCAAAGCCCCCAGGGGCTGGCTAACCTTTGCTTGGGTTCTTAAAAAGCAGTGGTTAATTTGCCGGCTTTTCAAACCATTCCTGCCCTGGTTTGCCTGCAGTTTAATAGGCAGTATTCAGCAGACAGCTGCCGGCGCTACAATTAGTGAGGCGAAAATTAACAGTCCATAATCATGATCCACATTAACATCAAGGCCTTGACATTCACAGCACTTGCTGTGGGGAAAGCAGGCCCTTGTCATGGCCCCATGCACTTCGAGGCTGGATGGGATGGGGCTCCATGTCTGAGATGTCATTGATACTGGGCAGTATTGTTTGTAAAAAACAGAAATACTGCCCAGTTGCAATGCCGTCACTGGGCTCCTGATGCCCATATTCTGGGGACCTCAGATACTGCCATAGAAGCTAAAAGCACCCTAGTTTTCTTAGACAATCCACTTAGCTATCTGAAACTTGAGGCATTCTAGACCTGATATGTTTACAATGTACCACTGTAGTTTTTTTTTTTTTAAAGATTTATTTTATTTATTATATGTAAATACACTGTAGCTGTCTTCAGACACCCCAGAAGAGGGCGCCAGATCTCGTTACCGATGGTTGTGAGCCACCATGTGGATGCTGGGATTTGAACTTATCACCTTCGGAAGAGCAATCGGGTGCTCTTACCCGCTGAGCCATCTCACCAGCCCCACCACTGTAGTTTTTAATTGAATTAATCAGATGCATAAAATATTTGTACCACTTTCGGGGGAGGGAGTGGTGAGAGGAGGAAAATATTGCTTGTTCTAACTGTAAAGAAACCAAGAAATAGCCGGGCGTGGTGGCACACGCCTTTAATCCCAGCACTCGGGAGGCAGAGGCAGGCAGACTTCTGTGTTCAAGGCCAGCCTGGTCTACAGAGTGAGTTCCAGGACAGCCAGGGCTATACAGAAAAACCCTGTCTTGGAAAAAAAAAAAAAAAAAGAAAAAAGAAAGAAAAAAGAAAATTTTGGGGCTGGAGAGATGGCTCAGTGGTTAAGAGCACCGACTGCTCTTCTGAAGGTCCTGAGTTCCAATCCCAGCAACCACATGGTGGCTCACAACCATCCATAATGAGATCTGATACCCTCTTCTGGTGTGTCTGAAGACCACTACAGTATACTTAGATATAATAATAAATAAATCTTAAAAAAAAAAAAAAAAGAAACCAAGAAATAATACAAGCTGGGGAGAAGAGAGATGTCTTAATTAGGGTTCTATGACCAAACTCACAGTTCCATAAAAACAGGGAGGGCAGGAACCTGGAGGCAGGAGCTGACAGCAGAGGCCATGGAAGAGAGCCACTTACTGGCTTGTTCAGCTTGCTTTCTTATAGAACATAGCACCGCCAGCTTGTGGGTGGCAGTGGTTCTCACCTTGTGAGTTGCAACTCCTTTGCCAAACCTCTATCTATCTCAGCTCAAAACAGTAGCAAAATTAATTATGAAGTAGCAATGAAAATAACCTTATGGTTGGGGGCCACCATGAGGAACTGTATTAAAGGGTCGCAGCAACAGGAAGGTTGGGTACCGCTGGTGTAGAGGGAGGTTAGAATAGAAATTCAGGCAGAGACTCACACTGAGGCTTCCTCCTCCAGGAAGCCAGGAACAGACAGAGCAAGAATTGGCTCCAGGGCTCCAGCCTCCCCTCTGGGCAGGCTGACAGGAGGGACACTTGTTCTGTTCTGTCCGATCCAAAGGAAACTCCATCATCCCAAGGCAGTCCAAATATCCCAAAACGGGTTCACCTGGACTATAGAATTTCTGCTGGTTAGATAAAGACAGCATTCCTCAGGAACTTGTGAAACTGGTTCTCTCCACCGAATGGAGTCGGTTTCCTTACTTCTGGCAGAAGGGTCATATAGCTCTCCCACTAATATAGACCTGTGGTACCTAACAGCATACATATCAAAGGGCATGCTGGTATCACAAGAACCTGATACACATTTCAGTGCTCCTAGCCCTTCTTGTCCCCCACCCCACCCCACCCCGTACCCTCAATTGTCCCCAGCTCATGGGCTTCCCTTCCCCCAGCTGCCCACCCGTCCTTATAACCCAGCTCTTCTCCGTCCTCTTGGCTCCTGTTCTCTGTGCTCTATTCTCTATCCTGTGCAGTTTCCCCTCCGTCTCACAATACCCCTGGCCATGTTCAGTCCACCTCTCTCTCTGACTGTTCTCATATCTATAATAAGAACCTCCCCACAACCATACGAAGTCATCTATAGTTCTCCCCTGGGGAGCTAGTATTTGAACTTTGAAGTATGCTCAGCTGCATGGTGGAAAGGACTGTGTTTTTGTTTGTTTTGTTTTGTTTTTTTCTTGCTCACAATTCCTTTGAAATTACATTGACAGCCAGGAGACAAAGGAGAGAACTGTTAATGCATTTTATTGAGCTCTGGCTCACCACCTCTTAGACCACGGTTACCCAGTCATTTGTCTCGATTAACATTTAAAGGAGTTTTTGTGAGACAAATTCTCCATTCTGAGATCTCTGAAGTGGGATTATCTTATTTTCCTTAGTACAGCCCACTGCCAAAAAGCTTCCTCTGATATCAAATCAGGATGTATTACAGAAACTGATTCCAGGGCTGGAGAGATGGCTCAGTTAAGAGCACTGACTGCTCTTCCAGAGGTCCTGAGTTCAATTCCCAGCAACCACATGGTGGCTCACAACCATCTGTAATGAGATCTGATGCCCTCTTCTGGTGTGACTGAGAAGAATGACAGTGTACTCATATACATAAAACAAATAAATAAATAAATCTTAAAAAAAAAATTATTCCAAGGACATCCACATAGCTGAGCCAAGGTGCCCCAGGCCAGTAGCAGGCGGACTGGATGGGGCCTCTCCACCGAGCCTGTGTTCTAACAGCCATGTTAGCTTCAAGCTCTGGGTCGTCACCCCAGCTGCTCTCCCATTCGGGTACCTAAGTAGCATCTATGCAAAGAAACACATTGAAAGCAGCAATAAAACTGCTCCTACCTACAGCCATGTATCTTCCAAACCAAGCCCCCATCTCAGGCCTCTACCCAGCAGCCAGAACACAGGAAGAGTTGAGGTGAAGCAACGAAAGCACCATATAAACCAGCAAGGCACGCAGAGCTGCTCCCGCCTATGTTATCTTTAAGTAGACCGGGAGCCAGGAAACCACTTTAAGATGTAAGCCATTTTGTGTCTCTAGTTTCTTAAGCAAACCAAGTCAATGGCTTACAGTGTGAAATAAAAACCTTTGTAAAAGTCTGGTTTGTCGTCTGGTAAGCCATCACTGCCGCCAGGCAGGAAGAGCACCATGGGAATGTGGCACTCATCTGCACATAAGGATGGTCACAAACCAGCAGGAGGCAGTGTCCCATGCTCAGTTGGCCTCCCTGGATTGCAGCTCACTTAGACAGTACGAGCAATATTGTTACTTCAACAAAGCCTTAGCACAGGACCGGTGACTAGAGGCCTCTTGTCCCAAGAGGATGGACTTCCACTCAGGTATGTTCTTGTTCCTGATGGTGGTCCAGCTGACATGACATTTTACCCTAGCCACTTGCATTTCCAGTCATCTGACATCTAGTGTCCCAAGTTGGCCATGAAAGCCTGTTTCTCTAATTCCAAGTTCCCCCTCTGGTTGATGGACAGATGGCACTGGCTGCTATTAACTCTGTTAGGAATATATCCAGCAGGCCAGAAAAGCACCAGTCGCTCATGGCTAGCCAACAGTGAAGAGATGCTCAAATGATAACCCACATACTCCAGGTAGATGGTATACATATAGTTATATATTTAACAAGTTTGCATACATGACAGAACTCCAACATAAAAAATTGCCTTTAACATGCAGAAAGAGAAACACCTGAGTCAGGTCTCAAGACAGAGGTGGAGCACAGGCTCCGTAACAGTGGCTGAGGATCCAAATCCCACATGGGCTTCAGAAGGCTGGAAACAAGAGGATCCTGAATGGGTGTCACTTAAAATTCAAAGTCTATACAAACCTTTATTTTGACACGTGAAAGATTACATACCCATCCCAACAGTTTCCCCAGGCCTGGCGACCCAATAAATTATACACATACTCTGGCACTTGAAGGCTACGACGCAGTAGATCACTGGTAACTTTCTCACAGACCCCCACAAGGACACCTTGGGGCATAGGCCCGGGGTGAGGGTAGGGGACAGCTGTAGTGGAACCTTCCCCCCAGATTACTAAATCAGGAAAAGCAGCATGGTTCTTGGGGCTGGGCAACAGGTGGGATTTCCTGGATGCAAGGCCAAGGACTAGTTGCTCAGCAAGGGGCCCTGAGAGCAGCCATGAGGGTACGGGAGGGTGGCTTCAATAGGGCATTTCTCACAGTTGCACGGTACCCGCGGTTCAGGATTCCCTAAGATGATTTGCTAGTTGGCTCTTTGCTAGTGTGGCCAGTTGGAGATTTGGAAGAATTTGCTTTGATCCACGGGTGCTCAAGGACTTCCGCTAGTGTTAGCCTTTGGCTTGCGTTGTGTTTTAACAGTCTTGAAATGAGGTCCCTGGCTCCCTCCGTCACAAAGTCAGGGAAAGTGAATTCAACCTGCAGAATAAATAAATGATAAACCAATACAAGCCTGGGTCAGAGGTGAACATAAATACATAAATAACCAGCCCTTGGCAGAAGCCTGATGGCAGCAGCTCACCCGAGATATCCTTCTGTAGGTCTCTTGGTAAGTGTGTGCCTCGAAAGGAGGCATCCCCACTAGGAACTCATAGCAGAGAACACCGAGGCTCCAGAGGTCCACTTTCTCATCATGCATCCGGCCTTCAATCATCTCTGGGGGCAGGTAGTCCAAGGTGCCACACATCGTGGTTCTCCTAAACCAGACAGAGACTGGGATTGACACACAGACTATGTGGTGATGTGATGAGCGCTCCCTATGGTGGGCCAGTGCTCTCAGACAGGTGCCCACCTAAATGGTCAGGGGGAAGTGTGGAAGATCACACAAGAGCCACCAAACTTCCCCCAGACCCACCCAACTCATGTCTGCAGCTGTTCAGGAAATCTTTTTGTTGTTGTTGTTGTTGTTGTTGTTTTTCAAGACAGGGTTTCTCTGTGTAGCCCTGGCTGTCCTCGAACTCAGAAATCCGCCTGCCTCTGCCTCCCGAGTGCTGGGATTAAATATGTGCGCCACCACGCCCGGCTGTTCATGAAATCTTATAGCTGCTTTAAAGTCGGTACTTTAAGTAAAAGCAGTTATAAGCTGTGTGGAAGGTGAGAGGGAAATAACCAAGCAGCGCGTGCTGGCGTATCTCAGTCCCAACCCGAGAGGGAGAGGGAAGGGTACCGAGTGCTAGGTCAGTCTGCTAAGACTGTCTTAGAAACAGATCTTAAGTCGGGTGTGGTGGCTCATGCCTGTCATCCCAGCAGCAGCCAGAGGGCTGAGGCCAGAGAAGCCTGCTTGGAGTGGAGTCTCGGCTGCATAGCAAGACACTGGAGGGATGGCTCAGCTGCGGAGAGCACGGGAGGCGTTAGCAGAGGACCTGGATTCAGTTCTCAGCACCCCATGGTGGCTCACAGCCATCTGTAACTCAAGTCCACAGCTGACATTCTTTTTCTGGCCTCCTTGGACACTAAGTATCCATGTGCACAGGCATGCAGGCAAAATACCCATACATTGTAAAATAAAAATAAAATCTTTAGACCCCTAAACCAAACACCCAAAAAGGACTGAAGAACCCAGTGATGTTCCCTGAAGTACATGGCTGCCTCCTTCATTTATAGACTCTCCCTTCCAGGACTTTCCTTTCCAACCCCCCCCCCCCAAATAATCTCACACTGTAGCCCAGGTTGGCTTTGAATCAGAGTGTAGGCTAAATATTAATTACTAAGAATTATGCTAACCTTGGAGGTCACAATGGTGGTGACAATGCCGAGCAGTCCCCTATCTTAGGGGATGCACAGAGACATCACATTGTGATGTCACAACTGACTTTGAAAGAGTAGTACGTGACCAAAGACAAAATAGAGTCCCTTGTGTCAGGAGGGAAAGTGAACCTTTAAACTAACGGATGGCTGGCTCTAGGTACGGGCAAGCCTTTCCTGGAACAATCACAGAATAGCCAATGCCCTCTGAATGTTACAGCAATCTCAGTGATCTCTGTGGAATGTCTCAATGCCCCAGGAGGTTGCCTAAGGTAGCACATGACTTAATTGTTAGGTAGATTGCCTCCCCCTTCCCCCCCCCCCCTTGCCTCCTACCTGGGTATCTTGCTGATGTTTAAACTAGCCAATCATGTGAAACCTCGCCAATTTCCCCAACCCCCCTACCCCATTGTTATAAAAGCTCCTAATTTTGGAGCCACGAGGTCGACCCCCCTGTCCCCTGCGTGGGATACGGGTCGTCCCGGAGCTCCGATTAAAAATCCTCTTGCTTTTTGCATCAAGACAGGTCTCGTGATTCGTGGGGTGCACGAACAGCCCATGTTTAAAATAGGGGTATTTCTGGTTTGATCTTACAACTTTAAATGTCCCCTATCACCAATGTCCAGGGCTCTAGGGTGGAGGAGGTAGGTCCAGGGATCTAGGATGGAGCTGTGTCCAGGTCTCTAGAATGGAGCTCTATCCAGGGCTCTAGAGTGGAGCTGTGTCCAAGGTTCCAGAATGGAGCTGTGCCCAGGGCTCTAGAATGGAGCTGTGGACCTCTGTGCCACAATCACAAACTCCACATTTTCTATCCCTTTGGGTTTTGAAAACAAAAGCTGGAATCAACCAGGAACAGACAACAGAGGCTACTGTGGGATTTCCAAAGGACGGTCCCCAGTTATCAGGCATCTATGATGGGGACTGAATTTGAAGCTATTGGAGTAACTGACAAGATTCTCAACTATGATCTCTCCTAAAACCTGCAAGCTGGGTCTCTCTCTTGATGCCACCACTAGACAGGTTACAGTCCTGCTTAATCATACAGTCCCATGACACCTGTAACTCTGGGGTTTGTGTCACTGGGTAACAGGAGCTACCACCGATGTTAGTTGCCTGCCCCAGAGCTGCTGGAGACAAACAGGTGACCTTAAACTGCACCAATGCTTAAGAAAACAGGCTGTATACTTTTTAAATCTCCATTTGTGTGTTTGAGCTGTGCGTGCATGCGTGTGTGTGTGTGTGTGTGTGTGTGTGTGTGTGTGAGAGAGAGAGAGAGAGAGAGAGAGAGAGAGAGCGCTCACTGCACAGAGCCAGCTTGGCAGGTCAGTCTCTCCCTCCACCAAATGAGTGCCAGGTCTTGAACAAGCACCTTTACCTGTTTAGCTTTCTCATCTTGCCTCAGAGCAAGTTCAGGACAGCCAGTGCTACACACATACACACACACACACACACACACACACACACACACACACACACAGAGCCCCCAAAGCTGGCAACACTTTTAACAGATGCACACTTTAAGGACAACCCATTCAAATGAAATTCAGTTTTCAAGTTTGAAAGTGCCTACTTCTGAACTGTTGCATGAGATAGTCTTTGTGTCAGCTGCAAAGGGAAGCTTTACAGCTATTAACCAAGCAGCAGGAGACAGGCACTCCCAGAGCTGCGCCCACACCACTGTGGTTTTGAAGTTCCAATCAACTGGTGCCCAGCTTCACTCCCTACCCCCACCCCACAAGGTGCAAGTCTCTCCAGGACACACCTGTGTTTATCAACCATCAGTCACATCTCTAAGTTCATCACTCTCTTCCATTAGCCTCTACGGACACTCAGCATTCATAAGCCAGAGTAACAGAGCCCAGGTCCCAGAAAGAACTTCATCAGGTGTTCCTAGGTCAGCCAAGACCTCTTAGACCAGCATTTGGTTACCACTGTGCACCCCAACCCTGCCCCCACCCTGCCCAGGGCTTCTGCTAACCTGGATCCCATACCTGGAAGATGGAGCATGCACTGACCACCCAAAGTCTGCAATCTTCAGCTCTCCATTTGAGCCAAGCAGCAGGTTCTCTGGCTTAATGTCTCTGTGGATCACTCTCTTTGAATGACAGTAAGACAGAGCGTTTGCCAACTCAGTGATGTACTGTTGGGAGAAGAGCACAGGAGGCAGAGGGCTTAGGTTTATGTAAGGCCGTCGGGCAACTGCAAGTTGATCCAACAAGGACTAACGTGTTTCTTTTCGTGTCTTGAAGCAAACACCGTAGGAAAAAGGGGTGAGTCTGTGAACACCAGCTGCAGATTGACAAACTCAGTCAGGACTCAGCTAACAGGATATTCACAGGAGTAAGGTAATCTTGAGAGGCAGGGAAGGCACTGGCTGTAAGCTGGACTTACAGAACTGCACAGCTAATGATAGGAACAGTTAAGCAATTTTAGACATTTAAACGGCCCTGACCAGGTGCACACCTTGAGCACCCACAGCCTCCACCTCTGAGGAATCTATGCCAGTCCCACAGTCTGCTTTGCATCCCACAACAGGATCCTCCGGATAACTATGTGAAGTTTTCATCTACATGAGAAGTAGGCAAGCACAGCCGGAAGGCGGTGGGCATTCCTTCCAGCAAGCCTGTCTTTCCATTTGCTTCTTGTTGAGCCTCCACGGGCCGGGACGAGACGGATTTCAGTGGTGGTCACTTACTCAGCACGCACAAGCCACCCCAGCTCTCGTTAAGGGCTTAATTGGCAGAAAAAACTTTATTTTCCCAAAAGGAAAAGACCAGGCTTTGGTATTTTTATTTGTATGAAGCATCACCTGGCTCAATGTTTTATAAACATTCTTCTCCGTCATCCTTGTGATTGGTTTAATAAAAACTGAACAGCCTAGGGCAAAGCAGAAGAGGATAGGCGGGACTTCCGGGCAGAGATAGGAACAAGAAAAGTACCAAGTGTGAGGATTCGAGGGCCAGAAGCAGAGGAAGACTGGTTGTGTAAAAAAGAGAGAAGGAGTCATATGGCAGAACGCAGATTAGTATAAATGGGTTTATGTAAATTATACAAGCTAGTTAGGAACAAGCTTAAGCTAAGGCCAAGCTGTCATATTAATAAACATCTCCATGTCATTACTTGGGCGGCTGGCTAGTCAAGACAGTCCAGTGATATGATTTCTTATTAATGGCCAATTATAGAAAATGATTAGTGGAGGTGGCTGTAAGCCAGGTGGGCATGATGGCAGCCTTAAATTTCAGCATGTAGGAAGCAGACAAGGATTGAAAAAGAAAAAACTGCTGTGCTGGAAGGACAAGAGGCCACAAACGGAGGAGGGGAGAGCTTAGACTGGGAGGAGACGTCTGCAGGCAGGACACACAGGACAGGAGCTGAGGGAACTACACTACAACAATGGGGAAAAGAGATACACAGGCATCTAATGGCAAATAGCCAATGTCACATGCCACTGGAAACCACAGACCAACAGAGATGACTACCCTGTCAGAACCACTGACGCCCAAAACCATGGTAGCAAATGCTCGAGGTGCGCTGGTGTGGAATGACTAACTCCACCAGCGGATGCAGGCACACAGGCGCGCGCACACACACACACACACACACACACACACACACACACATACACACAGGAATGCGTAACTAACAAGGAGGCCGTGGGTGCTGCTCCCACTGCTGGGGTACAGTGAAGCCCAAGAAGAGGGTGTGTCCACAATGTCCCACACACAATGGATGAGCTCGAGAGAGATGAATACTGAGCACTAAGCAAACACGCACGAGCCCATACAGTGTCCCCAGCTGAGACCTGCAAGCAACAACAGCCCAGCAGCAAGTTCCCAGGAGCCCTCAGTTCCCAGGAACATTCTCCGACAAAAGAGCCAAGATCCTTGAGGAAGAAATGGCTGCTTCTAGGAGCAGGCCTGCCTGGAAGTGAAGATGAGGCCAAGTACTCAGTACCAGAAAGCAAGTTCACGCAGCCAAAACCCCAGTGGTGGCTTATGGAGAAACCAGGCAGAGCGCCAGGAGACAACGCTTGAACAACAAAATAAAGTAGCGCTGATCAAACAAAAAGGTTAAAAGACAGGCGAGACTGGTTATTCGTCCAGAGGACCCAGGCTCAGTTCCCAGCTCCTACCTGGGTGTTCACAACCACCTGAAACTCTAGTTCCGGGGAGTCAGACTCCCCGCTCTGGCCTCTGTGTACAGAGAAAAATGCAAGCAAAATAAACCTAAAAGATACTAACAACAGGAGGAGCAAGCCATCTCCTAGCACACAGCACCAAATAAGTCCCATTCATCCCCCTCCTCAGGGAGAGCGTGCTTACTGGCTCTGAGAGCTCAGCATGGGAAGGGGGACACTGACTTTCAGTAGAAGGACAAAGGTCACTCAAGGAACGGGACACTAGTTTACCACCTAGCAAGCAGTCACACTACGAATGCAGAGTGATGACATAACAAAACCTCACTTTAAACCAAGATCTCCTCAGTACCTATGCCCTTTGTAGTCACAAAGAACAGAGAAACGCACTCTGAAGAAAAGTGTGGGGATTCAGCACGCCAGTCATGTACCAGCTTTGCTTACTTATAAAGTATAAGAGAAGCAATGTTCAAGCAAACACACACACACACACACACACACACACACACACACACAGAACACACACACACACACACGGACGGACTCAGTATAGAGGCAACTAAGTAAGCTGCTTTGACTTTCTTCTGTTTCAAATATTTGATCATAACTATGACACCCTTTCTATGAAGACAGCCAACGCCAGCATAAAGGTGCATAGGAAGGAGGGCGAGGGAAGAGTGAGCACTTACAGTAGCTGTTCTCTGCTCGTCAAACTTGGAGAGCTTTTGAAGCTCTCTATAGACTGTTCCAAGGGGCGCATATTCTAGAATCAGATAAACACGGGTGGCGTCATGGAAATAGCCATACAGCCTGNAGACAGAGACTGGGATTGACACACAGACTATGTGGTGATGTGATGAGCGCTCCCTATGGCGGGCCAGTGCTCTCAGACAGGTGCCCACCTAAATGGTCAGGGGGAAGCGTGGAAGATCACACACGAGCCACCAAACTTCCCCCAGACCCACCCAACTCATGTCTGCAGCTGTTCAGGAAATCTTTTTTTTTTTTTTTTTTTTTTTTTTTTTTTTGGTTTTTCAAGACAGGGTTTCTCTGTGTAGCCCTGGCTGTCCTCAAACTCAGAAATCCGCCTGCCTCTGCCTCCCGAGTGCTGGGATTAAAGATGTGCGCCACCACGCCCGGCTGTTCATGAAATCTTATAGCTGCTTTAAAGTCGGTACTTTAAGTAAAAGCAGTTATAAGCTGTGTGGAAGGTGAGAGGGAAATAACCAAGCCGTGCGTGCTGGCGTATCTCAGTCCCGACCCGAGAGGGAGAGGGAAGGGTACCGAGTGCTAGGTCAGTCTGCTAAGACTGTCTTAGAAACAGATCTTAAGTCGGGTGTGGTGGCTCACGCCTGTCATCCCAGCAGCAGCCAGAGGGCTGAGGCCAGAGAAGCCTGCTTGGAGTGGAGTCTGGGCTGCATAGCAAGACACTGGAGGGATGGCTCAGCTGCCAAGAGCACGGGAGGCGTTAGCAGAGGACCTGGAGGGATGGCTCAGCTGCGGAGAGCACGGGAGGTGGAGAGCACGGGAGGCGTTAGCAGAGGACCTGGAGGGATGGCTCAGCTGCGGAGAGCACGGGAGGCGTTAGCAGAGGACCTAGATTCAGTTCTCAGCACCCCATGGTGGCTCACAGCCATCTGTAACTCAAGTCCACAGCTGACATTCTTTTTCTGGCCTCCTTGGACACTAAGTATCCATGTGCACAGGCATGCAGGCAAAATACCCATATATTGTAAAATAAAAATAAAATCTTTAGACCCCTAAACCAAACATCCAAAAAGGACTGAAGAACCCAGTGATGTTCCCTGAAGTACGTGGCTGCCTCCTTCATTTATAGACTCTCCCTTCCAGGACTTTCCTTTCCTATCCCCCCCCCCCCCAAATAATCTCACACTGTAGCCCAGGTTGGCTTTGAATCAGAGTGTAGGCTAAATATTAGTTACTAAGAATTATGCTAACCTTGGAGGTCACAATGGTGGTGACAATGCCGAGCAGTCCCCTATCTTAGGGGATGCACAGAGACATCACATTGTGATGTCACAACTGACTTTGAAAGAGTAGTACGTAACCAAAGACAAAATAGAGTCCCTTGTGTCAGGAGGGAAAGTGAACCTTTAAACTAACCGATGGCTGGCTCTGGGTACACGGGCAAGCCTTTCCTGGAACAATCACAGAATAGCCAATGCCCTCTGAATGTTACAGCGATCTCAGTGATCTCTGTGGAATGTCTCAATGCCCCAGGAGGTTGCCTAAGGTAGCACATGACTTAATTGTTAGGTAGATTGCCTCCCCCTTCCCCCCTCCTTGCCTCCTACCTGGGTATCTTGCTGATGTTTAAACTAGCCAATCATGTGAAACCTCGCCAATTTCCCCAACCCCCCTACCCCATTGTTATAAAAGCTCCTAATTTTCGAGCCACGAGGTCGACCCCCCTGTCCCCTGCGTGGGATACGGGTCGTCCCGGAGCTCCGATTAAAAATCCTCTTGCTTTTTGCATCAAGACAGGTCTCGTGATTCGTGGGGTGCACGAACAGCCCATGTTTGAAATAGGGGTATTTCTGGTTTGATCTTACAACTTTAAATGTCCCCTATCACCAATGTCCAGGGCTCTAGGGTGGAGGAGGTAGGTCCAGGGATCTAGGATGGAGCTGTGTCCAGGTCTCTAGAATGGAGCTCTATCCAGGGCTCTAGAGTGGAGCTGTGTCCAAGGTTCCAGAATGGAGCTGTGCCCAGGGCTCTAGAATGGAGCTGTGGACCTCTGTGCCACAATCACAAACTCAGCATTTTCTATTCCTTTGAGTTTTGAAAACAAAAGCTGGAATCAACCAGGAACAGACAACAGAGGCTACTGTGGGATTTCCAAAGGACGGTCCCCAGTTATCAGGCATCTATGATGGGGACTGAATTTGAAGCTATTGGAGTAACTGACAAGATTCTCAACTATGATCTCTCCTAAAACCTGCAAGCTGGGTCTCTCTCTTGATGCCACCACTAGACAGGTTACAGTCCTGCTTAATCATACAGTCCCATGACACCTGTAACTCTGGGGTTTGTGTCACTGGGTAACAGGAGCTACCACCGATGTTAGTTGCCTGCCCCAGAGCTGCTGGAGACAAACAGGTGACCTTAAACTGCACCAATGCTTAAGAAAACAGGCTATATACTTTTTAAATCTCCATTTGTGTGTTTGAGCTGTGCGTGCATGCGTGTGTGTGTGTGTGTGTGTGTGTGTGTGTGTGTGAGAGAGAGAGCGAGAGAGAGAGAGAGAGAGAGAGAGAGCGAGCTCACTGCACAGAGCCAGCTTGGCAGGTCAGTCTCTCCCTCCACCAAATGAGTGCCAGGTCTTGAACAAGCACCTTTACCTGTTTAGCTTTCTCATCTGGCCTCAGAGCAAGTTCAGGACAGCCAGTGCTACACACACACACACACACACACACACACACACACACACAGAGCCCCCAAAGCTGGCAACACTTTTAACAGATGCACACTTTAAGGACACCCCATTCAAATGAAATTCAGTTTTCAAGTTTGAAAGTGCCTACTTCTGAACTGTTGCATGAGATAGTCTTTGTGTCAGCTGCAAAGGGAAGCTTTACAGCTATTAACCAAGCAGCAGGAGACAGGCACTCCCAGAGCTGCGCCCACACCACTGTGGTTTTGAAGTTCCAATCAACTGGTGCCCAGCTTCACTACCTACCCCCACCCCACAAGGTGCAAGTCTCTCCAGGACACACCTGTGTTTATCAACCATCAGTCACATCTCTAAGTTCATCACTCTCTTCCATTAGCCTCTACGGACACTCAGCATTCATAAGCCAGAGTAACAGAGCCCAGGTCCCAGAAAGAACTTCATCAGGTGTTCCTAGGTCAGCCAAGACCTCTTAGACCAGCATTTGGTTACCAGTGTGCACCCCGACCCTGCCCCCACCCTCCCCAGGGCTTCTGCTAACCTGGATCCCATACCTGGAAGATGGAGCATGCACTGACCACCCGAAGTCTGCAATCTTCAGCTCTCCATTTGAGCCAAGCAGCAGGTTCTCTGGCTTAATGTCTCTGTGGATCACTCTCTTTGAATGACAGTAAGACAGAGCGTTTGCCAACTCAGTGATGTACTGTTGGGAGAAGAGCACAGGAGGCAGAGGGCTTAGGTTTATGTAAGGCCGTCGGGCAACTGCAAGTTGATCCAACAAGGACTAACGTGTTTCTTTTCGTGTCTTGAAGCAAACACCGTAGAAAAAAGGGGTGAGTCTGTGAACACCAGCTGCAGATTGACAAACTCAGTCAGGACTCAGCTAACAGGATACTCACAGGAGTAAGGTAATCTTGAGAGGCAGGGAAGGCACTGGCTGTAAGCTGGACTTACAGAACTGCACAGCTAATGATAGGAACAGTTAAGCAATTTTAGACATTTAAACGGCCCTGACCAGGTGCACACCTTGAGCACCCACAGCCTCCACCTCTGAGGAATCTATGCCAGTCCCACAGTCTGCTTTGCATCCCACAACAGGATCCTCCGGATAACTATGTGAAGTTTTCATCTACATGAGAAGTAGGCAAGCACAGCCGGAAGGCGGTGGGCATTCCTTCCAGCAAGCCTGTCTTTCCATTTGCTTCTTGTTGAGCCTCCACGGGCCGGGACGAGACGGATTTCAGTGGTGGTCACTTACTCAGCACGCACAAGCCACCCCAGCTCTCGTTAAGGGCTTAATTGGCAGAAAAAAACTTTATTTTCCCAAAAGGAAAAGACCAGGCTTTGGTATTTTTATTTGTATGAAGCATCACCTGGCTCAATGTTTTATAAACATTCTTCACCGTCATCCTTGTGATTGGTTTAATAAAAACTGAACAGCCTAGGGCAAAGCAGGAGAGGATAGGCGGGACTTCCGGGCAGAGATAGGAACAAGAAAAGTACCAAGTGTGAGGATTCGAGGGCCAGAAGCAGAGGAAGACTGGTTGTGTAAAAAAAGAGAGAAGGAGTCATATGGCAGAACGCAGATTAGTATAAATGGGTTTATGTAAATTATACAAGCTAGTTAGGAACAAGCTTAAGCTAAGGCCAAGCTGTCATATTAATAAACATCTCCATGTCATTACTTGGGCGGCTGGCTAGTCAAGACAGTCCAGTGATATGATTTCTTATTAATGGCCAATTATAGAAAATGATTAGTGGAGGTGGCTGTAAGCCAGGTGGGCATGATGGCAGCCTTAAATTTCAGCATGTAGGAAGCAGACAAGGACTGAAAAAGAAAAAACTGCTGTGCTGGAAGGACAAGAGGCCACAAACGGAGGAGGGGAGAGCTTAGACTGGGAGGAGACGTCTGCAGGCAGGACACACAGGACAGGAGCTGAGGGAACTACACTACAACAATGGGGAAAAGAGATACACAGGCATCTAATGGCAAATAGCCAATGTCACATGCCACTGGAAACCACAGACCAACAGAGATGACTACCCTGTCAGAACCACTGACGCCCAAAACCATGGTAGCAAATGCTCGAGGTGCGCTGGTGTGGAATGACTAACTCCACCAGCGGATGCAGGCACACAGGCGCGCACGCACGCGCACACACACACACACACACACACACACACACACACACATATACACACAGGAATGCGTAACTAACAAGGAGGCCGTGGGTGCTGCTCCCACTGCTGGGGTACAGTGAAGCCCAAGAAGAGGGTGTGTCCACAATGTCCCACACACAATGGATGAGCTCGAGAGAGATGAATACTGACCACTAAGCAAACACGCACGAGCCCATACAGTGTCCCCAGCTGAGACCTGCAAGCAACAACAGCCCAGCAGCAAGTTCCCAAGAGCCCTCAGTTCCCAGGAACATTCTCTGACAAAAGAGCCAAGATCCTTGAGGAAGAAATGGCTGCTTCTAGGAGCAGGCCTGCCTGGAAGTGAAGATGAGGCCAAGTACTCAGTACCAGAAAGCAAGTTCACGCAGCCAAAACCCCAGTGGTGGCTTATGGAGAAACCAGGCAGAGCGCCAGGAGACAACGCTTGAACAACAAAATAAAGTAGCGCTGATCAAACAAAAAGGTTAAAAGACAGGCGAGACTGGTTATTCGTCCAGAGGACCCAGGCTCAGTTCCCAGCTCCTACCTGGGTGTTCACAACCACCTGAAACTAGTTCCGGGGAGTCAGACTCCCCGCTCTGGCCTCTGTGTACAGAGAAAAATGCAAGCAAAATAAACCTAAAAGATACTAACAACAGGAGGAGCAAGCCATCTCCTAGCACACAGCACCAAATAAGTCCCATTCATCCCCTCCTCAGGGAGAGCTCAGCATGGGAAGGGGGACACTGACTTTCAGTAGAAGGACAAAGGTCACTCAAGGAACGGGACACTAGTTTACCACCTAGCAAGCAGTCACACTACGAATGCAGAGTGATGACATGACAAAACCTCACTTTAAACCAAGATCTCCTCAGTACCTATGCCCTTTGTAGTCACAAAGAACAGAGAGACGCACTCTGAAGAAAAGTGTGGGGATTCAGCACGCCAGTCATGTACCAGCTCTGCTTAGTTATAAAGTATAAGAGAAGCAATGTTCAAGCAAACACACACACACACACACACAAAACACACACACACATACATACACACACACACACACACAAAACACACATACACACACACACACATACACACACACACACACACACACACACACACACACACACACACACACACGGACGGACGGACTCAGTATAGAGGCAACTAAGTAAGCTGCTTTGACTTTCTTCTGTTTCAAATATTTGATCATAACTATGATACCCTTTCTATGAAGACAGCCAACGCCAGCATAAAGGTGCATAGGAAGGAGGGCGAGGGAAGAGTGAGCACTTACAGTAGCTGTTCTCTGCTCGTCAAACTTGGAGAGCTTTTGAAGCTCTCTATAGACTGTTCCAAGGGGCGCATATTCTAGAATCAGATAAACACGGGTGGCGTCATGGAAATAGCCATACAGCCTGAGGATGTTGGGGTGCCTGCAACAAAGAACAAAGACTGTGACACGTGGCTTCAGAGCCAGCTCCACATGGACTGCTGACCCCTCAAGAAATACAGTGGGTGTCACAGAGCATACACGAGGTCTGAACCCAGATCTGAGCCCAGCCAAGCGACACCTTAAACATGTCCACACATGGATTTCAAAATAGAAGCAGAGCAAGTTTACTTCTCACTGCTCCTTTCAGACATCTTTATCCTTAGTGGGAAACAAGGTGTCAGCTGACAGCAATCTCTCTCTGCGTGTTGAGGAGGAAAGCACACTTCCCTGCAGGAGCAGGCCGTGCAACCAGGAGTCACAACCAAGGCAGGCAGGGGGCAGTGGGCAGGTGCCAGGTAGCACCAATCACTGCTCCAGTCCCCACCCTGCCAGGTGACGGACACCAGAGCCTCAGGACTGGCATCTGTGTCAAACTCGGAAACACTGAGAGCCAAAGGGAAAACCAAGGCCACCAATTCATCCAGTGTCTCTCTCCAAACTCCTCCTGATGGAAAAAGCCCAAGTGCACTGCTTGCTATAAGCCCTCAGACAATGTTTCCTGAGGGCCACATCACCAAGTCTGTGGGGAAATGTCAGCTTTAACCATCCCCTGTGGTGGCCTGAAGCAAGCTGGGAGGGGCACTGTCCTGGTTCCCCAGCTCCTCCTGCAGGAGGACCACTCACCGCAGGTGTGACTGGATCTCCACTTCTCTCCGAAGCTGGTGCTCCACGTTCGCCTTCTCTAGCTGTGTTTTAAACAGCACCTTCAGAGCCAGGATGAACTTGCTTTGTCTCTCCCTCGCCAAATAGACATTCCCAAACTTCCCTTTTCCTAGTGGGCGGCCAATGTCAAAATCTTCCAAAGTCCACTGCCTTCTACAGAGTAATGCGAACAATTAAAATCTGAAATCACTAACCACAGCTCATAGTCATGCCAATGAGTAGTCAGCCTGGTCATGCTCAGAGACATTTAGTATGCACCCTCAACAAGCATCAAGCCCAAGGCACCAGAATGAGCCACAAGGTGTAGAGCCCAGCGTTCCCTGTCCACAGCAGCACTCTGCTCCAGGACTGACTGACTGACTACCCTCACCACCACAGGACAACAACAGCACTGGACAGGTCACCCTTTCAGGGCCATGTGGGGAACCTCCTCCCTGCTTCCCCAGAGAAGCTAACAGGCTGTGGAGTGGAGAGTCACTCTGGTGGGAAACACAGAGCCACTGTCACTGGTGGGAGCAGGGAAGGGCCAACAGGCCATTCCAAATGACTATCCAAATAGTACTTGTGAACAAGTTCATGGAATTGTAGCATCTTTTGGCAGTTTTTATTTCATTTTATTTTTTACTACTTTTTTTTTATTTTTATTTTTTTTATTATATGTAAGTACACTGTAGCTGTCAGATGCTCCAGAAGAGGGCATCAGATTTCATTACGGATGGATGTGAGCCACCATGTGGTTGCTGGGATTTGAACTCGGGACCTTCGGAAGAGCAGACGGCGCTCTTAACCACTGAGCCATCTCGCCAGCCCCTTTTTACTACTTTTTAAAATAAAGTTTTAACAAAAATCTTCTATGAAAAAGTAATTAAGGAAATAAAAAGAACTACTTTTGAGCCCCTGGTAAGTTTGATTTTAATGGGGATGGCATGAAGACTAGTGTCCCACAGCCCGATGGGTGTTCTCGTAGAAGAGAAAGCAAGCTTACTTTTTTGTCTCTTCGGTCTTCTGTAAGGATTCCTGCTCCTTTTCAGAATTATTTCCTATAAAATAAGTTAAAATGCTGTTTTTAGAGCAACTAAATAAAGTTCTTTTAAGCAAGTCAGTAAGAAACTAAGAGAAGCCAGATTGAATCAGTCAGCTTGGAGAGGAGTTTGAGCCAGAACAGCTGAGTTACACCAACCAATAGAGTTCAGAAAGAGCTAGAAAGGTAGGCCTATTCAGCAGGAAATCTCAGAGTCTGAACAACTCTAGGCCTACAGTAGGTTATACAGAGGCTAGAAGTTTCCAGGACTAGGCCCAGGTTAGCAGATGGAGGCAATATTTTATTCACCTTCAGGTGAATAAAAGTTACTTTCACAATGACCCCAAATATGACTCAAAACTAGAAGAAGCCACCCAAACTCCCCTCCAGCCCAGTGTGTTTCAGACGGTGGAGTGACAGTGGCCCAGCTAGAGGTGGGTCTGAGGGCAGCACTGGCTTCCATCTGCTCCTCTGCCCTCAGAGCTTGCTGGAGCATCTTTCCCTTGCTGAAGCTCAGGATACTACATAAGCTTCGGCCATCGGCCCCTTCCCGTTTCCTGCTTTGTGACTGGTATATATGCACTCGATTTAAGTGGGTTTCCCCCAGACTTGGCTATCCACCTTGGCTTATTTGTACAGACTTTTTCTTCATGAGCCCAGCCTGAGTTCTCTCCCTCCTTACACTGCTACAGCTAGCTATCTCCTTCTACCCCATCTTTCAGGTCTTATTCCTAAATGAAGTGGCAGATTTGCCCATACCTCTTCTTTCTGGAGTTGTCCTGGACTAAGTTAACTGCTGAGTTTTAGCCCCTTCTGTGTAAGTGCATCAGGAACATGCTGTCTACGTGAATGCCTGCCAGGGTGGGGAGGATGCAGGTCAAGGCTATCTCAGAGACTCTTTAAGCACCCACCAGCTGCTGAACAATCCCAACATCAGCCCGGTTCTGAGGATCAGACAGGCACAGCCAGACCCACACTACACAGTGAAAGTCCTGGAGCCTGCACAGCTGTCTGACTCAGGCCCAAGACTGCTGAGCCAGTGGCTGCAATCGCTGTCCTCTCTCTAACCTTTGAGATTTAGTCTCTGTATTACTGTGTGTTGTTATGGCTGCTGTGTTATCAGGGACTTTCTGCATTATAATTCCTTTTATGTCTTCCTGAAAAAAATTATATGAATCTTTTGAGGAAAATCCTAAAATTAACTGGCCACTATCTGGAAGTCTTCCTAATGCCCTGGAGATCATTAAGCACAGATAAGCACATAGCTAGATGAGGCCATCACTCCAAGAACCTTCCAGGGCTATCTGCCCTGAGCAAACTCAAGCAGTACAGTTGATACAGGGTAAACAGAGAAAACAGGTTACAGATTCCACATCTCTTTTTAGTATAGGCTTAGAGGTCTCTAAAAATGTAGTTTAAAAATAGGGAGACATGCAGGGTCCACTCCTAAGGGAATAGAACTCAGTAAATAGACTGACTAAAACCGGCATGTCCTGCTTTATAGTGTAGATGATGAAACAGTAAAAGAAGTTGGGCATTAGTATTTGCTCATAAAAAGATGGGTTCAGATATTCCCTGTCTGTCTGGAGTGCTTTCAAACAGCTAACACTGCCATCTTAAAAGTAGGATGTCATATAACAAATGTGTTTGCTTTGGAGGTGACATTCTTTAGAGTCTTTAAATTGAAGTTAATAAGAAGAATCTGCTGGGCAGTGGGAGCTCATGCTTTTAATCCCAGCACTTGGGAGGCAGAGGAGGAGGAGGAGGAGGAGGAGGAGGAGGAAGAAGAGGTGGTGGTGGAGGAGGAGGAAGAGGAGGAGGAAGAGGAGGAGGAGGAAGATGAGAAGGGAGAAGGGGGGAGGAGGGGAGGAGGAGGTGTTCTGTTTGTGTTTTCTAATTATGACTGAACTTGTGACCCTGGACTTGTAATGAAAACTCAAACATCCTCCTGACCACCTCACCTGGCTTCCTCCCTCCTCTAGCCAACTCCTCATCCTCCTCTGCCAGCTAGCCTGTCAGGAAGGACCCTCCAACTCTCCTCTCCATGCTGGGGAACGCCTCCCTCCCAGGCCCTGGGAACCCATTACATCCAACATTTCCTTCTGCTCCGGGCAGAGGACATCCGGGAGCTTGGCCTCAGCTGGGCCAGCAATGGCATCTGCATCCGAGCACTAGTGGAGCCCAAACCCAGACACACCATTCATTATACTTGACCATGGACATCTCATTCTTTCCCTCCTCCTCAGCAGACATGGTACAGAGGCTAGGACATCAAGGATAAACGCCAGTCTATGCATTTGAGCACCCAAGGCCACTTACCGGAGGCTGCAGGCTGCTCACTCTTCTGGGGGTTATTGAACCGGGACACAGGTCGAGGAACACTGGCAGCTGGTAACTGCTTTGCTGCCGGCTTCTGACCTGCTCCAAGTTTCTGGGCTTGTGAAGGGACACGCTGGGAGTTAGAAGGACACAGGACCCGCTGGGCCTGGCCACTGCTAGCAGATACTAGGTTCTGAGACGGAATCTGCTCAGTTACTAAGACGCGTTTCGGACCAAAGGGAGCCGTGGTCTGAAATGGAGAGAAGACAGGCGTTATGGCTTCAGGAAAGGCTGATGCTACCCCAAGAACCAAGTTTCCTTTGCAGTCTAACAAAACTCCTAATATCTTATATAACAAATGGAAATGGGGGGCAGAGAGAGGACTGAACAGTCAGGAGCACTGCCTGCCCTCTCAGAGGCTCTAGCTCCTATTCCCAGCACCCACATGGTGACTCACAACCACCTGTAACGCCAGAGCCAGATCTGACCCTCTCTTCTGGCTACACGCAGGCAAACATTCATCCACAAAAGTTATAAATATATAAACAACTCTTTAATAAAGTAAAAGGGAGGAGGCTGAAGCCGCTTTACTGTGCACGCTCCCTAAGGGAGGACTCAAACCCTGCTTCCTCAACCACTCGGGAACAAGCTCCCACCCAATGATGGAAACCCTGAGCACGTGTAAAAGCCAGAGGCCCAACGCTGGCACACCACACCCGTGATCCAGTACCGAGGCTGAGGCAGAAGGAGCACTGACTGAGTTCTAGGCCAGCCTCCGCACCTGAGGCAAACTTTTTTTTTTTAAAGATTTATTTATTTATTATTTGTAAGTACACTGTAGCTGTCTTCAGACACTCCAGAAGAGGACATCAGATTTTGTTACAGATGGTTGTGAGCCACTATGTGGTTGCTGGGATTTGAACTCGGGACCTGAAGAGCAGTCGGCGCTCTTAACCACTGAGCCATCTCACTAGCCCCTGAGGCAAACTTTATTGTTATTGAAAGTTTATATCAAATCCTTGCAGCAATTTTATATTTAGGAAAAAGGACGATAGAATCATCCTCAAGCAATTTTGAAAAAAGTCTAAATCTAAGATTATGCTGGGTTTCTGTGGCTTATTACCACTATCTCAGTTCATTCATTCCCCTGGGTTTTTCTATCAGAGTACTTATTTGACCAAGTCTCACTGTGTAATCCTGGCCAGTCCCCGACTCAGTATATAGAACAGCCTGGCCTCTATCTCAGTCTGCCCACTGCTGCCTCCTAAATACTGGGATTAGAGGTGTGCCCACCAAGCCCCACCCAACAGAAATATTTTTTAAGAATGTCATCTCCAAAACTAAAATGCATAGAATTTATGTTTTGCAATAGGAAAAAAAAGGACAAAGAAGAACGCGCAGGCACCTTGAAAACAATCACTACTGCACCGGAGGACTTGGGAAGACTGTGTCAGTCGTAACACTTAAGACTATCACACTCAGAGAAGTTGGGACTTCCTCCTCCTTAAATGAGGCACTCAGGATCCACCATGAGTTCAGAGGGTATGAGGTTTCCACGGCAGAGCCATTTCCTGCAGAAACAGAGGCTCAGAAAGCCTCTAGGCAGGGTCAAGAAGGGACCTAAAGTTTCTACCCAAAGCCACGGTGGAAAGGATTCAATTATCAGAACAACTTCCACATGCCCTGTACAAGTTTGCACAGAGACTAAGCTCTTTTACAGCCTGAGGACCTGGGTTAGAGTCCCTAGACCCATTCTGGCAAGTTGCTCTCAGTCCTACACAGTGGCATATGCATAGGCGCACACAAACAAAATGCACATCATTTAAAAAAATACAACTGTGGGGGCTGGAGAGATAGCGATGAAGAGTACTGGCCACTCTTGCAGAGGTCCTGAGTTCAACTCCCAGCAACCACATGGTGGCTTATAATCAACCATCTGTAATGCCCTCTTCTAGTGTGCATGAAGACACATTTATAGTCATAAAATAAGCAAAGAAATAAATCTTTTGTTTGTTTGGTTTGGTTTTTCAAGACAGGGTTTCTCTGTGTAGCCCTGGCTGTCCTGGAACTCACCCTGGAGACCAGGAACTCACTCTGGAGACCAGAAATCCACCTGCCTCTGCCTTCCCAGTGCTGGGATCAAAGGCGTGCACCACCACGCCTGGCAGAAATAAATCTTTTTTAAAAGCCACAATTGTAAATACAGGTAATTCTGTTTACCTTAACAGGCCTGGAGACACAGTTTTCTTTACATCTGTCCATGTCACCTGAAAAAAGAAACAAGAACCTTTCTTTTAAAAGGAGTCCTTCACCTTCGGATCTACCCCAAATGACCTTGACAGTTCTCATTCCGCTCAAAGGGTTACTACAAGTAAGAAAATTGCACATGCCACAGGGTTCCCCTTTTCAGATCAGGGAAGCTAGGCAGGAGGCAGAAGCCGTAAGCAAAGGACTGTAGTTGCAGCTACCTCACACTCCGGGGCCCAAGGCCAACTTTAATAATCAGCCCTGCAGTTTAGCTTTCCCACAATAGCTATACCAGGGTCTTATCCCTAAGAGATTTCTATTTCCTGTATTTGCAGTGGAGCCAGGATTTGTTGGTTGGGTTTGGATTTTTTTGAGACAAGGTCTCCCTGGGTAGTCCTGACTGTTCTCAAACTCACTATGTAGGTAGACCAGGCTTGCCTCCCTCTGCCTCCAAAATGCTAGGATTAAAGGAATTCAAGACCACACCTAACCTTATGTTTGTGGTTGAGACAAGTTTCATAGATCCCAGGCTGGCCTTGAGCATGCTATACGGAGGAGGATTACTTTGAACTTCTGATCCTCCTGCCTGAAGTTCCTCAGTGCTAGGATCACAGATGTCATCACCGTCCCCAGGGTTCCAAGTGCTGGGAATGGAATCCAGGACTGGCCAGGCAAGCAGCCTACTAACTGAACTACATCTCCAGGACAGGCTCTCACAGATTAGCTGCGGCTGGCCTTAAATCGAAGGCTAACCTCCTACCTCAGACTGCTGATGTAAGCAACCACACATTTAGGTGTGTGTGTGTGGTGGGGGTGAGGGTGTTGAGGCAGGGACATAGGTAGATGTAGTTTAGGCTGTTTTTTCGGACCTACTGTGTAGCTGAGGATAACCTTTGACTTCTGATCCTGCCTCCACAACCTTACTGTTGGAATAAACTGCGGCGGCCACCACGAAGGCAATGCTCAATCCTAAAACTTCTGGAATATTCTACAAACTGAGCTTTAGCGGGTCTGTGCTTTGAAACAGTCCCTCAAGTAGTCCCAACATAAACTGCTCAGAAGGCTGTGGGAAGAGCAGCACCAGACCTGGACACTCTACGAGGGAACTCCCGTTCATCCACCGACTCGTCGATTCGACCTAGACTTTGATTCTCCACCCGAAGTAGTCCCCACTAAGCCGCAGTTCCCCGCATCCACCATCAGCTTGCAAATTACTCGGTTAGCTGATGGTTTGGATACTCATTCCCGCAAGAACCTAAAACCAAGCCGGGAAATCTTAAACGTCTGGATCTTTCTTAAACGGAATGCAAACCCATTGAGACAGTCCATTATCCCGATGCCACACAACCTTCCCTATCGGTTTGCAGCATCTAGGTCCGCCCTCACCGCCATGTCCCTTTCCAACTCACAGGCAGGAACCTTCTCCCGACCGAAGCCTCCAAGCGATCCCGGTAGCTCAGCCGTTACAATTCAAAGGTTCTCCTTTTAAAGTAGGAGTCAAACCCTCTACTCCAAGAGCTGATTGGCTAGAGCCGGAGCGAAGCCGTTCTGTGATTGGCTCACCATAAACGCGACCATGGGAAGCTCGTTCCCTGCCGTAGCTGCGCGCAGGCGCACTGAGCTGTCGGAGCCCGGAAGTGGTGCACCAACGGCCCGTCCGATCTGAGGCCGTTCTATCGCCCGCCGTGCTCCCCAGGATCAGGCGTTCGCCGGTCACACACAGCCTTTTGGATTCAAGGCTGTCGCGGAGGTGATCAGCTCGGAAAAGGTGAATGAGCGTCTCGAACGTGCCAGTGAGTAAGATGGCGAGAAGGGCAGACTTGCGAGGGAGCAGGGGTGCTCGGCTCTCGGCTGCATGCCCTTTGCACGTGCGCACTGGGTGTGCACTCCGAGCGATCGATCGGGCACGATTCGCGCCTCCATTTTTCTAGAAGAGAGCGGGAGACCGAGACCCTGATTTGCGGGTACGGGGTCAAGGGGGCGTAAGGAAGCGGGCTAGTGTGGTTGGCTAGGGTCTGTAATGGATCACGTGAAGGACCGGGGCTAGCGGAGAGGATGGCAGGAGGCCGCCGTTCGCCCCAAGTCCGTGTCCTAGAGTTTGCCGGCCCGGCCTGCACCCCGGCTCTCAAATGGCCTCGGTCCCGGTGGGTCCCTGCCTTCCGCCCTGAGGAGTGGTCGCGCGGCTTCGCTTTGGGCCCCCTGCATTCCCAGGGTGTTAGCTTCCCGGGGGCGAGCTCCTCCTGTCTCGTGCCTCGGTGTCCCCTCCGGGAAGGATATAAGTTACCTGTGTCCCATTGGAAGTTCTGCGGGGAGTTAAGTAAAGGCTCAACCCACCCACCCCGTTTTCTTTAAATGTCGCGATACAGCCCCAGATGTTTCCTGACAGGAGTGAAGAGATGATAGGACAAGTGGTTAAGTTCTGGGTTCTGGAGTGTGCAGGCTCCCCCTCAACTTTGGGGGGTGGGGAAGGGCTTAGCTTGAACGGGTGCCCTAGATTCTTGGAACACATTTCACCCTCTGTTGTGTCCCAATGTATTATGCAGGGGTAGATTTTTATTCATTTACTTCTTTAAAAAAAAAAACTTATTTAGCTTTATTTTACGTGCATTGGTGTCGAGGTGGCAGGCCCCTTGGAACTGGAGTTAGAGACAGTTGTAAGCTGCCATGGGAATTGAACCCAGGTCCTTTGGAAGAGCAGACAGTGCTCTTAACCACTGAGCCATCTTTCCAGCCTCCATTTCTTATTAATGTACACAAATCTATTGAATAGCTTCGTTTAGTGATTGGATGCTAATTAGGTGCTTGGCACCGAATCTGCCCGTAGGAACTGCATGGTGTTATTGTTAAGGACTCTGGTCAGTACTATGCTGTGTGGCCTTGCTAGTCTTTTTGTTTAAACTGAGCGTGGGGTGTCTGTCAGCAAGCATTATAACTCTTGGCTGTTTCTCCAGGCTCCCTTCTTGCTTGATGCCTCCAGACTCCTATAGTCAAACATTTAACCACACACATACTTATCAAATTACCCACCCAGGTTGATTAAGAAACCATCATCTTCAGTTTTGTTTGGAGAGCTTAGATCGTAAGAGTATAATGTGTTTGGATTTTTACATTTCTTATTTGTCTTGATGGTAATCATTTTTTGTTTGTGATAGGATCCCACTATGTAGCCCTGGCTGGCCTGTGATAGGGATATGTAGATAAGGCTGGTCTCAAAATCACAGGGATCTGCCCGCCTCTGCATCCCAAGTGCTGGGAATAAAGACATGGGGCAGGTGTTTGACACATTTTTATTAAGCAGTTTAACTTAGGCTCTTCCCAAAGCCTTGAACTTAGCTGATTTTTCATCATGTTATCCTTATTTGTTTTTTATGATGTATTTGTGTGTTCATGTACTACCTCATCAAATTGTATAATTATAATAATGAGCTCGGTTGCCTGGAAACAAGTTTTAAAAATAAACACAACAGTCACTAATAGATTTACATTCCAGCTGGTGTAAAGTGGTCCAGGCAGCCAACGAAACATAGCTATCTGGTTATTGCAGACTCCACTGTTAACGGAAGAATCAGAGGGATAGCAGCAGAGAATAAAAGTTTATCAGCGAAGAAAAAAATGGTCAGGGATTCTGCTGTGTCTATCAGTGACATTATTTGAATAGTTTATGTACTTTCTGTGCACCATTTTGATTAAACTCCAGTAACTTAGGTAACAGCTGAGGAACCTGAACGGAGAAAGATAAAGCACCTACTAAGGCTGAGATTGAATGAAGTGTGTGTTATGCCTGGCCTAGGAGCCCTGGGCTTCCAGGGCCTGGGGCGCGCGTGCCTCTCCCTGCCTTTTACTCAGTGCCTGTTTTCTCTTGCAGCAGTCAGGGAAACTGTCATCCTCTTGTGCAAAATGTACAGAACCAAAGTGGGTTTGAAGGACCGGCAGCAGCTCTACAAGCTGATCATTAGCCAGCTGCTGTACGACGGTTACATTAGTATCGCCAATGGCCTCATCAATGAGATCAAGCCCCAGTCGGTGTGCGCACCTTCGGAGCAGCTTCTGCATCTCATCAAGCTAGGTAAACCGTGGGTGTGGATTCCAGAAGGACGGTCTACAGGCTTGCCCGGGGCAGTTTATGAGATTACTACTGTGTAACTTCAATATGGATGTATGCAGAATACAGTGGTGGTACTGAAAGAGTGGTTGGAGTCCAGGGGACGAAGCTGCTTCTTGTGTATTGTACCCATCTGCCAGGCACTCCCCTCAGGACTCACGGCCCTCTCATCCCTATAAAGATGACTGCCCTGTCTCCCCCATGCTCCTCTGCTTGGTTCCCTTAACAGACACTGTCAGAAGCTTGCTTTGTTCTTTGACTTAGTTCCACACCATCTCCACCTTCCCATTCCATACTCACCAGGTAGACCAGAATCTCTGTTGATATCAGGATCGTGGATTAGCCATTGATACTTGTTGAAATAAATAATTTATAAAGGGTCCTGGTGCTGGCAAGTTCCAGCTACCCATCCCAAAGATTTACACACATGCACAGCCTTTATATTTGACATGCCTTAAGCATCACTGCTGCTGGGCCACTTCCTAACCTTACTAAATTCTATATTCTACCTTAGCTGCCCTGGACCCAGAAGGCTGCCCAGCTGGGCTACACTCTCCCAGCTCCTTCACCCAGCCATGCCTCTCCGTCCTCACTCTTCTCAGGCATGTCTCCTCCACCTTCTCTTCCCGGCATGGTGAATCTCCTCCCTCTTCTCTCAGTCAGGAATCCTAAAAGTCCTACCTCTGTCCTGCCCAACCATTGGCTGCTGGCATCTTAGTGTCTTAGTTTGGACAGTCATGTAAGCAGTTTTGGAGACACAAATCAACATTATAATGCACTCAGCATAGGCCACCCACTACAGATAACCTGCCGTACCCCCTCCGAAGTGTGTGAAATCCCCCATCTGCATCCAACTTTACTCCGAACATTTATGGGAAGTTTGTTTTGTTTCAGGTTGCTTTCAGTCTATTTCCTGCTTTCAGTAAGTGATTACAACATCTACTCGCGCGCACACACACACACACAGTGTTCTAGGTCAGGACACATGCACATGGGGAGAGGTGTTTTAAGACTTTAATTCTAGATATCCTTAAAAGTGTATAATGTTGGGCTGGAGAGATGACTCAGCTGTTAAGAGCATTGACTGCTCTTTCGAGGTCCTGAGTTCAAATCACAGCAACCACATGGTGGGTCACAAACATCTATAATGGGATCTGATACCCTGTTCTGACACATAGGTATATGCAGATAGAGCACACATATACATAAAATAAATAAATGATCTTTTTTAAATATATATATGATGTTGAAGCAATGTAATATTGAAGACTTGTTCTGATGGGTTTTATTTAAAATTTTTAAACAGCCAGGTAGGTCCCTAGTTATAGCTGAGGCCGCTTTGTTTTGTAAAGCAGGAGTTGAGGCCACAAGAGTTCTTGATGTGCTTCGAGTCCCTGTACCAATTACTGTTGTTTTTATGTGCTACGCGAGGTTATGTTTAATCCAACTCTTTCTTATTTGTTATGAGGGATGATTTTTATTTTGTGTGTTTTGTTTGCATGTATGTGCATATACCATATGAGTGCCTGGTGAGTACAGAGGCTAGAAAAGGTCACCCAGTCTCCTAGAACTGGTATGAGTGGTTGTGAGTCACCATGTGGATGGTGGCAACTGGACCCAAGGACAGCAAGCATTCTTTACCATTGAGCCATCTTTCCAGCCTCTTTGTTTTGTTTTGTTTTGAAGACAAGGTTTCCCTGTGTAGCCCTGCCTGGCCTGGAACTTAAATTATGTAGCCCAGGCTGGCCTCTGCTCTCTGCTTCCCGTGAGTGTTAGATTAAAGGTGAATACCCTCATGCCTAGCTATTTGTTTACTGCTTGCTTACTTGCAATAGGATTTCATGTCTCCCAGGCTACCATGAACTCAATGTGTATATTAAGTTGTGGATCTTAAACTCAAGATCCCCTTCTGCTCAGACTCCTAAATTCTGGGATTACAGGCTCTGTCCTAACAATAGCCCTAAAGGTTAGAATTGACGGCTGGAGGACTAGCTCAGTAAAAGGCTATTTGCCTGGCAGGTGTGAGGCCCTGGGTTGTCCTCAATATCACAGAATAAGCCAAGTGTTGTTTTCCATTCTGACTGGGAAAGATGGAGTGACGGGCGCTCTGCTGCTTCTGTTGCACTTTGCTGTCAGGTTAGAGCGAGTGAATGGCTGTGGAGGCAGAAATCCCCTTTCCCAGTCCACTCTGCTCGTGGAGTGTGCCTCGCATAGCATAGAATGGACAGGGCTCACGATCCATCCGCTCCAGGACGGGTCTTTGCATTTACAGATCTTCTCACGCTCTTCTCAATTCCTTTAGGGATGGAGAACGATGACACTGCGGTTCAGTATGCCATTGGTCGCTCTGACACAGTTGCCCCGGGCACAGGGATCGACCTGGAGTTTGATGCAGATGTTCAGACAATGTCACCAGAGGCTTCCGAGTATGAAACCTGTTATGTCACTTCCCACAAAGGCCCATGCCGCGTGGCCACCTACAGCAGAGACGGGCAATTGATAGCCACAGGGTCTGCTGATGCTTCCATAAAGATACTGGACACAGAAAGAATGTTGGCCAAAAGTGCCATGCCGATTGAGGTACCATTCCCGCCTACCATTGCTCCAGACAGCGTGACTGTGTTGTCACCAGCTCTGGTTTGCCCCATGGGACTGTGGGCGTGGACCCCGTGCCTCTGTGCCTTGAGCGTCTATCTTTCCTTTTCTTGTTGGTCCAGGTCATGATGAATGAGACTGCACAGCAGAACATGGAGAACCACCCAGTGATTCGAACTCTTTATGACCACGTGGATGAAGTCACGTGTCTTGCTTTTCACCCAACAGAACAGATCCTGGCCTCAGGCTCGAGGGATTATACTCTAAAATTGTTTGATTATTCCAAACCATCTGCAAAGAGAGCTTTCAAATACATTCAGGTTAGACCTATCAGGATCCCTTGACTTTCTGATACAGTATTTCATGGCTGGTTTCCAAGTGGTCTCAGTGATCAGCCTACAAAGAATGTGCCCTACGTGGCACTTAGATGAGATGCCATGGAGATTAGGGGTCACTGGCTGTCCTTTGCCCAAGCAAGCCTGCAGATGAGCTGGGTATGGTGGATCACACTGTAATCCCAACACTCAGGAGGTCTGTCACAAGTTCAAGGCCAACCTGCTGCATAGTCAATTCCTTGCCAGCTTGAGCCATAGAGGGAGACCCTATCTCAAAAGGGGGTTTAGGAATGGGTCACTTTTATGACACTGGGCTCAGGCCTCAGGACTGGGGGGAAAACAACAAAAACAGTGGAGGTGGGCAGAAGGGAGGCAAACGAGCAAAGCCCTGCCTTCCCTCAAAGTGCCTCAGCGCCACCCAAGTGCTCCATGCAGTCTAATCTAGGCCTGGAATGTTGTCAGCTTCTGAGACTCACTGACACTTGAGCTCGCCGTTGCTGGCTGGCTGGCTCTACTCAGCTGCTCAGGCTCAACCCTATTAAGTTCACTGATGCCGCCTGGCTTCTCTCCATTCCTCCCGAATTTTCTCTGCTTGACCTCATACGAACTTTGGCAATGTCTTCTAATCTTCTGGCTCATTCTCTGGCTTCATCTGTGTCTGGCTTGTTCCCTCTTCACCCTCTCTAAAACTCTCCCTGTAAAACTGCCGCCTCCTCTCTCACTGCCCCTCAAGTAGCTTCCCTTTCCTCTCTTCTCGTGAGAAGTGAGAACTGGGCATATCTCATCTCTGATTCATCACTTTGCCACTCAGACAGCACTTTCTAACATGAATAGTTCCTCTACAAACAATTTACTGTCATTGTTGGAGATTAAAGGTGTGTACTAAGGGTTTGTTTTTATTCCAGCCAGAGGAATTACAGGTGTGTGCTAAAGGTGAGCCCCCACCATGCTCTCAGGGTTCACAGTGTGATCAGCTGTCCTACAAAAGTGCCAGTTGGAGTGTTAATCATCTGAGAAAAGCAGCATGTGGTCCCCTGCTGAGTCTGTTGCAGAAATCCTCAGGTTTCCAAAGCAGCTTCTGACCCTCATCATCTGGGGTTTCCTTAGAAATCCCTAGAGCAGACTAGGGAGGCTCTTTTCATCTTCCGTGGCTGCATGAGTGCGGCTGCTTTAGTCCATTTGTAAGGCTCTATCTGATTCCATCCCATGCTCATTTGCAAGTGAAGTTCCTGTCTGATTTTAGGAATATGTGATCAGTAACTAGTTCTATAAAGAACCAGTTTTCTGTGTCCCAGAAAGTGCTTTTGTCCCTTCTGTCCCCTGCAGCTCAGTCAAGTGCAGGTGACTGACACTGTGCCTCTGTCCTCAGGAAGCCGAAATGTTGCGCTCCATCTCCTTCCACCCCTCTGGAGACTTCATCCTTGTGGGGACTCAGCATCCCACGCTTCGCCTGTATGACATCAACACCTTCCAGTGTTTTGTCTCCTGCAATCCCCAAGACCAGCACACCGATGCCATCTGCTCCGTTAACTATAATCCTAGTGCCAACATGTATGTCACTGGCAGCAAGGATGGCTGCATCAAGCTGTGGGATGGCGTCTCCAACCGCTGCATCACAACCTTTGAGAAGGCTCACGATGGGGCAGAAGTCTGTTCTGCCATTTTCTCCAAGAATTCCAAGTACATCCTCTCAAGTGGAAAAGACTCTGTAGCTAAACTCTGGGAAATATCCACAGGGCGGACACTGGTGAGGTACACAGGTGCGTGCAAATAGCCACAGGGCGGACGCTGGTGAGGTACACAGGTGCGTGCAAATAGCCACAGGGTGGACGCTGGTGAGGTACACAGGTGCGTGATTTCTCTGGGCTCACAGTGCAGAGCATGAGTGAGCATGGAGGAAAGGGATTCAGAGAAGGCTATGGCCCGTCACTAGGTCAGTGCAGGTGGCCCCAGAAGAGATCCCAGCGTCCGTATGTGAAGTAGCCCCTCGGAGCAGAAGGCAAGCTCTGTTCCCCTTTGGTTCCTGTTAGCTTTAGTTTGTAGTGAGTGGTTGTGCCCAGGCGCTTTTCATGGTAATGTAATTGGATTTGCCCAGTGCAGTCAAAGGTTCAGGTCTGGGTACAGTGAGTGATATCTACTGCTGAGCTCAAATCTCTTCCCTAGTAGCTAAGAGTGGTGGTGCACGCCTTTAATCCCAGCACTTGGGAGGCAGAGACAGTCAGATTTCTAAGTTCAAGGCCAGCCTGGTCTACAGAGTGAGTTTCAGGACAGCCAGGGCTATACAGAGAAACCCTGTCTCGAAAAACAAAACAAAAGCTGGGCGTGGTGGCGCATGCCTTTAATCCCAGCACTCGGGAGGCAGAGGCAGGTGGATCTCTGAGTTTGAGGCCAGCCTGGTCTACAAAGTGAGTTCCAGGACAGCCAGGGCTATACAGAGAAACCCTGTCTCGAAAAACCAAAAAAAAAAGAAAAAAAGAAAAACAAAACAAAAAGAGTGGTGTTAGATAGAAAACCTCTGTGGTAGTTCACTGCCTTCCTCTTGTGAGGTGTTTGCAGCTCGCATTAAACACAGATTCAGAGCTCGAATGAGACCTGTATTGTAAGGAGCTGTCCCTCTGGAGAGGGACATGGAAGAGCTGGTGGCATCCAGGCCCCTAGGGTGCAGCACAGTTCCTCTCTGTGTGGCACAAGCTAGTTACTGCCTAAAGGGCCACTTCTGTGACTTTATATGGTGTCATTTTGAGAAAGATCTCTTAGAACCAGGTGCTCCTGGCATGCAGAAGTGTTCAGAATGAATGAGAAAGCTTTCAGTTTACAAGTGACAGCCCTTGCTTCCCAGGGGACAGTGCACCCAGACAGACGTGTTCCAAAGTCTACCATGTTCCTGCTACCAGGAGCTTCCCAGGGGACAGTGCACCCAGACAGACATGTTCCAAAGTCTACCATGTTCCTGCTACCGGGAGCTTGGGGTGCTTATTTAAGTAGGGCATTGGAACTTTGGGTTTTTTGGTGTTTTTTTGGTTTGGTTTGGTTTGGTTTGGTTTGGCTTTTTTTCCTTCAAAGAAATATATAGACACGTTCCTTATTCCCTAATACCTAAGTCAATTCCCCGACAGTCAGAGGGGGGGGGGTTTGCCATCTGGTTTTAAGATATACTTAGAAAGCAGAGTGTTCTTGCAATGGCAACAGAAGGGGAAACTGAAGATGTTAGATGTGCTGAGTTCATGGTACACAGTGGTCTTAGTTGGTAAATGGGCTGTGGGTGAAAAAAAAAAGGTGAGCCAAAATTTACAAGGGGAAAAGTCAAAGTTTGCAGTATTTTGCAAGGGAATTAAAGGGGACAGCTGATTATAAAATGAGCAGCCGTAAACTCTGGAAAGAGAACTGGTGGTGTCTGTCTGTCTTGGCTCATCAAACTGTCTACAACTCAAGGGACTGTTGTTTTATTGGTAAATGTTTGAAAAAGTCAGTCCATACGTCATTTGGTAAATATTTCAGAAAGGTAATTGTCATGTCAAACATTTAAGTACGTGGCTGGTAAGTACTGTACGTCCACACAGAATGTTGGTATCAACATCACTGAGAGTCACTGGAACTTAAGAATATACTCACAGTTTACTGCAGAAGCCAGAGTACTGCAGAGCGTTGAGTAGCTCTGCCCTGCACCCATCACTACACGCAGCCTTTCAGATAACCTCTCCTGGTAGCATCTCCTGAGCGCTTGCATGCTGAGACTCGTTTGTCATTTGTTTTTTTTTTTGGTGTTTTTTTTTTTTTTTTTTAAGATTTATTTTATTTATTATATGTAAGTACACTGTAGCTGTCTTCAGACACTCCAGAAGAGGGCGCCAGATCTCGTTACAGATGGTTGTGAGCCACCATGTGGATGCTGGGATTTGAACTTATCACCTTCGGAAGAGCAGTCGGGTGCTCTTACCCGCTGAGCCATCTCACCAGCCCCTGTCATTTGTTTTAATCCTCAGCACCAGAGAGAGTAGACACTAGGGAGGTGAGAAAGGGCAGGCTTATATTAGGAGGCCATCTACCACGCTAACTATGAAGGATATGTCTTTCCTCCGCAGCCGTGTTCCTCTTACAGATCTGTACTGCACACATGCTCTCAGTGAAAGTAGCGTGTGACTTCTGGTTCCTGCAACTGGAAGTGCGTGTGCAGTAAGTGGATATTTGGGAGGCCATCATGAAATGCCCTGGCTGTCTTAATGTTTTATGCATTGCTTTAAACATGAACCATCTATTCATAGTCATGAAATGATAAAGCTTCCTTTTGAAAGGTGTTCATATGGTTTGTCCCAGTAAGTCTAAATGGTAGGAGTTTATCCTGAGGAGATAAAGGTGTGTACAAAGGATTTTACACAACATTGTTCAGTGGCTACAAGCTGTATGCCCAGCAGCAAGAGAATCGTTAGTGAAGGCAGACAGAGCCTAGCACTGCGGGTTTGACCACTGTTGGAGAGAGGTGGTGGTGTGTCATAGGTCACCTGCAAGTGCACCAGAGTGAACAGACGGGCCTTGGGTGGTGGGTCTGGGGGAGACAGTGTGGGTACAGTGCTGAGCAGTGTGGGGGTCTGAGGCGACCTCTTCCTCGTCAGGCTGACATGTTGGTTTGTGTGACAGGCGCAGGTCTGAGCGGGCGGCAAGTGCACCGGACACAGGCTGTATTTAACCACACTGAGGACTATATTTTGCTGCCGGACGAAAGGACCATCAGCCTGTGCTGCTGGGACTCTAGGACAGCTGAGCGCAGGAACCTGCTGTCCCTGGGCCACAACAACATCGTGCGCTGCATAGTGCACTCCCCCACCAACCCCGGCTTCATGACCTGCAGCGATGACTTCCGAGCTCGCTTCTGGTACCGGAGGTCCACCACTGACTGAGCTGGCTCCATCCTAGGGTTCTTGTCTCAGGACTCTGCCCTCCTCCCTGTGTCCTCGCCGGAAGTGAGCAGCTTGTGTGGAAGCTCCTTTTTTACCTTGACGTAGATGCGTGGTGGGAAAAGTTGTCCTGTTACAGTGATTTCCATGTGGTCTCCACCAGCTTAGTGAGTGCAAGACTTGGCACAGCCTCAGCTCTCATTCCTGAAGAAGGACAGCATATGGCCTCGGGGTCACTTGTCACCTCCTGCGTTGTCCTCCCCCCTCTGTATTTTCTTTCCTGATGCATTTTGACACATGAGGGCTACATACATCTCTGAGGACCCGGTTCCATGTGGAACTGCCTTGCAGGGATCCCAGTCCCATCCTGAGGTGACATCATCCTGGTAATAAAGCTCAGATCTACAACCTCACTGTTCCTCCTTCTTCACGGCAATCAAATGGAGGCTTTCTAGTCCCCGCCCCCTCCTGTCTTCCATCCATCTCGGTACCAGCAGTGCGGTGCTTGCTGTTAGGAATGGTGACTAGCCTGCGAGCCCAGTAGAGCTGGAGGATCGGGAGCCTAAGGCCTTAGCTAAATAGCAAGTTTGAGGCCAGCCTGGGCTACATGAGCCCCTTTCTCAGAAAAAAAAAAAAAAAAAAAAAAACTAAATAGGTGCCATAGCCCACACCTTAATCCCAAACTCTTAGGAGCCAGAGGCAGGTGGATCTCTGTGAGATCCTAGCCTGGTCTAAATATGAGTTCTAGGGCAGCCAGAGCTATAGAGTGAAACCTTGTCTCAAAAAAAAAAAAAGAGTTAAGGATCTGATCTGTTCAGTCCAAGCTATGAGAGCCTGCGGTCCTCAGCAGCTGGGGTGTCCCATGCTCCTGGAAGGTTACTGCAGCACTCCAGCTGATACATTCTTCTCTCTGGAAGTGCTTGGGAAGCTGGCAGTCTTCTGTCTGTGTTAAGTCACATGCAGATGAGCCAGCCCTGCATGACCCTCTTACTAACACAGTCTGCTTTCTGTCTCTCCTGAAGAAGAGTCCCTCAGGACCTGGGCAAAAGTATCTGGAAACAGAGTGAGGTGACCAGCTGAGCCATGACAAGCCCCATGAAGTCACTCCTGAGTTGTGAGCACTTTGACATCAATGATCTGTTCCAGCCTTAGCACTGGGGATCCCTGGGTTTGTGGTGGTTGTCCTAAAGAGCTGTTTCTGTCCGCAGGAAGTGTTAACTGACACTTGGATTTTTTTGTGTTCTATCCAGTGTTTGACCCTGGCCACCTGGGGGTGCTACCCATCGGTTATAAGAAGGCTAGTGGACAGGGACAAGGACAACCAGTGCTGTCTAGGCAAGCTTTGTTCCTCTGGAGTCCCTGGTGCTTTCTGGCTGTGGCACAGCAGACTTGCCACCTGTGTTGCCACCCACACGCCCAGCGCGAGGTTCCAGGGTGCTGCCGGGACTCGGGAATTAAAATAATGCAGGCTCCAGGCCTGCCTCAGTGCCAGTGGTTTGAGGGCTGACAGGTGCAGGATGAAGATGCTCTTCTCTCCTGTTTCCAAAACAGTTTCCTCCCCATCTCCAACCCCTCCTTCCTGTCTTCTTCCTCTCTCCTTCCTTTCAAAAACCACATTCGCGTTTGAGCTGTTGTACATGCCCGGAATATCACATACTCATTCTCTTCACAGAACACCTCGCTAATTGTACCATATAACACCCTGGCATTTGGATGAAAAATTTATGTCTGGTCAGGATAACCTATCCCTTCTATGTTGTTTTTTAAAGATGTGATTTCTAAAATAAATTTTTTTTATATAACAGTGATGTAAAGGTAGTTTGTGTCTTTGGAGATTGCCATGAGCCTTCTTGTACTTTAACGGCGGTTCTTAAGCCGTGGCTGTGGGTGGCACGGCTCACAGCTTGGCATGTAGTCTAGAAATCGTAGGTGCGTTCAGATGGGCTCTCTACCCTTGTGCTCGGAACAGAAAGGACCTGAGTATAGATCTCTTTCTTTGGAGCAATTCAAGATTGGTTTTGCTTAGCATCTTGGTTTTCTTTAGAAAAGCAACATGAGTGCTCTAGCCCTGACTTGATAGGTAGTGAAGCTCATCGTTTGTGTGCATGGGCTCAAAGGGCTGCAGCTCCAGTCTCTAGCCAGCACGTGAGCAAGTGGAGTTGCTTTCCTAGTCCGATGATATAAACAGTTCAGGGGTGAGAGGGCATTTGCTCTCAGGGAGACCTGGGAAACGTAGGCTAAAGCCTTCCTGAGACCCTTGCAGTTTAAAATGTGAACAGAAGCCGGGCGTGGTGGCGCACGCCTTTAATCCCAGCACTCGGGAGGCAGAGGCAGGCGGATTTCTGAGTTCAAGGCCAGCCTGGTCTACAGAGTGAGTTCCAGGACAGCCAGGGCTATACAGTGAAACCCTGTCTCGAAAAACAAAAAAAAAAAAAAAAAAATGTGAGCAGAATATATTGTTAAGCTCTAAATGGTGGAGCTAGCAAAAAAGCAAGAGAATTCCAGAAAGAAACAAACAGGATTAGCAGACGCTCAGAGCCAGCAGGGTTGTCATTTGGTGTCAGGTGACAGTTTCTGAGCAGAGCTAACACTGTGCTCTGTAGACTAGAAACTTTGATCCAGACTGGAAAGAGAAAATAGAGGGCAGAGTGAGGTTACGGTGTTTTGGTTTTGAGTCCCAGAAAGTAAGATTGAGCTTAAGATGCTCCTAACTCCATCAAAAGAAGTTTACAGAAATCTCCATGCTCTTGCACTAGCTTGGGACTTTACAGGGAAAGCAGGATGGAGCAGCAGAGAAGGTCTCTGAGAGCCAGCCTGTGTAGGAGCTGTACCTCAAACAAGTACGGGTTAACACTACCCAAAGTCATCTCCAGTGGAGAAACAGGCAAGTGTCTTGCAGAAGCCAGCCCAGATCTCTATGACAGCATATCTGAACCCAGTCCTCGGTCCTCCCAGGTTACAGGACATGTGAGGCCACAGGCCACTGAAAACAGACTTGCAGAGTTAGAACTCCCCGTGTAGAATGTACACATACATAGAGTATGTATGTACCAGCAGAGGCCAGAAGGCCTCTTATTTTTGGTTTGGTTTTAGTTTTTTGTTGGTGTATGTGATCATGTTCTTCCGCCATGGGTTGTGTGTGTGTGTGTGTGTGTGTGTGTGTGTGTGTGTGTGTGTGTGTGTGTGTGTTCATGTTCTTCCACTGTGGGTTTTGAAGATCAAATTTAGATTATCAGGCTTGTGCCACAAATGCCCTTCCCTGCCAAGCTATTTTTCCTTCCCAGCCTCAGACAGACTTGAAGTAATACGGTTCCAAAACTTCAAGGTCTTAATCTTCAGTATACACTCTGTGTTCAGCCATCTTTATAGTCCTGGTACTGAGTGCCCAGTTGAAATACTACCAAACTCAACAAGCTTCACAGTTGGTGCAGAAACTTGTCGAAAGCAGTGCACACAGGCAACAGGCCGACTTAGACATGTGTTAGACACTGAAGAAACGACCAAGCAAATGCACTAAGGCCAGGAAAGGACACTGAGTCCAAAGTGTCGCTGTCTTTGTGATTATGGATGTGTGCTATGATTCTCAGACCACACTGGACTGAGTACCAGCTTAGCCTAAGCAGCAGTAAGGACTTCACTACAAGATAGGTGTGGCAGGCAGTGTGCCTGTAATCCCAGCATTTAGGAAGTAGAGGCAAGACAATCTAAAGGAAGGTCATTCTGGTCATCCTCTGTTATACGGCAAGTGCAAGGCCAGCCTGGGAAAGATTTAATACAAGAAAACTCCAAGGTCTCCCCTGTGGTTCTCTTCACTCTGTGTCAGCTTCAGGCTGGCAAATATTTTGAAAGCACCTGGTTTCCCAGAATAGCCTGTTGTGATCCGTAGGCTTCCGGTGAGCTTGCCTTAAGATGCAGGCAGGTTGCCGCAGAAGAGCTAAGGTGACTTCTCAGACCTTCCATTCATAAAATTGGACTGGATCAACCCTGCACTGAGCGGTCACGTGTGTTTGCAGATAGCCTAGTAGGAGGCTAGCCAACCATTGCTGGGCCAGACCCCTTTTGTTCCGTGTCCAGCAATTTGAGGTGCCTTTCAGTGTGGGGAAGGAACAACGCTGCCAACCCGAGTTGTGGTGTCTTTCTCAACATCAAATCCTACATAGTTATTTCACTATGACCTTCAAGTTTGTTGTTTTTGTTTTGGGGGACAGGGTCTTTTAATCTTCTGTCGAAGTTTTTACACAAGTATGTATCAGAAGGACACATACTTGTGTATGTATCCTCCCCCTCCTTTTCCTCCCCCCCTTCCTTTCCTCCCCTCTGTCCACTTAGGCAGCTCTCTCTCTCTCTCTCTCTCTCTCTCTCTCTCTAGTGTGTGTGTGTGTGTGTGTGTGTGTGTGTATAAATGATTTCCTATGTCTTTATAAAATCTAGGAGCCACAATGAGAGAAAATGCTCCTCTTTCTAAGGCTGTCTTCATAATTATCTATGAATCCATTTTCCTGCCAATGACATAAATTTCTTCCTCATGATGACTGGGGGAAAAAGTCCCCCCCTGTGCACACTGCACGGTTCCTTAGTCCTCCTCTATTGCTGGATGGGTAGGTGGGTTCCATGAAGGAGTTAATACGGACAGTGACACGCAAGCGCCTCTGTGACATGTTGACTTAGAGAAACTTTGGCTGGATACCCAGGAGTGTTTGCTGGGTCACGAGGAAAACCCAGTTTTAGTTGTTTGAGAAGCCTCCAGACCATCTCCTCAGTGGCGGGCCTGGGTAGCATACTCTCAGTGGTACAGAAGGGGTCCCTTTGTCCACGTGCGCATCAGCATTTGCTGTCATTTGCTGTGATGGCTGCCGTCTCGACCGGGCTGAGATTGGATCTTGGTGTGCTTTGGATTCACATTTCTCTGATGGCACTGGACATTTTCATGTTCGTTGGCCACTTGTGTTTTGTCCTCTAAGAACTGTCTGTCCAGGAATCCACCAAAGAGGGAACTCTTGGTGACAGAGACGACACAGTGCTCTCCACACCTGGCGGCTTCTGGGGGGCTGCAGTAGGAGAGAGAAGGAGCAAACGGCTGAGATGCCATGCGGGCCCGGTCAGTCCACAAATAGAGAACACAAATTGGACATTTTTCTTTCATTCCTTCTTTTTATTTTTACTTTTTTTTAGGGGGTCTCCCACGGATTGAGGGGCAGACACGAAAGGACTGGGAAGTGAGGTGATGGGGGTGCGTGATGTGAAATTCACAGAGAATCAGGAGGAATGCTGTTGGGGGCAGGGAGAGCAGTCTGTCCAGTTCTTAGATTTGGGTAGTTTGGCTGCTTGTTTTGTTGTTGAGTTCCATATATCAATTAGATACCAGTCCTGCCAGATGGTTAGCTAGCAGATATTTTTTTCTCCAATGTGTGTGTGTGTGTGTGTGTGTGTGTGTGTGCGCGCGTGCATGTGTATGTCCTTTGAGACTTGCCTGTCTTTGTCTCCTGAGTGCTGGCATATGTCACCACACCCATTTTTTTTTTTTTTTTTTTTTTTGGCTTTTCGAGACAGGGTTTCTCTGTATAGCCCTGGCTGTCCTGGAACTCACTCTGTAGACCAGACTGGCCTTAAACTCAGAAATCTGCCTGCCTCTGCCTCCCAAGTGCTGGGATTAAAGGCGTGCGCCACCACATCCGGCCCTCCATCTCTTGTCCCTTTCTGAGGGTCCCAACCCTCAACCTCTCCAGTGCTGGGACTAGACAGGAGCCACCATGCCCAGCCTCCTGGATTTTATTACAGGGAATCTCAAGTGTATACTGAAGTCAACAGTGTAATAAAGCTATGGTTGCCAGGCTCTGGGAGGGGAAGGGAGGGAAGACAGCTATTGGGGATGGGGTTTCTCCAGGGAGGTGAAGTTAGTTTAAGGGTGATGGTTTTACATCTCTAAATATACTTTTAAAATCAGGGTTTTGCACCCTAAGAAAATAAATTTGGGGCCTGGAGAAATGGTTCCAGGGTTTGGAGCACTGACTATTCTTCCAGAGGACCTGAGTCTGCTTCCCAGAACCCACATGGTTGTAACTGCAGTTCCAGAGGATCATGCGCCCTCTTCTGGTGTTTTGGGGCACTGCACATACATGATGGACAAACAAAACATCCAAACGCAAAATAATAAAAATAAAATCTTGCACTCAGGAGGCAGAGGCAGGCGGATTTCTGAGTTCGAGGCCAGCCTGGTCTACAAAGTGAGTTCCAGGACAGCCAGGGCTACACAGAGAAACCCTGTCTCGAAAAACCAAAAAAAAAAATAAAATAAAATAAAATAAAATCTTAAAGGTGAATTTTATGGTACTTGAGTTAAATCTAAATAAAGAGAAATGAGTGGGTAGCTGGAATGGTGGGTGGGTGGGTGGGTGGGTGGGTGGGTGGATGGAGACAGGGTCTCATTCTGTAGCCCATATGAGCCTGAACTCATTGTTTCAAGCTGACCTTAAACCATGGCGATCCTGCTTCAGATTCCTGAGTGTTCGTATTACAGCTGTGAACCACCATATCTGACTTGGTCTCTTTATTCTTTGAAAAAACAAAAAGTCTACAGCTAGAGAGATGATGGCGCAGCAGTTACCAAAGCTTACTATCCTTTCAGAGGACCCAAGTTGGTTCCTTAGAACCCACATGATGGCTCATAACCAGCTGTAATTCAAATCCCAAGGCACCTGACACCCTCTTCTTGACCTCCATGGTCACAAGGCTCACATGTGATACACATACATACATAAAGACAAAGCACTCATACATGTAAAATAAAATTTTTTAAAAATGTAAATGTAAAAGTCTCCAGGCAGGGCCGGTGAGGTGGTTCAGTGGATGAAGGCTTGTGTCACCAAGCCTGAGCACCTGAGAGAAACAGCTCCTGCGTGTTGTCCTGACTGTCACATGCACACTATGGCATTTGAAGCAAGTTGTTGCACACACACAATTAAGAAAATGCTTTGGGCTGGCAAGATGGATCAATGGGTAAGAGCACTGACTGCTCTTCTGAAAGTCCTGAGTTCAACTCCCAGCAGCCACATGGTGGCTCACAATCACCTGTAATGAGATCTGACACCCTCTTCTGGTGTGTCTGAAGACAGCTACAGTGTAGTTATGTATAATAATAAATAGATCTTTGGGCCGGAGCGAGCAGGTTTGACCAGAGCAAGTAGAGGTCCTAAATATAATTCAATTCCCAACACACTATACAGCTACAGTTTACCCATATACATAAAAAAAATAAATCTTTTTTAAAAATAAAGAAAATGCTTTATGGGGCTGGAGAAATGACTTAGTGGTTAAGGACACTAGATAATCTTTTCCAAATGACCAAATGACCTAGGTTCAATTCCCAGCACCCAGATGACAGCTCACAACTGTCTGTATCTCCAAAGACAGGGGATGTGACACCCTCACACAGACAAGCAGGCAGAATCCCAATATACATAAAATAAGAATAAATAATTAGCCGGGCATGGTGGCGCACGCTTTTAATCCCAGCACTCAGGAGGCAGAGGCAGGCGAATTTCTGAGTTCAAGGCCAGCCTGGTCTACAGAATGAGTTCCAGGACAGCCAGGGCTATACAGAGAAACCCTGTCTCAAAAAACCAAAAAAAAAAAAAAAGAATAAATAATTTAAAAGGTTTTTTTCTTTTTTTTTTTAAACTGGAAAGAAAATGTCTTACAACCAGATCTCTTTTAAACAACTAGTTTCTGTATCAAGTTGACATAGGACTGTGCCACACACAGTTGTGTTATATCTACTCTTCAACTTGGCTTGGCACATCTACCAGGCAGACTTGTCATCAGAGCATATGATCTTTTCTGTGGTCCCAGGATCAAACCCAGGGTCTTGCACAAACTAGGCACATACTCTACCCATCAACCACATCCCAAGCCCAATCATGACCAATCTTGATTTACTCAAACATCCACATATTTCCTGAAAGACTGAAGTAAGATCTCAGATGCATTCAGATAGATAGGTAGATAGATAGACAGACAGATTGGTATAGATAGATGTGTGTGTGATATATATCAGACAGACAAGGTCTTTTAGAAGCACCATCAGTCAGCACCATCATTACACCTGAAAATGTGATATCACATTAGCAAGGTGGTCACATCCAGCTAGTATTTGCACTTCCATACAGATGTGTCCTAACAGAAGCTCCAGGGGACCCCTTTGCCATGTATTTCACCAGATTAATTCAGTTCCTCGTAAGTAAAGCACCTATCACTGTCCAGCTACTTTTTGAGTCTGCTCTTGATACTCAGAGAAACAGCTGCCACAAGGCACACCAAGCCTGAAGACTGACCCTGTCCCAGGTGACTGGTAAGCCTGAAGACTGACCCTGTCCCAGGTGACTGGTAAGCCTAGAGCTGGCCCAGTCCCAGGTGACTGGTAAGCCTAGACCTGGCCCTGTGGCCCTAACCAAACCATAGTGCGCTGGAGTCCCAGCTTCAGTGTGTGGCAGTCGGTCACGTGGTACAAATGTCAACCAACAGGACACAGCCTGCTACCACTATCCTCTCTCCGCTGAGCATTGCAAGAGAGCATGGGAGACCCTGGCAGGGAGGACTGGCTGCCCCATCACTGTGAACCCACAGCGGGATCTGGGGGTTTGAGGGCACCGGTTACCCACAAGCTCCTCTCTGTCCTGGTTTCACAGCTTTTCCAGGTGTTAAAACAAACACCACCACAAGAAAGGGGGCGGGGGTGGGGGCGGGGACGGAAGGAGCAAAATCAAGAGCTCTGTGGCCAGAAAGCGCTGCTCTAGTAGTGTGAAGAGCTGGGCTCCTGATATTGAGTCTTATTCTTCGACAGTTTCATGCATATTTACATAATGTATTTTGAGCACACACACCCCATACACACACTTAAATAAATATAGAATCTTTTTTAAAAAATGATTTCCGAGTGTCATGTGCATTTTGAGTGCCAGGAAATCCTCAGAGGCTTATAGGCTCACACGCAGAACGGGTTTAAGAAAGCAACTTCAGGTGAGTTCTGTGGAGGCCGTGCATGACCAAGAGGATGTGTGCCTCGTCACTCTTGCATTCACATGGCTGACATCCGACCAAACACTAACCTCTGATCTCTTCCTCCTGTTTCCCTAATAAGTGATGGCATTTGGGCATGGCCCTTGGGTTTTGGTAGTTTTCTGGATTTGTGTTTGCTAGGGATGTTATTCACGCTCTGGATTTTTCTCAGATCCCCACATCCATTTTGGCCTTTAGAAATAAGTATAAGCAACAAATGCTTTTTCGTTGAGTTCTGCCCTATTTAAAGCATCAACATAAAGGTTTGGGCTACAGGTCAGTTGACAGAATGCTTGCTTACCCTGCTCCAGGTCCTTGATTTGACGCCCAGCACCACATACATGGGTCTGGTGCCTGTCATCTCAACACTTGGGGGTGAAGGCAGAAGGATCAGAAGTTCAAGGCCATCCTTCGCTACATAGAAAATGTGAGGCTAGCCTGGGCTACATGAGACTCTATTTCAAAACAAAGGAAGGGATGCTGGGAGTGGTGGTGCACACCTTTAGTCCCAGCACTCCAGAGGTAGAGGTAGGAGGATCTCTGCAAGTGAGTCTAGCCTGGTCTACAAAGTGAGTTTCAGGTCATCCAGTAATATTACACACAAAAACTTTGTCTCAAAGGAAAAATAAATAAATAAATAAAAATAAAAAAGAAAGAAAGGGAAGAAGGAAGGAAGGAAGGAAGGAAGGAAGGAAGGAAGGAAGGAAGGAAGGAAGCAGGCATGAGGGGGCTCACTTCAGTAAATATCTGGACTTAAAGTCAGTGGCATAGCAGCTGAAAAGATGCTCAACACCGTCTGTAACTGCAGTTCCAGAGAATCTGACACCTTCTTCTTCCAGAGAATCCGACACCTTCTTCTTCCAGAGAATCCGACACCTTCTTCAGGCATCTGTGGACATTGCCTGCACATTTACAGACATATGGGCAAAACACCACACACATTTTAAAAAAACTGGACGACTGACCGAGAGTTGCCTGTTACCAGGCTCGGTGAGCGAGAGTCTGCCTTCTGATTTGTCCCTGTGCAGAGCAGTAGGTTGAAGCTCTTGCTGTCGCCAAAGCCCTGGCCCTTGTGATTCACAACTCCTCTCTACAGCGTTTCCTAAAATGGAGCATGCACTGCCTCTGATCTGATGCACCCCACCCTTTTCAGAACGTGTCTCTCTTGTGAAAAGCCTTCTGGAAATTACTCCTCCTTCCCTGTGGACTTTGGCAGTGAGCATGTGGCTGACAGCTACTCCTATTTGTTTGTTAAGACAGACTCACACCGTAGTCCAGACTGGCCTAGAACTCGGAGGTGGCCTAGAACAGCCTTAAAGTCGCAGCTGTTCTCCTGTCTCAGCATTGTAGATGTAGGGGTGGGAACATGCCCAGTTCTACCTTTGTTTAGAGCCTGTTCATCCTGTCTAGTCATTATCACCCCCTGTTAGCTACTGTCACCCGCAGATTGCTGATCACTGGCTCCTTAAAGACCATTTCAAACAGGGATAGCATTTTATCTGTTTGCTTGTTTTGATTGCATTTATTTTATCTGGGGGAGGGAAGTATGCGTACGAGAGATAGTGTACATGCAGAGGTCAGAAGACAGCTTGCAGGAGTCCCTTTCTTCCACCGTGTAATTCCAAGAACTCCAACAAGTTTTCAGCTTGGCAGCTGACAGCTTCACCCACTGAACCATCTCACCGGTTCAATTTTTTTTTATTTACTTTTTTTTTTTTTTTTTACTTTGAGACAGGGTTTTAATATGTAGCCTTGGCTGGCCCCGAACTTGCTTTGTAAGTCAGGCTATCATTGAACTCACAGAAATCAGCCAACCTCTGCCTTCTGGGAGTGCTGGTATCAAAGGAGAGTGCCACCATGGTCTGGCTATGGCATGCTTTTAAAATCTCACACCTGGGAGACAAAAATAGGTGGGTCTTGGTGAGTTTAAGGCCAGCCTGGTCTACAGATCAAATCCCAGGCGAGCTGGGAGGAGCTGCTTAGAAGAGGGGACCCTTATGCTGAAATGAAATGAAGCCTAAGCTAGTTTTTTTATTTGTTTGTTTGTTTGTTTGTTTTTCTTTTTTGTTTATTTTGTTTTGTACTCCTTGGCTCCTCTCTGGATATTGGGTCTGAGTTGAGGGAAACTTTAAACTTGGAAAGTCGTGAGGACTCCACTTCATGAGTTCAGAGCACTCGCTTGACACAAAGAGCCAAGTGTGGGTCACCATCCGGTGCTCTCAGCAGCGCCTGCTAAAATATAACCACGGAGAATTGGAGTGAAGGTGTAGAAAACGTGGGGTTCGGAGCAGGGCAATTTACTCCTGTCACACCGCAGGGGACAGGAAGGACGGCATGCTGACCCTCAGCGGAAGTCCAGCCACTTTGCTTCATCATGGAAATGGGTGGGAATTGTTCCATTAGTCTTCAAGGGACAAGAATGTGGTATGATCCTACGCTGGGCTGCTCAAAGTAGGAACTTCACCTTGTAAAGCAGAAGGGTGGGTTTTTTTTCCCCTCCTTCTTCTTCTTTTGTGGTTTCACACAGCAAATGAGTGTCAGCCTCCACTTACCGATGAAGTGGGACGTCAGGCATGGAGGCGTGGGTGTGGCCTGAAGCTCTGGCCCCGCCTCCTCCGTTCCTTTCATTTGACTCTCATTACTTGAAAGAATCTTCTCTGACTGTTTCCATGTGTTGGCAAACAGTTCCATAGAATCCAGCTCCTGGGAACCAGCCAGCAGCATGCAGTGACATTTCCTCATTGGTCCCTGGAACCAGATATATCAGCAGCAGAACTCAAGGGACCCTGCTCACATCACTGACATGAGAGGCACCAGCATCAGAGAGGGTGCGCCCAAGGTGAGTGACTGATGGGGCTGTGTGCATGAGAGCAACAGTCGACTCAACTGTTTTTATCTTTGGGTCTCTAATGAACATGAAGGGTAAGTTATTAGTGGCAGGCAGGTTTGGAATGAGAAAGCTTTGCTCTTTGCCAGTTGTTGGTTTCAAGATGACTGGAAACACCGTGTGTCCCTTCACCACTCAGCAAACTTCTTAGACATCCTCTTTCTCTGCATCCTGAAGGTACTTAGTGAAGCTCTCAGGGGTTCTGACTGGCTTGGGAGACTCACTTCTCTTGAACAGAGAGAGCTTAGACCTTGGCTCTACTCTTGCTGAGTCCAGTAAAGACACCATGGACTGCCTTCATGTTCCTTTGGGCTCTGGGGACTGAAACTCTGGTACAAACTGCAAGTCTGGGCTGCGAACCAAGAGATCTTTCTTTCTTTCTTTCTTTCTTTCTTTCTTTCTTTCTTTCTTTATAGTTTTTCGAGACAGGGTTTCTCTGTATAGCCCTGGCTGTCCTGGAACTCACTTTGTAGACCAGGCTGGCCTCGAACTTAGAAATCCGCCTGCCTCTGCCTCCCAAGTGCTGGGATTAAAGGCGTGCGCCACCACACCAGGCACCAAGAGACATTTCTATAGCATGTGTATAGCATGGCACACTGCTGACCCAAGAAGGGCACTGGAGCTTGAGATGTGACGATGGTACTTGCAATACAGGCATAAGGACCTGAATTCAGTATCCAGTACCCACATAAAAAAAACAGGCATGAAAGCGTGTAGCTGTAACCCCAGAGACGGCATGAAAGCATGTACCTGTAACCCCAGAGATGGCAAGGTGGTGACAGCAAGGTCCCTATAGTTCTCTGGCCAGCCTCTATAAGACAAGCAACTCCAGCTCCAGACAAAAAAATAAAGTGGGTAGGTGATGGAGAAGGACATTGTGACATCAACCTTTGGATTTCACACACCCATACTGTATGCAGGGGCGTGGGGAGAAGGAGGAGAGATCACAAGGAAAGTGAGGCTTACAGTCGATGCTTTTCTGTCCCCGTCCTATTCTTTCAAAATGTGATAGAATGGTAGATACAAAAGAGCCAGGAAACAGTTGCTAAATGGGAGGCTGCTTGCCGGCATTAAATGTTGCTTGTCATTGTGAGTAACAAGTGCTGGGGGTGGGGTCCAGGGCTGGGGTCTGTGGACTCTTTGTTTAGATGACTTGTAAATATTTGAGCTGAGAATCTTGCCCCACAGAGCACTGGGGAAATGATCCAGCCCCAGCCAATCTTTCACCCAAAGGCATTCATTAGTTCCCCACAATTCTGGGCAGTTTCTCCAGCATAGGGCATCTGTCTGTACATCAACAGATGCTACAGCTCTGCTCGCTATTACTGTTCAGCTGTGTGAAAATAAATAGCCAACCCTGTACTCCTCCCTCCTGGGCTGGGGATGTAGTTCTGTTGGTAGAGCTCTTGTCTTACAGGCACATAGGCCTATAACCTCATCACTTGAAGACAAGATGATGGGGAATTCAAAGTCATCCTCAGCCAGGGCCATCAACAACAGGAGGTGCTTCGTCCCTCTGCATTTGGCGTGTGTCCTCACCTTCACATTGATTTTATGAGCCCATTTGAACTTTAGAACAGTCTCCAAAAACACTCTGGCCAACCTTTTTGGCTGTGATGCATGGGCCTGTTTGTCCAGTCCAGGCTTCATCTCAAGGTCACACACCAGTACTCTTTGCCAGGTCTTGTCCTTAATCTGGAATAACCCATTTCCTATTCTTCTCTCACGACTTTGTCGGCTCTGTTTGTTTTGTTTCTGCTGAGATGCTTTTAAGATCTGAAACTTGGTTCTACTTATGCACCACTCGTTTCTGCACATTTTATTTGTCACAGTACAATCTGTAAGCACATATGTATGTACATCTGGGCGATGACGCGCAGCCAGCTTGTCTGTTTGATGCAAGTCCCGGTAACTAACTATCACTCGCCGTGTGTGCACCAGGTGCTCCGTGGAGCACCCTACTAGTCCTCATTCCCGTAGTATGTGGACTCCGCTCGCAGCCTTCCCATGAGACAGGTGTTCTTCTCAGCCTCATCTTGCATATGAGGAAGCTGCCCAACCCCCATGGACAATCAGCGGCCCTGCCTAAGCAGAGCAGGAAGACGACATCTGGCTCCCCGGCTCACTGTGGTCTCACCTTAGACATGGGGTCAGTGAACTGCGTCTACAAAGAGCCAGCTCATGCTGGGGGGCAGAGGAAAGGAGTGTGGCTTGGACTTTCCGCTCCAGGGAGGCTGGAGGCAGGGGTTGGGGTGTGGTGGGTGTCGCTGCCACTTCAAGGCCAGCTTGAGCCACGTAGACCCTGCCTCAAGAGACAAATGAAAAGCCGGATGGTGCTTCTCACTTTGCAGGGCCCAAGTCATGTCTGTTGCGCCGTACCCTGTTTCTAAGACTCTTTAAAATATGGACTCTTTCTGACCTCACAGACGCCATCCAGATCTGGCACTCTAATCTCAGTTCATGCAAGACACTCCTTTCCAGTAAGGTGGTGCCTGAGGGGACCCTCCCTGAGTGAGGTCCCAGTCTTCATCTCCTAGGCCAGAGGAGCCTCCAGCTGATTATTTACTCCATTTCTTAAGTGTCTGTGTGGACGTATTTCTCCCCTCCGCTTCCTGGGTCTCACTAGTTAGCCCAGGCTGGCCTCGAACAGTGCTGGAATGGAAGGTGTGCTCACCACACTCTGTTTCGAGTCCTTGTCTCACATAAATGAGCAGGAGCAGTTTGGGGACTTCTGGGCTTGTTACTGTTTACAGTGTAATCAGCATGTAATAGAATACAATCATTACACAAAACAGTCAACACGTTATATATAATATAGTCAGCATACAGTGTGATGTAGTAAGCACTATGCATTAGATTGCACTGATACAGTTGATCTGCTGGTTGATTTGTTAATCAACTGCCCTCGTTAATTTGGCACCTCACTGTTTTCTTTTTAAATGACATTGTATTTATCTCGTGTGTGTGTGTGTGTGTGTGTGTGTGTGTGTGTGTGTGTGTACATGTCTGGAGGATGGAGGTGAATGTAATGGCATGTGTGTGGTCAAAGGAGGACAGTTTGCCGGAATCAGTTCTCTCCTTCTACCATGTGGGTCCCAGGGATTGAACTCGAACCTGAGCCTTGGTAGCCGGAGCCTTTCATCACTGAGCTATTTCACCACCCTCATCTGCTTCCTAAACAGGAGCACCATGCGCGAGCAGGCTATACAGGAAAGCAGTCCTCTATTTTTTCTTTTTTTTAAAGGCATTTTTCATTAGATATTTTCTTCATTTACATTTCAAATGCTATCCCCCAAAGCCCCCTATACCCTCCCCCTGCCCTGCTCCCCAACCCACTCACTCCCACTTCCTGGCCCTGGCATTCCCCTGTACTGGAGCATATGATCTTCTCAATACCAAGAGCCTCTCCTCCCATTGATGGCCGACTAGGCCATCCTCTGCTACATATGCAACTAGAGACACAGCTCTGGGGGGTACAGGTTAGTTCATATTGTTGTTCCTCCTATAGGGTTGCAAACCCCTTTAGCTCCTTGGGTACTTTCTCTAGCTCCTTCATTAGGGACCCTGTGTTCCATCTAATAGATGACTGTGCGCATACCCTTCAGTATTTGCCAGGCATTAGCATAGACTTACAAGAGAGAGCTATGTCAGGGTCCTGTCAGCAAAATCTTTCTGGCATATGCAATAGTGTCTGGGTTTGGTGGTTGTATATGGGATGGATCCCTGGGTGGGGCAGTCTCTGGATGGTCCTTCCTTCCGTCTCAGCTCCAAACTTTGTCTCTGTAACTCCTTCCATGGGTATTTTCTTCCCCATTCTAAGAAGGAGCGAAGTATCCACACTTTGGTCTTCCTTCTTCTTGAGTTTCATGTGTCTTGCAAATTGTATCTTGGGTATTCTAAGTTTCTGGGCTAATATCCGCTTATCAGTGAGTGCAGATCATGTGTGTTCTTTTGTGATTGGGTTAGCTTACTCAGGATGATACCCTCCAGATGCAGTCCTCTTCTTTGGTGCATTTAACTTCAAAGCCCTTCACTACCATCCAAAGCCACGTACCCACCTGGATGCCAAGTTCAAATTTGTCCTCTAGCAGTAAATGAGCTATGTGTGGCTGCCTGGTTGTTTTATAAAACAAGGAGGAACACTTAAAATTACGTGTGATATTAGCAATAGGAAACATTGGTGACCTCAGCAGTTAACAGATCTAGCACAGGGAAGTCATATGCGCAGCCCTGCAATGAGCCTGTCATCTCCTTCATTGGCCTACTGGCTGGCTGACCTTAGCTGAGGCAGTGCTAAAAATGGCTCAGCAGGTAGAAGGTGCTTGCCACCAAGCCTGTTGACCCAAGTTAGATCCCAGGACATACCGGGATCCCAGGACGTACAGGACAAAGGAGAGCACTGACTCCTGTCAGTTGTCCTCTGAGCTCCACATGTGTGCTGTGGTGCATGCCCATGCACGTGCACACACACATACACACATACAATAAATACATAGACGGATGGACAGACGGACAGATAATAAGCTGTTTGAAGAAGCGCTAGAAACTTGTTCTAAAGGACAGAAGGAGCTGCCATTGTGCACTTGGGAGTTAGTGGCAGGAGGATCTCGTGTTTGAGAGAAGAGCCTGTTTCAAAGGAGGAAGAAAGGGAAAATCAGTTTATTAGCTATGAGTTCTTGTTTTGACTTCTTGATGTCTTTAATGCTGCCTTATTGTCTGGGCGCAGCCTGTGATCTCAGAGCTAGGGAAGGAGAGACAAGAGGATCAGGAGTTCAAAGCCAGTGTGGGCTATAGGAGATGCTGTCTTCCCTATCTGCAAAGCCCTGTATTCACCTTTAGGAACGTCTACCTCCTGAACATTAGGAACTCCCGTCTCAGAGGCAGCAGCCCCCACCCTGTCTCCACTCTCAAGAAGTCGGAGCAAAGACTTAGTATGGAAACAGTCTTCAAGGCTCCTCTCTCTTCTCCTACCTTGCAACCTCTCACATGGGTCCCCCCCATCAGCCCCACCTTGGATCTAGATGCCTCTCTGAGCCTCTGTCTAACCACGCTCCAGATCCCCCACGACCCCACACACTCCGGTCATTTTCTTGACCATCTTATCTTTACACAACAGGACTAGACATGGTCTGGGCTTGCTTGGTTCATGGCTGGTGTGGTTCTCTCTGGAAAGACATTGGGGGGTGCAGGGGATACAATATGACACAACCCACAGCGTTTGACTTGCTTACAGTGCTAAAGGTACTTCCAGCAATGCGTGATACAGCAGGTGCTAAGTAAACGCCTCCTGTCATGTGTGAACAGGCAGTTACAGAGCAGCAGACACAAGCCTTGCTAAGTAAACGCCTCCCGTCATGTGTGAACAGGCAGTTACAGAGCAGCAGACACAAGCCTTGCTAAGTAAACGCCTCCTGTCATGTGTGAACAGGCAGTTACAGAGAACATGTGTGAACAGGCAGTTACAGAGCAGCAGACACAAGCCTTGCTAAGTAAACGCCTCCTGTCATGTGTGAACAGGCAGTTACAGAGAACATGTGTGAACAGGCAGTTACAGAGCAGCAGACACAAGCCTTGCAACACACTCGCACGGCAGAGACAGGAGCAGCACTTCCGAGTTCTTAGTCGTCAGGGAACAGAGGTCACCCTGCATCTCCGCTCTCTAGCCTGATCACCACTTGACCTGGATTCTTGAGAAGTGGTCCCTCCTCCTATGGCCACATTTAAATTCCAGTTGTTAGGTTTAAAGTCAGGGTCACAAGGACCTGCCCTCTGAGTTTGCCAGCATGGTCACCGGTCCCTCTATCACCTTGTGAGGTGAAATTGTGCAAGCACAGGACCCAACGAGAACACCCAAGCAAGTGTCTTCATTGTTTACCCTTTCACCCCACACGGAGGCTCTAGGTTGTAGGAGTTCTGGCGTGTGAGGCCCGGGTTGATACTACAGTTGGATCAGAGCATCAGACGGTAAATGGACACAATGACTTCAGGTATAGCAAGGTGGCCTGACAGGGCATGAACGCAGAGAGTCACCGTGGAAATGCAGTGCCAGGCAAGGGAAGGAGCATGTGCAAAGGCCCTGCATGGGGACTGAGTCCCAGGAGAGGCCAGGGTAAACAAATGGAGGGACTGTCTGGAGAAGAGGTGGGGTGGGGGAGGGGTCAGTGGAGTAAGGAGCCTCATCTGCTGTGTCAGGACTTCAACGTAGGAAACTACTCACCTACATCAGGCGAGCCAATGACACCCTGTGATAGATGTTTGAAAACATTACTTGGGTTGCTATGCAACAGAAACTGGAGTGAGGAAGGACAGAAGTCTAGAGATGAGCTAGAAAACTCAAGGCCAAGGGTTTTCACTTCCGCTCTGGATAAAAGCATCCTGAGCCCATTGTCCTAGAGAGGAGTTCATTTTCTCTGAACTTAGTGGGCAGGGGGAGGGGTTACTGTTGCGGGCAGGAGCAGAAGACAAGTGGCCCTTCATTCATTCATTCCATACATTACCGAGTGTTCATTCCATACATACCGAGGGTGGCACTTCATTCATTCTATGCACACTGAGCAAGCGCCTACTGTGTGGCAGGCACTATTCTAAGTGCCACAAAGGAACAAGTGTCCACTCCTCCTCAGTAGGTGTGTATTTATTTATTCAGAGCCAGGCTCTCCCTGTGGATCCTTGGCTGGCCTGGAACTCCCTGTGTAGACCAAGCAGAGCTTGAACTAGGAGACAGGCCAGCATCTGCCTACTGAGTACTGGGGCTAAAGATGTGCACTACCAATTGAGCCTTCTCATCTCATCGACAGTTCTTCTCATTCACTTATAAAAATCTACCGCTCTCTCTGTCTGTTCTCTCATTGAATAATGACCTTTCTCCACACATCTTATTTCCTATAGAAGACATTTTATTTGAATGAAACAGAGAGAGAGAGAGAGAGAGAGAGAGAGAAAGGAAGAAAAGAAAGAGAGAGAGAGAAAGAGAGAGAGAGAGAGAGAGAGAGAGAGAGAGAGAAAGAAATAGGAAAATGCTCGAGACATGGGCTACCGTTGGAAAGTTCAAAAGAAAGTGATCACAGGTCGAGGGAGTGGAGAGAAATAGGGAAGCAGCCATGGAAATGCAGTGCAGTCATCTTGAGCAGCGGTGAGTAAGGGGGGAAATGACAGAGGCCCAGAGGGGAAATCACTCAGAAAAGGAGGAAGGTGGAGGCAGCTGAGAAAGCTGCCTCTGAGGAGGAGGCCACTCTCCAACATGAGTTGCAAAAAGAGGAACTACAGTTTCTGTGTGTGTGTGTGTGTGTGTGTGTGTGTGTGTGTGTGTGTGTGTGTTTAGGAACCATTTCCAAAATATTTCTTGCTCATGAACCATCTACTCAGCCCAGAGTTTTGCTGTGCTCTCAGCACGTTGGAGCCTAGGTGTGTGCTGTGCCTAGACAGCAGCCTTGGCTCCAAGCCTTCCACAGGAGCAGCCACAGCCCCAAGCTGCTCCTGACACTCAGAGAGCCTTCCTCTGTGGGCTCACAGGGGGCAAATGTAAACTGTTGTGCTCTTCACTTCCGTAAAATTGTTACTGAAAGGTTCCGAGTGTGTGTGTGTGTGTGTGTGTGTGTGTGTGTGTGTGTGTGTGTGTGCACCACAGCCTACAAGAGTGGAGTTCAGAGGACAATTTCCAGGAATCGGTCTTGCCTTTCACCTCGTAGGTCCTGAGGGTTGAAAGCAAGTCATCAGGTTTGATGGCAGGTACCTTTCCACACAGAGCTCTCTCCCTGGCTCAGGAGTGGTGTTGGTCGTTTGCACACATTACTATTGGCCAGGCTGCTTCTCTGCTTCTCATAGGGGGACAGAAGTGGAGAAGGAAGCACGGGGTCTCTACTCCCAGAGATGAGGTGCCTGGCACCTCGCTAACGGGAACAAAGTACTGTGTGGAATGTTTGCCCCAGGTTCAGAATTTAAGCTCACCTCAGCTGAAAGAGACATAAAAACTCAAGCCAGTCACTAAAGTCTCATATTTCTGGGCTGCTCTCTTTTCCTGTGGATGCTTCTCAGGGTAAGGGATCAAAAGCCACTGAAAAAATGACCAGCAAGGACCAGGCTGGTGGCATGAGCCACCCTTTAGCCTGGGCTGAGTTGATCTGTATTGAACCCAGTTACTGGGCATGAGTGAGTGCATGCTAGCAGAAGAACTGCCATAGTAGGGTCCCTCGCCTGTGTCTCTGGTAGGCCAGATGGCTTTTAGGTACAGCACACAAGTAGTACTTGACACACCTTTGTAAAGTACATATAATTTACATTTCATTAATATCCCTGAAGGGGAAACTAGCTCATTAAATCTGTACTTTTTGTTTTGTTTTATTTTTTGAGACAGGAGGTTTCTCTGTGTAGCCCTGGCTGTCATGGACTCACTCTGTAGACCAGGATGACCTGGGACTCACAGAGATCCACCTGCCTCTGTCTCCTAAGTGCTAGGATTAAAGGTGTGTACCACCACTCCCACACCCAGACCCCACCAATTATTACACATCAAGCACAGAGTGGGGGTGGCGATGTCTGTGGAGGAGCAGTGGTGGGTGAGGGGTGGGGCTCCACAGCTCTGCTCCTTCCTGGGTTTCTCTTAGGCCACAGCACAGAGAATGAGTCATTCCATGCTCACTCCATGGCCTGTGATGAAGCATTCGTGGGCATGGTAGCTTTCAACATGTATGATTCTGAGGCAGGAGGATTGCCACCAGAAGGAGCACAAGGTTAGGACATGCTTCAGAGCAGGCCAGTTGGGGATATACAGTAAGACCATGCCTCAAACAATGACAACAAGCCCTGAGCTGAGACCAGGAGCTCCAAGTACCTGTTTCTGCACACACACACACACACATACACGACAGATAAATAGAAGCTTGTTCCAGGGAGTGGGCAAGACCCAGCCCCACTGGGAACCCAGTGATCAGGTTTTAGGGAAGAAAATGTTTCATTTCTAGTGGTGGTTTTGGAATTTTTCTATGGCCACAGCCTCTTCCTCATAGAAGGCACTGCCTTCTACAATTGTAGAAGACATGGTACATGCGTGGCTTTTCCATTAGAGCCAGCCAGAAAAAATGGCCACCAGATGGGTAGGCATTCCCTCCCATCATGCAAACCTTAAGTCTGGGCTTATGCCATCAGCAATCAGGTTTTTCCCTTTCCTCATCAATGCGGCCTCGTTGCCATGTCTACCAGCTTCATTCCCTTCTTTGTCCCTGGTGCCTCTGGACAAGGTGGCCACCATGACTGACTGTCTGCATCCAGAGGAAATGCAAGAACCCCAGGGAAGGTCCATGGGAAGCCGTGCCCAGACCCCTCAGAAGCTTTGGTTTCTGTCCAGAGAGACAGGCCAGAGAAGGTGCTGGAGAGCCCTGTCAGGCACATCTCCTCTGCAGGGAGTGAGGGGCCTTAGGCAGTGATCTCCACTGGTGCTGTCTCTTTTTTTGGGGGGGGGGGTTGGGGTTCGAGACAGGGTTTTTCTGTGTAGCCCTGGCTGTCCTGGAACTCAATTTGTAGACCAGGCTGGCCTCGAACTCAGAAATCCGCCTGCCTCTGCCTCCCGAGTGCTGGGATTAAGGGCATGCGCCACCACGCCCGGCTCTGGTGCTGTCTCTTGAGGAGGCTGTGGGGTGACTGACTGCCTGTGTGCCCATAGCGGACTGAGATGAAGGTGACCGTGAGTACGGCCCTCTTGTCTGATGCCCTTTCCTGACTGCCAGGGGCCCGTGCGAAGGGCCCTGGGGTTGTTCTATATCGTTCTCTGAGCCTCCAGGAAGAGTAATCATAGTTTCCAAAAGAACGATACCTTGGGGGAACAGATTTGGAAACAAAAGTAGAGAGTCTGTATTTTATTTTAAAGTTACTTTCTGTGTATCCCGGAAAGTGTGTGAATATCCAGAATCTAGGGCTGAAAAAAATGAGAATTGCTACAAACTTAGAGCCAGCCTGGGCTACACAGCTGGCACCAGGCCAGCCTAGGCTACCTAACAAGGGCCTGGGGCAAAGACAAAACAAAAGGTGGCATATTGCCCAGTGTTTTGAGAACTTAAATGTCACATTGCATAAAAAGAAATCAGGGAGGGAGGGAGGGAGGGAGGGAGGGAGGGAGGGAGGGAAGGAGGGACCCAGCAGCAGCCTTTCAGATAAATGGCACCAGGTCACTTTCTGTGCACCCTTGGAGACTGTCTGGAATTTCCAGCTCACCCCGACAGCTGTTCTCCTTCAGCCTCCAGCTACTTTGCACAGCAGGGTCCGCAGTCCCTCCAGTCTCTACATCTAGGGTGCTGCAAGGAGTCACTTGGTCGCTACCTCATTTCAACATCTCAAATCCCCTTGCTGATGGAATTCAGGATGGAGAGAAGCTGTCTAGGAGCAGGATGGGCTGCATTACCACATGGAACAGCTGGGCATGGTTTGATTCCGAGGGCAAGTTCTGGGCATGAAACAGGAAGCCTTTTTGCTACTTTCAGTGACTCTCTCCATTCCCTGTAACTCATGGAATTTTACTTTAGTGAAAATACAGCTGTGGAAAGTGTCTCGGGGGCAAGTGACAGTTAAGAAGTGACTTCATGGTAGGCCCTGACAGTACAGGCCTTTAATCTCAGCACTCCGGTGAGGCAGAAGCAGAGGCAGAGGCAGAGGCAGAGGCAGAGGCAGAGGCAGAGGCAGAGGCAGAGGCAGAGGCAGAGGCAGAGGCAGAGGCAGAGAGAGAGGCAGAGGCAGAGGCAGAGGCAGAGGTGGATGGACCTCTGAATTGAAGGCCAGAGTAAGTTGGTCTACAGAGCAAGTTCCAGGACAGCCAGGGCTACATAGAGAAACCCTGTCTTAAAAAACAAATGAGAAACAGCTTCATGCTAGGCCTGCCTCCTTGGGTGGCGGAGGCAAAAGTATCATAAGTTCAAGGCTCACCTGAGCAACTAAAGGAGTCTGTGTCAAAAGAGTAGAAAGACACCTGACTTGCCTGAGCTGGGAGTCTGTCCCAGCGTTAAGGACTTGAATATCCGTGCATCTGCAGCTGTATTCTGTTGACTTTAGCAGGTTAGGGTCTCCTGTCTTCTCTGTGCTCCTTCACTATGAGCCTGTCCTTGGGCCTCGGGAGCAAACAGTCTCAAAATCTAATGGCTCTTAGGGGTCAAGGCAGCAGCTCAGTGGTAATGAGATTCGCCAGGCCAGTAGGGGAATGGAGTTCAGATCCCCTGATCCACTAAACAGCCAACCCGAATCTATAATCCCATCACTGGGGTAAGGGGTTGAGGGGGCAGAGACAGGAGGATCCTTAGGGCTTGCTGGCTGGCCAGTCTAGTTGCTTCAGTGAGCTCCACATTCCATGAGAGACCCTAACTCAAAAAATAAGGTGGCGTGCCTTTGGAGACTCTGAGGCAGATGTCTGACCTCCACGTACATGTGAAGACTTTCTCTACCTTGCTAGTAAATTACAGGCAAATGCTGTTAGATAACACCCAGCGGTTGTAGGAAGGCTGTGTGGTTTGGTGAGTTTCACAGGATCTTTGTGCTACAGCTCCTTGGAGCACCTGACCATCATGTCCTCTGTCTGGGTGTCTGTCACCTCACATCAGAAGTGGCACCCCAGGAGAGTGTCAGTCAGACACTCTGCTTCTTCTTCCGGGCCTTCCCCTCCTTCCCTTTTCAGAGAGTGTGGGTGGGGAGCTTAGAGGTGGTCAGGGGTTTTTTATCTTGCTTTTGGAAACTTTTCTTTCTCTTTTTCCTAAACATAATGTACTTTGTTTTGTTTTGAACGATGGAAAGTGAGGATTCTCAGTCCAGTGGATAGGAAGACCATCTGCTTAGCTTTGGTCATTCCTAGCTGAGCTTTGCATCCGGACAATACAGACTGTCCTCAAGCTTAGCTTCCACATAAAGCTGTGGAGTTTGGGGCTGGAGAGATGGCTCAGTGGTTAAGAGGCACTGGCTAGTTCTTTTCCAAAGGACCCAGGTTCAAATCCCATCACCCATGTGGCAGTTCTACAACTGTCTGTAATTCCAGCTCCAGGGTATATCACACCCTCCCACAGACATACATGGAGGCAAAATACCCATGTAAATAAAATTTAAAATAAAAGATATATAGCTGGCTCTGTGGAAGGCCTCCTCCATGTCCCATATATCCACTGACTCCGCACATGCATGATCTATGTGTTCTTTTACATTTTTATTTATTGTCAGGGTGTGTATTTGCTGTTAGGTGGTGCATTTGTGCCATGGTTTGGGTGTGGAGGGCAGACAGCAGCTCTGCAGAGTGAGTTCTCTCCCTTGTGTTGGTTTCAGGGCTCAAACTAGCATCCTCAGGCTTGCACAGGAAGCACTGCCACTCACTGAGTCATCTCACTGGCCAGTGTTGCTTTCTTATCGTGTGTGTGTGTGTGTGTGTGTGTCTCTGTGTGTGTGTGTGTGTGTATGTGTGTGTGTGTGTGTGTGTCTGTGTGTGTGTGTCTGTGTGTTTTGCCTGTGTATATGTGTGTGTACCACATATGTGCCCAGTGCTCATTGAGGTCAGAGGAGGGTGCTGGATCCCCTGGTACTGGAGTTACCAATGTGAGGGAGCCACCACATGGTTGCTGGGGATTGAACCTGTGGTCCTCTGGAAGAGCAGCCATTGCTCTTAACTGCTGAGCCACCTCTCCAGCCCTGTCATGTACTTTCTTTTAACATGTAGTTTCCATGTAACCATCCTTCTGTGGGCCTCAGGAGGGAAGTGAGTCTTTCACCTTCCCTAAAACCTAAGAATTCTTGAAAATGAGCCACAGATACTGTGAGGCGGAAGGCTGCAGTGTTCAGCGTGGCTGCATGTCAAAACTAGAGCTCAGAGGGGCCTGAGGCCACCCTGCCATGTTGGCCCTTCCACCCTACAGGGCCTGCCACCTCCTGTGTCCCTGGCTTCAGTGGAAGTCATTGCTTGGCTTCTCTGTCCCCAGCTGCGAACTTCTTTATTTTAGAAGCAGAGGAGTTTGGTTGGGGACAGGGGAGTCTGTGAAAGATAAGAGGAGCAGGAAGCGGGGTTGGACAGCATCAAGCTGACTGACCTCTGATGTGGAAAGAGGAAGAAAAGAAAAAGAGAAAGGTCCAAAATAGCTGGACACTCAGGGACTTCCAGGATCCTGCTTTGGGCACAGGTGCTCACACCCAATGGCTGTGGACTTTCACCTTCCAAGAGAAGCAGGGTGAGATTTTTAAACCCAGCCATGGGTGAGAGGTACCACTAACTGCTTCCATTGACCCCCTTGGTGCTATTTTCTTCTTATTCATTTTATTATTATTATTATTATTACTGTGTGTAAATGTGTGTGATGTATATGATGTGTATGCATGATATATATGATGTGTGTGTGCATGATGTATATGATGTATATGTATGCAGATATATATGATGTGTGCATGTGTGATGTATATGGTGTGTGTGAGATGTATATGTGTATATATATGATGTATATGCTATGTGTGTGTATGCGTGATGTTTATGATATGTGTGTATGCATATGGAGGTCAGAAGGATTCTGTAGTGTCAGCTCTCTTCTTCCACTTTTGTGTGAGCTCTGGGCATCAAGCTTAGGTCACCAGGCTTGCTCAGCAAGCATCCCTACCTGCTGGGCCATCGCTACAGTACGCCACTTCTCTCTGTTTTTCCTTCTCTCTGGCTTGATCAGCCAGAGAGCAAGGAGACTCTTTAAAGCCAGCCTGTGCATGCCACAGCCAGCACCTCACCCACGTGTGTCATAGCTGATGTACCCACAGAGTGATTTCCTGCCCATCCTGCCCAGACCCTACCTGGCATCTCTGTGCTTCAGTGTTGCTTCAGTGCTAGGCTGCAACCCAGGGCTTGCAGGCACCAGCCAGCTTCTGCCAGAGAGGCACACCCCAGCCTATGCCATTCTTAAACCAGCTCATTCGAGATTTGAACTCATTTAGCAAATTCGACTTAAGCTGAGGGAACAGACTATGGAGATGGAACAATGACAGCCCGAGGTGATGGGCCCAGATCTGAGTGAATCCCGAGGCACTGTCTCTGCTGGGTGACCTTGGGTACAGAAGTCCCTAAAGCTCCCCTGCTCAGAAGTGCCCCAGAACTTTTAGAATGAAGCTAACCAAGCAAACATCTAGACCCCTCCAGGTCTGACACTTGGCTACTTGGCTTTCTGCATTTTTCCCTGTTCCATAAACTGGAAAGATTAAAATTAAAGGTGCAGCTGAGGGACTGGCTCCTCTCATGCGGGAACTGTGTCCATCCAGCCTGCAGAGCAGATTCCGGCTTAGGCACAGGGAAAACACAGATGCCAGGATGGAGCTGTGGTTGCTGCTGGTCCTGCTTAGAGCTAGGGCAGGACACTTCTGCACTTCCCCTGCTGGGGGTAGGATGGTGTGGCCCTGTCAGATCCCCCTGCCTCTGTGAGGCCCTTTTCCAGTGGACCCAGCACTTCCGCACCTTTCCTGCAGCCATGGGAAAGTAGGCTCCACCCATTTGTGGCCTCCAGTAGCCCATTCACCTTAAACTTCACACGTCTACTTTCCACAGACTACAAATAGTAGCTGTTGCTTAAATTTTTTAATCCCATTTCTGGGTTTCTTCCCTGCCTTTGATCATTTGGTTCCCAGATAAAAGACACACAACTCTTATTATTTACAGTAAGCCTTAAACAGCACAAGAGCTGGGCAGATATCTACCGTCTATGCTATTAAAATTTACTTTCCTATTGATAACGCTGAGTTATTATTTCTGTGTTATCTGGGCTGCTCTTAACTCCTACTGGCCAACCCCCAGGGCCACATTTTCATGACTCACCTAGCCCATGGAGACTTTTTCTTCCCTCCTCACCTTCTTCTCTCTCCATAGTTCTCATCTCACCCCCACCCCTCACTCCCATCCCCACCCCCAAACCCCAAATCCTAAACCCCACCTATGTCTCTTTTGCCCAGCTATTGGGTGTTAGCATCTTTATTTAGGAATAGATCACTTGGATCTACATACAAAATCTTTTGTCTCTGAGATCATGAAGTCTTGCCCCCCACAACAAAAGACCAAACTTCAACAATTAGCCGTGGCAGAAATCAGAACCCTGGAGACTGCGTGGCCACACAGCTGCTTGTTCTCCAGTCCCTGTGACTCCTCCATTCCTACCCTCACACCTTCGCCTGGGGCTTCCCATCTCTCTCCTCCTCTGCTGACAGGCCCCTCTCAACACCTTCCCTCTGACTAAGTCCTCACCCCCAGATAGTCACTGTCCCAAGAAACTTTCCCTAAGCCCCCTCCGACCACAGCTTCCCCACAGCAGGCGTGGCTTCCTAAAATTTCCCATATTTTCTTTTCCGTCCCACTCAAAAAGCCTCTTGTCTTCTTCTGTGAACTCAATGTTCACTTCTGTGGAGGTTGAGTAGAAACAAGCCTTATTCATAAAAAAGTCCATTATATAGATCAAGATCTGTCATGCTTACTGTGGTTCCTTTAGGGAGCTCCTGGCAGGGGCACATTCATATTGGTGTCCTGGTGAGTGAGTGGATGGATAGATAAATGGATGGATGGATGGATGGATGGATGGATGGATGTGTGGATGGGTGGGTGGATGGATGGATGTGTGGATGGGTGGGTGGATGGATGGATGGATGTGGATGGATGATGAAGGATGGGTGAATGGGTGGATGGATGGGTGGATAGATGATAGGTGGATGGATGATGAATGAAGAAGGATGGGTGGATGGATGGGTGGATGGATGGATGGGTGGATGGATGTGTGGATGGGTGGGTGGGTAGATGGATGATGGGTAGGTGATGAATGGATGATGGATGGATGGTTGGATGTGTTGATGGATGGATGGATGTGTGGATGGGTGGGTGGATGGATGGATGTGTGGATGGGTGGGTGGATGGATGGATGAATGGATGGATGTGGATGGATGATGAAGGATGGGTGAATGGGTGGATGGATGGGTGGATAGATGATAGGTGGATGGATGATGAATGAAGAAGGATGGGTGGATGGATGGATGGGTGGGTGGGTGGATGGATGATGGGTAGGTGATGAATGGATGATAGATGGATGGTTGGATGTGTTGATGGATAGGTGGTGGATGACTTTCCAGATGTCTCCAGCTGAATAGAGTTTGCATACTGATGTGCACAAGGTACCCCTTGCCACAAGCTCACTCCTGTTCTTTGTCCTTATGGCCTTAATCTCCTGCTTCTGCCTTCCAGATACAGCACTCCTCTCTCCTCCTTTTCCTGACTGTTCTCTTGAGATAAGTATGTGTAAACATGGCCATGGAAACATAGATCTGAGAGTGAGGGCTTGGTCAGATGAAGGGTGGGGAGGAGGCCTGCCAGCAGAGGAAGAAACACATGTTAGGGTCGGGGGGAGGGGTATTTGAAGATGTGTGAGCGGGGAAGTCGGAGGGAAGGACTGAAAGGTGAGCAGTAGGCAGGAGACCAGACACTTCTCCCACGTTAGCTGTGGTGACACACATCTGTAGCCCCAGAATATAGGGGTTAGAGACAGGATGACCAGACACTTCTCCCACGTTAGGTGTAGTGATACACATCTGTAGCCCCAGAATATAGGGGTTAGAGACAGGATGACCAGACACTTCTCCCACGTTAGGTGTAGTGATACACATCTGTAGCCCCAGAATGTAGGGGTTAGAGACAGGATGACCAGACACTTCTCCCACGTTAGGTGTAGTGATACACATCTGTAGCCCCAGAATATAGGGGTTAGAGACAGGATGACCAGACACTTCTCCCACGTTAGCTGTGGTGACACACATCTGTAGCCCCAGAATGTAGGGGTTAGAGACAGGAGGACCAGAAGTTCAGCTATTTAGGGGATGTAGACCAGTGTACCTATATGAGATCCTGTCCAAACCATAGAACCTGTAGGAATGACTCAGGTTAAGAGCACTGGCTGCTCTCCCAGAGGACCAGGGTTTAATTCCAAGCACCCACATGGTGGCTCACAGCTGTCTGTAACTCCAGTTTAAGGAAATACAAGGTCCTTTTCTGGTTTCCTCAAGTACTACACACATACATGGTGCACAGCTATGCATGTAAGTAAAATAGCCATATATATGAAATAACATAAAAATAAAGATAAGTAAAGAATAAACTAGCCGGGCATGGTGGCACACGCCTTTTTAAAATTTTTTTTTATTTTTTCGGTTTTTGCCTTTAATCCCAGCACTCGGGAGGCAGAGGCAGGCGGATTTCTGAGTTCGAGGCCAGCCTGGTCTACAAAGTGAATTCCAGGACAGCCAGGGCTATACAGAGAAACCCTGTCTTGAAAAACCAAAAAAAAAAAAAAGAATAAACTAAGGATTATCTAAAACAAACAAGCAAAACCAAAAACCCACATATCTCAACCTATAAGATGGATGGAATGCACAGGACACTTGTTTAAAATTTTTTTTTTCATAAAAGCAAGAATGAAGAACCCCCTGGGGCCAGTGGGAAGAGTCTGGTTAAAGCGCAGTAAGGAAGAACCTGCTGCATCCTATTGGCCTGAGTTCTATCTGGAGGTCATATTGTAGAAAGAACTGACTCCAGCAAGTTGTCCTCTGACCTCCACATGCATGCCATGGTTCATATGCAAACACACACACACACACACACACACACACACACACACACACACACCGTGCACACACACACACACACACACACACACACACGCGTGCACACAAAACAAAATGTTTCTAAGTTTTAAAATAAGGACACCTTTCCTTTTATGTGTGAACTCTAGCTGCCCGTGTGCCCGCCCACAAGAAGCAGAGACACATGTGTGTTCTGCATCATCCCTTAAGTATCCATGCCAACGTTTCCAAATTAACACACTATTAAGGAATAGCTTGTGAGCCATCCTTGATGACCGCTGGACGGCTGTCAGGTTGCATAGCTGCGGCTGTCAACTGCTTCCATGTGTTATTTTCAAAGCCCTGAGCACAGCGTTGCCAGGAGCCTGGGTGCACAGTGATGACTCACTGCCTGCTGTCACCACGGGGGCTGCTGTGCTGGCTCCTCTCCCTACGTGACACACTGGCTATGACTTGCCCCTCTATGTCCTCCCATATAGGGCCTTCATATGGGAATCCAGCTCTGCCTAGAGGGAGGCAGCCTTGGAAGAGGTGACCCTTGACTTTGGACAGGTTATTAGACCTCCTGATCCTCTATTTTCTTACCTGTAAAATGGAGATAGGACAGCCCACCTCTGAAATTTCTGGGAGTTTGTGATATAAAATGTCTGAGCACTCAATTAAAAAACTAAGTCTCATTCCATATAATTCGCTCCGTTCCAAGAGTTCCCATGTGGGGTTCACTCCGCTTCTGGTGTTGCTATTGCAGTGTTTGGTTTGGGTTGACCTTTTGAGACAAGGTTTTCTATAGGCCAGGATGACCTTGAACTCCAGGCTTCCACCTCCTAAAGCTTGAATTGATTCATTCTTCTTGTGCAACAAACTGTAATTGTCTCTGTTATTAAAATTTGGTGACCTACACTAGGGGAATTTTGTTGCTTACCCAGCAGACATGAAGCCCTAGGTTCCATCCCCAGTACTTCAATTAATTAATTAATTATCTAATTAATTCATACTTCAATTAATTACTTGGCTATTAATTGGCTAACTATTAATTAGTTGTTTTATTGATTGGGGAATCATAATAATTGCCTGCTTAATGTTCCAAAGCCACTCTGTGCTATTTATAAAGACACTACTATACAGAAGGGACTCGTTCTGTGACACACTTAGAGGTTACTTTTGCTTTTCAAGATGTGATCAGGCAGCAGGCAGGCAGCTGGAGGAAACCACATCTCAGGACTGAGGCAGCTGCTGGTGAATGAGCCCAGCTGCGGGCGCCCTGTGGGGCAGATGCTTCCTGGCTTGAGTGATCCTAAGGCCCATTGTTCTCCGGAAATACCCTCCTCCCTGAGTGTCCCGACCCAGAAGAAGCTACAGCTGCTGGGACAGTGTGGCCCAGATGCTTCCAACAACTGCACCACGACACTCACGACACTCACGAGGGACCAGATAGACCCGCTGCACACTTCAGTGGCAGGCCTCCCCTCAAAAGCACGTGGAGTGGGTTTCACAAGAGTGGGGAAGGGTGGAAGCCAGCGTTTGCTTTTCATTTTCCCCAAATAAATGGTTAGGTTGCAATTTTCTCTTCTTTCTCTCCCTCCCTCTTGCTCCCTCCCTCTCTCTATCCCTCTCTCTATTTTTTTTAAGACAGGATTTCTCACCTCATAGTCCACTTCTGGAACTTACAGTGTGTCCCATGGTGGCTTCAAACTAACAGCAACCCTCTGCCTCAGACGCCTGAGTAATAGAATTCCTTCTAAGTAGCTTCCAACAAGGTGCAATTGTGATTCCTCTACAGAAACAGAATAAGTTGGCAGGCGTAGCGGCTCACACACACACACACTGTCCCTGCACTCTGTGGAGACAGGAGGATCAGAAGTTTAAGGTCAGCCTGGACGACAGAGAAGCAATGTTTGAAAGCCAAACAGAAACTCTAGAAAGGATCCCATTACTTTACCAAGTCTGAGCCTTTCTTTAGTCAACACGAAACATGAGTCTATAGCCCTGCCCCTTAGTACATCAACCCACCTGGTTTCTGCAGGCCTCCATGTGAAACCATGACACCACATTTCAGGGCAATCTACCAGCTCTGTGAGCGTCCCTTCTAAATAGTGCTTAAAGGGCCATCACGGTGTCACAGGAAACCCCCTGTCTCCCTCTCTAAACAGAACTAGGTGCCCATGCTCTGACTTTTTATCTCCTAGAGACTCAACAGCCCCAGCAGCGTGTGGCTCCGCCCTGTCCATCATGAAACCAACTAAGGGTTAATGTGGGCCCCGGGGGACACAGCTGAGAGGGAGGACGGTGTGCACCCTGCTCTCATGGGACACAGTCAGAGGGGTGGATGGTTGTCCTCTGTGAGTTAGAGACAGACATGGACATGGGAAGATCCTAAACAGGCTAGAAGAATCAATTTGGTTTGCATGAGAGAACCCTTTTTCTCAGGAAGTGACATTCGTGAAGAGTCTAGAAGCGAGCCTGGGATTTCAATGGGTGAAAAGCTGCTGAAATGTTTGGGGGTGGAGGGGAGAGCGTGGGCAAGACCGAAATCCTCAGCCAGAATGACCATGGAAGGCTGGTGGGGAAGTATGGGAGACAGAAAACCACAGAGGGCCTGGAAGGTTCTGGACCCCAAGAGTACCTAGGCACTGAAAGATGGTTACAGGGGAAAGGATGGAAATTTGTGTTTCTAAACTCTCAAGGGCAGGGTCAGTGCTACTTAACAGCATTAGGTAAATGCTGGAGGAAGATGTGTTAACATATGAAAGGGGTAGTGTGAGCTGCCAGATTGCCAGTTCTCAATAGGAAAGTCCCTGTGTTTGTGGTTCACCATGGGGGACGGGAAATCTCTGCAGCCATGCTGTGACTCTGCGGGACTCATCACCTGTTTGGATGAATAAACTATTCCAGACAGGTAGGGTGGGCAGGGAGGTGACCCACTTCCCAAGATGAATAGAAGCGACCCATCCACTCACAGGGCAGTTTGGACAGTCTAAGTATTCCAAGAATAGGTTAAGATGCTTCAAAAGGGAGCAGATATGACTCAGCAACTAGGAGAGCTGGTTGCTCTTCCAGAGGACCTGAGTTTGGTTCCTAGCACCCACTGGACAGCTAACACCTGTTCCTGCCTCTTGGATGACCCTTAGACACTTCACACACACACACACACACACACACACACACACACACACACACACACACACGCCTTGTCCCCTCCCCTAGCAGTACTCAGCATGTGCCTACCACAGGTGAGGCAATCACTCTACCACTTAGCGCTTTTTTCTAGACAGGACTCACTAAGTGGTCCAGACAGATCTTGAACTCTCAATCCTCCTGCCTCAGCTTTCCGAGTGCTAGAACTGCAGGTGTGAGCCACTAGCCAAGAGACATCTCCTAAGCTTCTCCTGTGTGCCCGTGCCCGAGGCTGATGCTAGAGACAGAGTAATAGGTAAACAAAATGTATTTATTTCATGTGCATATAGTATATAGTATATGTATATAGTACATGTGTATGCAAAGCACATTTAATTCTAGTAATAAACCCACCAATAGGGAACACCATTCTTCTCATTTTATCCATAGGAAACGGGCTCAGACGGGGTAGGTAATGTACTCAAGGGTCCACAGCTAAGAATTTCAATCCAAAGGCCGTATACACAGGGCCTTGACACAGCATGTGACATCATGCAGCATGTAATTCCAAGGAGCATAGCCCCCATAATAAACGGGACTTAGGCCAAAATGTGTGTCATGAAGTACACCCACATGTAACCACAAGGGTCATACCCTCTAAGAATTTAAGAAATGGCTTATTAGGGCCACTCAGCTTGGGTTTGGGGTTGCAGGCAAAGCACCCCAGAGGATGTGGCATCACCAGAAACCCTGAGGATGGGAAGTATCAACCAGGAAAAAAGCAGGGTTGGAGCCTCTGGGGAGGGGTGAGAACGCAGCTTGGAGACTTGTGCTGCAGTTTCTTAGTGGCCTGGTACAGCCATGGGCAATAATAGGACAGCCTCGGCCAAGGACTCAAACAGCACTTACAGCACATTCTCTCTTCCAGACCCTGTTGGCCAGGGCACTCTACGACAACCATGCCGATTGCTCCGATGAACTCGCTTTCTCCAGAGGGGACATCCTGACCATCGTGGAACAAAATGTGCCAGAAAGCGAGGGCTGGTGGAGGTGTCTGCTCCACGGGAGGCAAGGCCTGGCTCCAGCCAACCGCCTCCAAGTCCTCAGAGAGACCCCTGCAGACAGACCGTGTCCCCTGCTCCCGAGAGGCCCGGACACAGATCTCACCAGCCCTGGGGCGCCTTACCAGGTGCAGGTCTTGATCTCCCCGCCGCCCCTGGGGCCTGTGTATGAACCAATGAGGAGCTGGGTGGAGGGGCCGCCGCCAGAGACTGCCCAAGTCTACGAATTGCCTGAGTCACCTTCCAGTGCCAGGATCATCTGTGAAAAGACTCTGAGCTTCCCCAAGCAGGTGAGTGTGTCTCCCCATGAAAGCACAGGTCAAGGGTACAGGGATACCCAGGGGCTTCAATACACTGCAGCCATACCATTGCATCAGATCAAATATGCAAAACAGAACCTCAGAGCCCCACTAACATGCCTAAGGCCCAGTCCCACTTCATGCACACACTTAGCATCCCCGTGACCACCCAGCTCACCAAGACTGACCAACCTGTGCCGTCAGTTGAAGGTGTGTGCAGGAGCTCGAAGGCTGTTCACAGGGCCCCACGTCACAGAGAGCGCTGTAGACGTAGGGAACAAGGGATGGCTTAATTCACACAATGTCAAGGCCAAGGCATCACTCATCACATTCAAGACTCCTTTTGCCTCCCCCAGTTAATTAACTTATAGAATTGTTACAGAAAAATACAAGAGGGTCAAATAGAGATCAGGAGGGGGTTGGAAGTGACCACATTGGATCTAGGGAAAACCCACAGGCCCCCAAGTGTTTGCATGGAAGGGTGTTAGGTACAGACATTTTGAAAGGTTTTTTTCCTCCATTTACTTATTTGGGATCTGAGCATGCCTGGGTCACTGCACATAGGAGCAAACCGGAAGACACTCAGGTGTTTGTTCTCTCCTTCCTTCATGCGCAGGTCCCAGGGACAGGCACGGTGGCATGGGCTTTTCTCTGCTGATTCATTCCCACCCCACCCCTGAAACTCTGTCCCAGAAAAATCATCTTTTGTCCCTGTCATCATGGCAAGCCACTACACAAGGATAAGAAATGTTTCTATGTGGTTGTTCTAAAAAGGAAGACAGAATCCTTTAATGAAGGCTTAAACCTTGGTATGTGTGTGTGTGTGTGTGTGTGTGTGTGTGTGTGTGTGTGTATGGTGTTATATGCAGATGAACATGTGGACTGGAAAGACCTAGAAGAACCCACACAGGTAGTTCTCCTCAGGAAGTAGACTTGAGTAAGAAGAAGATGAAATAAGGTAGTGAACAGGGATCTTTCTTTTATTCTATGCCACATCCCCAGCACCTCCAGTGAGGCAGGTCCTCAATAAATATTTCATGGACAAATAGATCCGGAAGATGCTGGCTGCCCTGAGGGACACGTGGACACCTGTGAATTTTACAATCAGAGGGAAGTTGGAACTTGAAAAATGTGTGGTCATATCGTTGGGGCTGGAAGGAAGGAAGGAAGGGAGGAAGGGAGGAAGGGAGGAAGGTATTTAAAGGAAAAGGAACCAATCCCCCCACACCCCTGGCCTTCTTGGGACTTTAAAAATACAGTCCAGGTAGCTTGGAGCTGAAGCTGGTAGAGTGCTTACCTGGTATGCTTGGTGTCCTAGTCAGGGTTTCTATTCCTGCACACACATCATGACCAAGAAGCAAGTTGGGGAGCTGTTCATCACCAAAGGAAGTCAGGACTGAAACTCAAGCAGGTCAGAAAGCAGGAGCTGATGCAGAAGCCATGGAGGATGTTCTTTACTGA
>LR749820.1:26493-108722 GCA_902729485.2 Mus minutoides | reverse complement strand
TCCCCTGGCTTGCTCAGCCTGCTCTCTTATAGAACCCAAGACTGCCAGCCCAGAGATGGTCCCACCCACAAGGGGCCCTTGATCACTAATTGAGAAAATGCCTCACAGCTAGATCTCATGGAGGCATTTCCCCAACTGAAGCTCCTTTCTCTGTGATAACCCCAGCTGTGTCAAGTTGACACAAACCTAGCCAGTACACTTGGTCTATCCCAATTACCGCATAAACCAGGCTTGGTGGGGTGCAGCTGTAATCCCAGCACTCAGGAGATAGAGGCAGAAGGATGAGGAGCTCAGGAACAGCCTCAGCTATGTACTGAGTTTGAGGCTAGCTTTTGCTACAAGAAGATTTGTCTCACAAACACCAAACAAACAAACAAAACCCCACTGACCTCTGTGTTCAGTGACAATAGGCCTCTTCTAACCCTGACACTCAATGGCATATCTCCCCAGGCCATGAAGCCAACTGATGTCTTAGGAAAGTCCATGTACACAGAAAGACGGCTGCCTCTGATGTATGTGTGGCAGGGTCCTGAAACACTGCTCACAGCTTCCAACACTGCCTGGAAACAGGAACGTCCCTTCAAAAATTTCAAATATTTCATATTTTCCAAGGCAAGACAGTTTCCAAGCACAGACAGTTGTCACACACAGGTGCTGGCTGCAGCCCCCAGACACTGCCACAAGGTGGGCCCTATTCGTCTTTTCTGGAACAAATTATCCCAGTACCCACCTGTTGTCTGAGCCACTGACTCAAGACAGGCTTTGGCGGTATTTCTTTAAGACCAAGTCATGGGGGGCTGAGACATGGCTTCTCAGGTAAAAGCTCCTACCAAAAAGAAGCCCGGTGGCCTGAGCTTGATGCCCAGAACCCACATTGTGATCAGAGGATAGACTCCACAGTTGTCCCCTAGCCCCACAGGCACACTGTGACACCCATGTGTGCACTTACTATAAATAAGTGAAGGTGCAGAGAAGAAATCACGCCGGACTGTTTTCATTTGAATTGTCTTCCAAAACCACTGAAAGGTGGGAAAGGTAAAGCTCCATCTCACCCTCGAAAGGAAAGCAGATGTGATGCCCACTGATGCCAAGACCTCTCAGTGCCCAGCACAGGGCCAGGCTCTACTGCTGAAGGAACGAAGTGACCCAACCCAACAGTAGCCTGTCCTCTGGAAACTGACACGATGTGAGGGGAAACTGAGTCTCCCATCACAGCTCAATCCAGGAGCCTGTCAGAGTATACATCCTTCCGGGAGCCCTGTGGTGAACAAGAGAAACCACAGTGGCTGGAAGGAAACAGGTCCTCTGGCCCTGAGCAGGTTCTCCCAGGGACCGCAGAAAACCCCTGGGGAATGTCCCTGCCTTTTCTTCAGATTCCCTCCTTGTCTGTCCTAACTACATCCTGGTTTCCTCCTCCTCCTCCTCCTGCTTTCATTTTAAAAAGCTATTCTAATCCAAGAGTGCCCCCACTTTGATTTCAGAGGCAGCTACTATCAATCTAGGGCATTACAAACTCTCCAGAACCCTCTGTCCCTTTCTTCATGTGCTAGGAATGTATTGGACTGACCACACCTAAGGTCAGCTCCTAGCTGTACCTTTAGGAGATTCTAAATATTTTCCTGTACCCTAAAAGACAAGAGCCATACACCCCAGAAGAGTAGCCAGCAATTGGTTGTGAATGAAGACAGGCATGGATGTCTTCCCTGCTCAGACATCTGCCGTTTATCTGAGTTTGAGGCTGCCCAGAAAATGTGTTCCAATCGGGAGTTCCAGTCAGGAATACATAGAATTAGGCGAGTCCAAACCCAGCCCTTTGAGATGTTTCCACCACAGTTTGCATGCTCAAGCCACAGCTGGAGGACATTTCTTGGGCTCCTTTGATACCAGCACCAGGCTCCCGAGGTTCAGAGTGGCCCAGCTTGAAAAGCCAAGGCGAGCCAGGTGTGGGGGTGCACGCCTTTAATCCCAGCACTCGGGAGGCAGAGGCAGGCGGATTTCTGAGTTCGAGGCCAGCCTGGTCTACAAAGTGAGCTCCAGGACAGCCAGGGCTACACAGAGAAACCCTGTCTCGAAAAACAACAGAAAACAAAAAGAAAAGAAAAGAAAAGAAAAGAAAAGAAAAGAAAAGAAAAGAAAAGGAAAGGAAAGAAAAGAAAAGAAAAGGTGGCTAGAATGTACCACTTTTCTCAAGTTGTCATGAGAGTTTCATCTCTGTGCCAGAATCCAGAGTGTCCATCCAGGGGATGTCTCTGGGGACCTTTGGATTAGAATAGCTCTCCTTTCTACACAAGATGAAATTGATTTCTTAGAGATTAAACTGCTCATCCCTGGTGAGCCCAGTGTGAACCCAGGGTGGGCACTAACACCTTCAAGCCGGTCTGTGTCCATCTGCCCACCTTACTCTGAAGGCAGACCTTTATCCTTGGTGTCTCTGTCCTCTGTGGTGTTTTGTTTTGTTTTGTTTTTCGAGACAGGGTTTCTCTGTATAGCCCTGGCTGTCCTGGAACTCACTTTGTAGACCAGGCTGGCCTTGAACTCAGAAATCCACCTGCCTCTGGCTCCCAAGTGCTGGGATTAAAGGCGTGCACCACCACGCCCGGCCTCCCTGCCTGAAGCTATTCTTTTTTTTTTTTTTTTTTTTTTTTTTAGCATATACCTTTGGTTATCTAGAAAAGTTTTTCCTCTTTTTTTTTTTTTTAAAATCACATTTTATGTTTTTGGAGGTCAGGGGACAACTTGTGGAAGTTTGTTCTCTCGATTTACCCATGAGTCCTAGGAACGGACCTCAGGCCATCAAACTTAGCAGCAAGCACTTTACCCACTGAGCCATCTCACTGGCCCCAAAGCTATTCTTTCTATAGAGTTTTCGTCAATTTGTCTTCTCCAGACTCTGGAGGCGCAGCTCAGCTACTATTATCCACAAGAAGAAGTCAAAGCCGGCTCCCAGAAGCTCACGCCTTCCTCCTCCTGTAGCTTCCCCAGGAAAACCAGTCTTCTGAGTTTTCTTTCACTTTCCATTCCAACTTCCTTTATTTAGTGTGGAAACCCCACTTAAACATGCCTGCACACACAAAACCACACACAGAGCCCATTTCCATTCTGAGAAAGGACACTTGGGTATTTCAAGTGTAAGGGGACAGATGTCCTGCTGACAAGCCTTTGGAAGTGCCTCCTTCTGCCTCTGAAAACCACAGCACTAAGGCCTGTTCCTTAACTGCTATCTGGAACTTAACATTTTCCCAAGAAACATGGGACAGTTTCCTGTGGCACACACAGAAAGTCCCTGGGTGAAGGGACGGTTCTCACAGTCACATGTGACACACAAAGTCATCCGTTTGAAGTCCTGCAGCTGGCTCTGAGCAAGGAAGAGCTTGGGAAAGGTCTACAGAGGCAGGGACAGGGAAAGCTGGGGGTGGATTTAATTCAACATGCAATCTAACCAACCGTTGATGAGTTTGGTCCTGGGCCAATCAGCCTGTGACACCAGGGGCAGAACCAGGATTTGATTTTTCTAATATGTAGATGTGTGTGTGTGTGTGTGTTTATGGGTGTGTACACACATGTGTATTCGTAAATGAGAATGTGTGCATAGACATGTAGAGGTCAGAAGTCAACATCAAGTTGTCTACCTTGTTTGGTTTTTGCTATTTTAAGGCCACATTTAAGCAGAGTGTTGTGGGACATGTCATTAATCCCAGCACTAGAGGCAGATGCAGGTGGATCTCTGTGGGCTTGAGGCTATCCAGCCTGATCTCAGAGCAAGTTCCAGGCCAGCTGGGACTAGATGAGTGAGATCTGTCTCAAAAACAGAAAACCCCTCCCCTACATTTATCTGAGGCACTCTCTTGCCACAGCAGTATGTGACGGTCTGAGCTTGATTTACTAGAATCAGTTCTCTCCTTCCACTGCGAGTCCTGGGATTGAGCGCAAATCATCAGGCTTGGTAGTGAGCACCCTTACCCAATTAGGAGCCTTCTCACCAGCCCTACCTTGTTCTTTGAGACAAGGTCTCTTACTTGCTTGGAACTTGCCCTGGATGACCAGAGACCCCCACCTCCTCAGTTCCTAGGGTTACAAATAGGTACAGCCATATCCAACAATGTTTGCTTGTTTGTTTGTTTATTTGAGGAGGGTTTCTCTGTGTATAGCTGTGGCGGTCCTGGAACTAACTCACTCTGTAGACCAGGCTGACCTCAAACTCGCAGAGATCCTCCTGCCTCTGCCTCCCAAGTGCTGAGATTAAAAATGTCTGCCACCATTGCCTGGCAAGCCCAGCTATTTTTACATGGGTTCTAGAGATTGAAACTAGGTGATTGAAAGGCAAATAGTTTTCTGACTGAGCCATCTCTGCAGGCAGAGTTCAGAAGATTGCTGAACCCAGGGTTCTGGAAGCATCGCACAAGCAGTTGCAATGTGTAATTTGAGGGAAAGGTGGGTTTACTGGGTCAGTACAAGCTCAGGCTGCAAGGTCTATCCCTGGAAACCACCAAGTGGAGACAGGCAGAGTGTGAGGCTAGACCTTCTTTCCAAGCTTGTGAGGAGACGTGCACACCTCCATGTGTGTGACTCGGGTTTCTAGGTGAGAGAGGGTGTTTCCTTTTTAGGACAGTACTTTAGAAAGTCCAGCTCATGGGAGCCATGCCCCTTGTGAATAAGCAAGCAGCTGCCGTATAGAGAAAGTGGGCTGGCTTGACCCTGGGCAGCTGTAGTGTGTGCTTGGACAGACGCGTACATATGGCTTCACAGCAGCTTTATCCACGCCCATGACAGAAGCAGAGCGGTGGCCAGGAGAGTTTTTATGCGGGACACAGTCCTGGGCTATGTGCCTTCATTCACCAAGTCATTCTGAGGCTGGGTCCTAGGGGTAGTGACAAATAAAGGAATCCTGACCTGGTCCTCAGAAGCTGCTCCTCAGCCTGGATTATTATCTGCTGCCCTATCTCCATATTAAAATCCTGAACCCCCACCTCAGTGATCCCACTTGGCAAGTGCCCTACCCAATGCCTGGTTCCTTAGGACCTAGCCAGGCGGTTCACCCCCCTTTGGGTTCTCAGTAACTTTCCTCTCTTGCCTCACTCCTCACTGTGGCCTTGGTATGACAAGTCCTATTTCCTTTTTCTTTTGTTCTGGAGTCCTGGCGACAAGTATTCATCAGCCTACTAAAACCAAACCAAACCAAACCAAACCAAACCAAACCAAACCAAACCAAACCACACAACCACACAACAGGGCTGGAAGTGGAGCTCTGTTGGCAGAGCACCTGTCTAGCATAAATGAAGACCTGGTTAAGCCCTGGGTTTGATCCCCAGCACCATGTAAAGCTGGGTGCAGTATGGTACACACCTGTAATCCTAGCCCTTGGGATGTGGAAACAAGAAGATAGGGATTTAAGGTCATTCCTGACTTCCTGGGTTGTTTGGGGCTGGCCTCTAATCATGAGACAAGAATGTCTCTACTGCGTGCCCCCAGGACCTCCTCTGCACCAGATTCACCAGGCATACACACCAAAAACCCATATTCTAAGCCACTTCCTGGATGAATCTGACGTAGACCCTGTGGCCCACCTTGTTAGGAAGGCAGGCCGGACTCGACCTGTAAGCGGTCCCATGTTACCCAGACTCCAGCAGGGACTTCCAACTGTGACATGATGCTGTCATTTGTAAAGCTCATGCTTGAGAACTGTATAATCAAGCTTTTAAAGCTTGTAAAAAATCTTATATTTTACAAAATTTGGGAATGTGTATTGGGCTGCGTTCACAACATCCTCAGTCTGACAGCCTCAAGGGCGAACCCACCTGCGAGTGCAGACAAATGCTCCGTGGCCATCTTTGCTGTCCGGAAGGTGACTTTGCCCATGATCTTGGGTGTCTTGACTCTGTTCTTTCTCTCTCCAAGGCCCTCTCTGTGCTTCCCAGACCGACGAGGGCCTCGTTGCCGACACTTCCTTCCCAGGTGTATGACGTGCCTGTCCAGAGGCAGGTTTCCTCGACCCTTGAGGTGAGCTTCACTCTGCAGCCCTGCCCAGGCCTGAGGCTTGGTGCCATCTCTGCGTTCTCCATGCTGTTTGCCTTTGCAGCTTCCTTCATTCTGAAGGTTGATTCCCTCAAGATAAGCTGCCGGTGTTCATTTGGGTGACGGCTGGGATGTATCTGTGCTTGTACCCCTCCATCCCACCCCCATACCTTCAGCTAAGATGCTGCCTTTTAAAGCATCGAGTCCGTCATCATAGTGAAACTCATTATTATGTTCAGTCATCATACAGTGATCAGAAACCTTAGGGTTGGAGAAGCGGCACCATAGATCAAGTGCTTGTGTTACAGGTGTATGGAGACCTGAGTATAAATTCGCAGAACCCACACAAAACCAGACACAGTACTGAGGTTCTCGGCCAGTGTTGCTATGGTGAAAAGGGAGGTGGAAACAGGAATCTACCGTAGGGCCAGGCAGCCAAAGAAGCAAGCAAGAGACCCTGCCTCAGAGAAGGCAGAAGGTTGTGGTCCCAGCTCTACACATGGGTCCTGGTACATATACACCCCTGCTTACACACACACACACAGAGAGAGAGAGAGAGAGAGAGAGAGAGAGAGAGAGAGAGAGAGAGAGAAACGACAGAAAAAGATAGAGTTAATTTTAGCTAAAAGGACAGAGTTAAAGTTGGTGGTGAAAGGACCCCCGTAGGGAGACCTCCACTCAAGTCACGGGATATTGGCGAATCTCCCAAGAACTCACAGAAGACCAGGCTTGCTGTAAATCACATGAGGCTTTATTCGGGGGAAAGCCAGAGCTCTGGGGATGACTCATATCCCGGAAGTGGATAGAGGAGTCGGCCCTGAGGGAAAAAAGGACCCGGTTTTTATGGTTCCTCAAGAGGGAGAGAAGGAGGAGGAGGGAGTAGGGGATTTTTCTGATTTGACAATATCTGACAATATCCATTCTTTCTACAGAAGAAATGGGTACACGGAAGATTTTTATGCTCGGGTGCACAGGTGCAAAGTGAAATTCTTACCACAAACACTTGGCAGTGAGCTGCATCTCAATCNGATTGTCTTCTTTCTGCTGCTGTGGTGAAATACCCGAGGTAAACCATTTATGGAGGGGGAAGGTTCGCTGTTTCAGAGTTCACAATTGGCTGTCTGGTTGCTTTGGAAACTGTGGTGCAGGGTGGGACATCTCAGAGAGAGCACAGGATGGAAGAAGATGCTTGCCCTATGGAGGGCAGGGAGCTAAGAGAAGAGAGAAGAGAGGGTTGGAGTCCCAGTATCCCCTCAAGCTGACGGCCCTGATGGCTCAACTTCCTTCTACTAGGCCTTACCTCCCAAAGGTTTCATTACCTTCTATCAGCGGCACAGGCTAAGGACCAGGCCCTGAACACCAGGAACACTCCAAGTTCAAACTGTGGCACTTGCCAGCACTCAGCTGCAGGATCCCCATAACCAACTCTACTGCACTGGAAGTGAAATCCCTCCTTGCCCTGGTATTCAGGACTAGGACAGCAGGTTAGGGGCATGGCTCTGTCGGTGACCATTTATCTTGCAAGCATGAGAACGTGGGTTTGGATCCCCTGTGCTCACATCTTTTTTAAAGTGGAGCTAGAGAGTTGGCTGAGAGTATTGTCCTGAGGACTAAGTTCCCAACATCCACATGACTGCTCACAACCATCTGTAACTCCATCCCAGGGTATCTGATGCTCTCTTCTAGCTTCTGTCACACACACACGCACACACACACACACACACACACACACACAAACATGGTACACGTACATGCAGTCAAAAACCCATATACATAAAAATAATATTTAAAGTGCTGGACATAAGCCAGGAGTCCCAGAGCTGTGGAGATGGAGGCAGGGGGATTGTTAGAGCTGGTGGACCAACAAGTCTAGTGAGTTTTAAATTCAATGAGAGACCTTGTCTCAAAAAACAAGGGCATGGTGGTGCACACCTTTAATCCCAGCACTCGGGTGGCAGAGGCAGGCGAATTTCTGAGTTCAAGGCCAGCCTGGTCTACAGAGTGAGTTCCAGGACAGCCAGGGCTATACAGAGAAACTCTGTCTTGAAAAACCAAAAAAAAAACCAAAAAAAACAAAACAAGGTGAGGGGTGAGAGAGGAAGAAGATGCCCAATGTAAATCTCTGGCCTCTACATACACAGGCACAGACATGCACACACACAGAAAGAGAGAGAGAAGGTGGGAGGAAGGGAGAGAGAGGAGAGAGAGATAGAGCACAGCATAAGCTATGTGGTGGTTTGGATATGTCACTTAACTTTCCCATGCCTGCATTCTTACTACATATGTTCTGGAATATTCTGTGAGATAATTTGTATAACACATAGAGGATTGGGGGAATTGTCTGACTTTGATGCATTTCGACAATATCATGAGTGGTGTGTAGAAGTTTGTTAGATACAAAAGGTTCAAGGCCCAGTAGAAGGTTAGGGACAAGTAGAGGCAATGCGGGGTACAGGTGGGTTTTCTGAACTGAGAAGAAAAGCAACGTGGGAAAGTAGGGTGGGTGGAATTAATTCCTTTGCTGTGACAAAATGCCATGACCAAGGTAACCTATAAAATCCAGCAGTCCATTGGGGTGGTGGCTCCAGGGGGGTTGACCCTGGAATGGCATAACGAAGCCATGGCAGCAGGAACAGTTGAAAGCTCACATCTTGAGCCATAAGCAGCGGGGCAGAGAGCACACAGCGGATGGTGGGAGAAAGCTTTCCATTGTGACCCATCTCCTCCAACAAGGCCAGGTCTAATCCTCCCAGATGGACATAGGAGCCCCTGGGGGCTATTCTTGTTCAAACCACCATGAGTATGCAGAGAGATGGGCGGCTGTGGAAGTGCAGAGAAAGGAGGTTTGACAGAGGGTGGAGCCAGACTGGGAGAGCCCTTGAATGACAAGAGCAATGGGGGGATGGGGGTGGGGAGGGGACACTGAAGGAACCCGAGCAAAACAGTGCACTCGGATGTCAAGGGCCTGTCGGATTCTCGCTTGATTGTCACTAACCGGGGGCAACTTTGTGTGTGTGTTTTTTTTCTCCAGGGACAGGGTGTTATATTGGCACCAACAATGGCCTTCAGACAAGGTGGTGGCTATAACCTGTTATCCAGCCCTCAGAAGTCAGAACGGACTCATGACACTCCGGTGTTGCTGGAAAAGACCGATGTCAGAAATGTGTCTATGACCAGCTTCACCAAAGACTCAGGGTCCAGAGCCATTCCAGGCTCCTCTGCTGTCCACACTGGAGCTGTGGCCCTCTCCCCACAGCTGGGGAACACTGTGCAGAGAGAAAACAGCCTCCCAGAAGAACCTACCTATGCCTTCCCGACGTCCAGGGACCCACTGCCCTCTGATGCAAGTGGCAGCTACAGGGTCCCTTCCAGGTTTCTCATTCCCAGAGTGGAGCAACAGAACACCATGCCTAACATTTACGACACCCCTAAAGCCATGCAGGGTGTGTCTCTGGCTGGAAAGGAGCCGGAGAGAGGCAGAGAGGCTCCCGAGAATCCCCCCTGGATCTCCAGACAGACAAATTTCCTGTCTCCTGACTCGGACAGATTATCTGTTGCCAGCTCAGACAGCAGGGCTAGTGTGGTGTCTTCCTGCTCCTCCATATCCATGGACTCCTCCTCTGGCTCCTCCTCAGAGGACTCCATCAAGGAGCTATGGATGGACGTGGACTTTGCAAAGGAGACGGCAGTGTCTCTGCAACACAAAGTGGCCAGCTCGGCGGCGGGCCTGCTGCTCTTCGTAAGCAGGACTTGGAGGTTCAAAGACTCCTTGGAAACCAACATCCACAGAATCCGCAGGGCCGCTGACCACGTAGAGGAATCTGTAAGAGAATTTCTGGATTTTGCCCAAGGGGTTGGTGGGACAGCTTGCAGTCTCACAGACAGCTACCTTCAGGCTAGAATTAGAGATCAGCTCCAGACGATCTCTAGCTCCTACCAGACACTGCTGGATGCCAAGGGAAGCTTGGACCGCTGCAATTGGTCCCTGGAAGTTCTTGTGACAGACAAAGTCCCAAACAGCGCGGATGACCTGGAGAGGTTTGTCGCCGCTGCGCGGATAGTTCCAGAAGATGTCAAGAGGTTTACCTCCATCGTCATTGCCAATGGGAAGCTCCTTTTTAAACAAAACTGTGGGAAAGGAGAGATGGACTTGAAGTGTGAGAGATGCATCCGGCCTCCCCAAAGAGAAACTGAGTCCTACCAAGAGAGCAGCCCCTTCAACAGACAATCAGCAACTGAACAGTCCAAGAAAAACAGAGTGAACGTCTGTGGGCAGGTAAGTCGGGGTGACATACAGTCTACAGGGGACTTTATCTGTTCCCTGAACCGGTCACCACTGAGGGAGATGCTGGCATCGTGTGCCTATAGAAACGTGCACTTGCATGTTCACGGCGAAGCCAGAGGATAAGCCTGGGTATTGTACCTCAGTGTCTCTCACTGGCCTGGAAGTGGCCGAGTAGGTTAGACTGGCTGGACGGCAGCACCTAGGGATCTGCCTCCCTCTGCATCCCAGCACTGGACAGACAGGCTTGTGCCACCACACCCAACCTTTTTCCCATGGGTTCCAGTGGTTGAGCTCAGGTCCTTATACTTGCAGTTTCCCATGGTTCCAGTGGTTGAGCTCAGGTCCTTATACTTGCAGTTTCCCATGGTTCCAGTGGTTGAGCTCAGGTCCTTACACTTGCAGTGGTTGAGCCCAGGTCCTTACACTTGCAGTGGTTGAGCTCAGGTCCTTACACTTGCAGTGGTTGAGCCCAGGTCCTTACACTTGCAGAGCACTTTACTGATTGAACTGTCTCCTGGCTCTTTTTGAGCATGTGTGTGCATACAGTGTGTGGTATGTGGTGTGCAGTGTCTGTCTCTGCCTTTCTCCATCTTTTTTTATGGTTGTTTGTTTGGGAGACAGGGTCTCACTATGTGACCCTGTCCTGGAACTCACAGAGACACACCTGTTTCCACCTCTGCCACCTCTGCCACCTCTGCCTCCCCTGCCTCCCCTGCCTCCCCTGCCCCCTCTGCCTCCCCTGCCTCCCCTGCCACCTCTGCCTCCCCTGCCTCCCCTGCCTCTGAATCCCCCATCCCACCTCCACTTCCACCTGCCTCCTAAAGCCTGGGTTTAGATGCATGTGCCCCCATGACAGGCACCACTTTTTTTACCCTTTATTTTGAGACATGATCTCCCTAACTTGCCCAGGCAAGCTTTGAACTTGGGTTCTTCCTGCCTTAGCCTCCTGTCCTAGTTAGGGGTTTCTGTTGCTATAATGAAGCCCCATGACCAAAAGCAAACTGTGGAGGAAAGGGTTTATTTGGCTTACACTTCTACACCATAGTCCATCACTGAAGGAAGTCAGGACAGGAACTCAAACAGGGCAGGAACCTGGAGGCAGGAGCTGATGCAGAGACCATAAAGGAATGCTACTTGCTGGCTTGCTCTGCATGGCTTACTCAGCCTGCTTTCTTAGTACCCAGAGGGGAGGCACCCACACACAGTAGGCAGGGCCTTCTCACATCAATCACTAATTTAAAAACACCCTACAGGCTTGCCTACATCCCGACCTTATGAGGGCATTTTCTCAATTGGGGCTCTCTCCTCTCCAATGACTCTAGCTCATGTCAAGTTGACATAAAACCAGCCAGCACACCTCCCAGGATGCTGGAGTCACAGGCCTGTGCTGTTGACCGCCACATCTCTCCATGTTTCCAGCTTGGAGTCGTAGCTTCTCAGAGTTAGAGGAGAACACGCATTCTTCTCAGGGCCAGACTGACCAGACTGCAGCTCCAGGCACCCCCAAGAAGCATTTCTCTGGCTGGCTGCCTTTGGACTCCACAAGGAGACGCCTGAGTTCAGGCATCCTCAGACTGTAGTGACCCAGCAAGTGACCGTCCCAGCTCCTTCCGAGGTCCCTGCTGCTAGATGAGCATCAACACACTCTGGAAAGTTGATGGTGGTTCATTTCTGTCCTGTCAGGCTACCCTGGCAGGCAGGACGCAGCCCTTGGCCACCAAAGCAAATAAATGCATCCATAGGCAGAATCATGAACAAAATCTCACATTTAAGAGTAAACTTTTAAAGTGGGGCATAGTGGTCATGCCCGTAACCTCTGTACTCAGGAAGCTAAGGAAGGGGGTGGGGAGTTCCAGGCTAATCCTGGCTACACAGCACGATCTTGAGGGGAGGGTTGGGGGGGGGAACAAAAACAACCAACCATAAAAGCAAAACAACAACAACAAAAGTGAACCTGAGCAGCCGTCATAATTTGAAAGCTATTCAAATTAGTCATTGGAAGATTTGATTTTTTTTTCAGAAGTCACCTAACCTACAAGAGAAAGGACAGCCCTCCATGGAAGGAAAGTCAAATGGAAACCCAGACTTCCATGGCATGGTAAGTTGGAGTGCTCCCCAGTGCTCTGATGAGTGTGATTCGGCCCTAGAGAGCTCTCCTTGGCTATGAAAATTCAATGTTGCAGCCTACTCCATGTCCAAGGCCTCCATCTGTCTTTTGCTTTCTTTAGTAGTGGAAGGAAACCTGGGCACCCGGGGCAGAGCATCAGCCCCAAAGAATCAGGGGGGAAAATTCAGGGATTGTTTGGGGTTATCATGAGTAGCGCCAACATGGCATTTAATGACACTGTCATAGTCCTGTGATAATTGTCTCTCTCCCTCTTTCCTTTCTTTGTATTTGGAATTGGATCTAGGTCTCTGTGCAAGACAGGCAAAGACCACCACTGAGCTACACCCCCACCTGGCACCCCTTTCGTGTCTCTGATGATGAGCACAGTAAAGCACTCTGGTTCAGTGTTAGGTATCTTCATGGTATCCTTGACATTTGATCAACATCTTTTAAACCAAAGATGTTATCACTGTCTTTACTGGCTGTCTTCTATTTGTGGCAGAAGGCAATTTTCCGTTTACCAACTTTACATGTTTCCTCTAAATTAAATAACGTGTGAACATTGAGTCCAGGGCTAGGGACATGGCTCAGTAGTAAGAGTGTTTGCTATGCACGAGTGCGGACCTGAGTTCAACCCCCCAGCACCCATGTAAAAAAAGCCAGGCATGGCTGGCTCCCATGTGCCTGTAACCCCAGCACTGGCAGGTGGGAGAGACAGATTCTGGGAGCTCACAGGCCAACAAGCCAAGCCAAAGTGGGGACCTTTCAGTTCTCTGAGAGACCTTTCTCAAGGCAGTAAGACAGGGAAAGACTGGGGAAGAAACCTGACACCGTGTTTTTGCTTCTGAATTTATGTGCACAGCAATATCTGTACATCTACATACATAAACCATACATTTTACACACACACACACACACACACACACACACACACCACATAAGTCTATTTAAAGCCCAAGTAACCCAGACAACACTGAGAGGGTAAAGATGAAGGTTACAGAGTTGCCAAGCAGCCAGGGTACTGGAGAGAGCAAGACAGGATACAGATGTCCATTGACTTGGACAAGGTTATCTGCCTTCTCAGCACAATTCTGGGCAAGAGCCCAAGTCTGTCAGAGCTCTGCTCTCTGAGCCCTTAGCACACAGCTTTGTCTCTCCTGCTGACAGCCACACTGTTTGTCCCACATGAGGAATGCCTTGGCTTTCTCCAAGTCAGTTTCTGATCTCTTGGGTCTGGACAGAGGCGGAGAATCTGCATCCCCAGCAAGTCCCACATCGATGGTGATGGGGCTGGTCCAGGGCCCACATCTACACAGTGCTATTTCATACTAACAAGACTTCCCCACTGGCCCATGTGTAGGATGCACTATTTGACTTCCCAGGGCCCCTCCCTGCCTGCTAACTGACTAAGGCTCACAGCAGACCCTCATTAAGAGATGGCACCTTCTGCCCTGACCCAGGTACATTTTTCATTTTCAAGCCAAGATGCTCATGATGCAATGTCTGTCTGTCTGTCTGTCTCACTGGTTCTACCCTCTGCCTGAAAAATGGGGCTCACCACATAGGTCAGGTCAGCCTTAAATGGGCACTCTTCCTTCCACCTCCAAAGAGTGGATTTAACACCTAGTTCCTCACCCCTTGAACGTTTGAAAGTTAGAAATTTATCATTATTGATGTGTTAGAATGTGATTCTTATGTTTTACAGAGTTGGTTGAGTAAAATCGTACACACAGCTGTGTTGCAATCTATAACACAAGAATACATACAGTTACATACAGAACAGTACTTGGAAAACAATGATATTTGAGCCGCATGCATTCAGTCCCAGCACTTGGGAGGAAGAGGCAGGCAGATCTCTGTGAGTTCTAGGACAGCCTGGTCTACAGAGGGAGTTCCAGGACAGCCAGGGCTACACAGAGAAACCCTGTCTCAACAAAACAAAACAAAACAAAACAAAACAAAACAAAACAAAACACAAGAAATCAAGCAAACATTGACAATCAATTCACATTCAGTTAAAAAAAAAAATCACAGCCAGCTCTATTTCCTTAACAAACCTGCTTTTTCTTATAAGGATTCTTTTTGCAAATTGAGCCAAGACAGGAGAGGGAAGACAGCCAGCACCCTGCGGGTGGTTCTAGCCCTCACATGTTTTCTCCTTCCTCTTCTCTAGAGTCCTAGCCCTCTCACCTCTCCATCTCCCCGTGGGCAGAACACAGAGAGGAAGATCCACCTGTCTGAGCACAGCAGGCTCTATTTCGGAGCACTCTTCAAAGCCATTGGTGTCTTTGCCAGCAGTCTCAGCAGCGGCCAGCCCCCCGAGGTCTTCATCACTCAGAGCAAGCTGGTCATCACAGTCGGGCAGAAGCTGGTGGACACGTTGTGCAGTGAGACCCAGGAGAAAGATGAACGCAATGAGATCCTGTGTGGCAGCAGTCACCTGTGCGGACTGCTCAAGGACCTGGCCCTGGCCACCAAAAGTGCAGTGATCCAGTACCCGAGCCCCAGCGCCCTGAACCTCCTCCAGTCAGAGGTGGAGAGGCTAGAGCACCACTCTCGGAAATTCAGAGACATGTTGGAATGAAGCCTGCAGAGGTCCGCTCCCGGCCAGTTTCATACCCACCACTCTGTTCCGTGGAAAAGCCAATCAGAATGGCTGAAACAGCCGCGGGGATCAGAGCTGGTGTTAGTAAGTGGCTAAGCCTCCGAAGGCCACTGGCTGACCACGAGGTCAAGAAAGAGAGGCAGGTGACAAGTCAGGACCTTGAGATGCTGAACTCACCGAGCCAAGGTGTTCAGCATCAACAGGAGCAGTGGCATTGCAGAAGCCATGTTTCGTGTCAGACAAATGTGTGTGTGTGTGTGGCTTACAGCCACTCTACACTTGTTAGTCAAGGGGTTGAAGAGACAGCAGTGTGTCACAGGCTCTGACCTCACAGAGGCACCATCTGATTGGGAAGACCGACAAAGGGACAGAGAACTATCTGCAGTCTGTTGGCTGCTAGTGAGAAAAGAAACTGGGGAAGAGTGGGAATGAAGGAGAAAGAAAAAAACAAACTTTTTCCCCCAAAGGATTGATTCTTGTTGCATTCATTAGGAAAGTGCAGGGATTGGTGTCACACACCTTGAAGTTTAGCACTCAGGAGGCAGAAGTGGACAGACAGACCTTAATGAGACCAGACTAGTCAGTCCACAGTGAGCTCCAAGCCAAAAGCTATATAGTGAAAACCTATTTTTTAAAGCCTCCCCAAAAGTAATGAGTTTGCCTTTTTTAATTAGTTGTCTTAGATTAATACTGTGAGATGTATACAAACTATATATGCACAAACATGTGTGTGCATGCATGCGTGTGCATGTGTTGCTAGAAACTTATTCTAGGGTTTCACAAATGCTAAGCATGTGCTCTGCCACGAAGATTGATCCCTCGTCCCTCAAATGTATGCTGTTACTTCACCCCGAAGGTGACGGTTATATGCTCTGTAGGAGGCAATGGTATGTGCTCTGTAGGAGGCAATGGCATGTGCTCTGTAGGAGATGATAGTTACATGCTCTGTTGAGTCCTCTACTAACTTATTTTGTGTTATAAATCCTGTATTGATCTGTTCCCCTGCTCAGTTTGATTAGGTTTATATTTCACTAGTCTCAAATCTGTTATATTATTTATCTATAATCTTGGGTTTAAACATACTTGCAAGGTCCTGAGACATGGCTCAGGAGGTAGAGGCACCTAACCTTAGTCCTGATTTCCTGAGTTCTATCCCAGGGACCCATGTGGTGGAAGGAGAGAAGCGACTCCTGATAACGGTCTTCGGACATCCATGCACAAAATAAAACGAAATTTGTAATTAAAAACTTAAAACATATGAGCAGGCTAGCAGCAATCCTTTCTCTAAAAGGGCCTCTGAGCCGCATCACCCGAGTGCTGGTACCAAAGTGAAGTGTTTGTTAAAGACACTTCCATTTTGAATGCATCTGCAGGGGGTGTGCAAGTTTGTATGTGTCCATCTGGACTGGAAAGCAAAACCATTACTGGTGTGTTCCCGGAGGGGGTCAGGAAGATGTGGCATGCAGACGACACCCACAGTTGGTCACAGCTGTGGAAGTGTTACCAAGCTCCTCATGCAAACCACTTCCGTTCTCTCTCCCCACAGCTCTGCCTTTCACCTCACGTTACTATGGTTACCTTACGCTTTCCACCTCAGGAGGGCTCTGTCCCTCCTGAGCACAGGATACTTTCACTGAAGAAAGCATTCCCAGGTTATGTCTCCTGCAGAAGTGCCAAGTCCAATTCCTGTCTTATCTGTATGTGGTGGGCACATGAAACACTGGCTGTGAGGACTGGAGAGCCGACTCTGTGGTGAAGAGCTTGTTACTCTCACAGAAGACCTCAGCCATTTGTAACACTACTGGCTCCTTAGACAGCAAGCATGATAGGGACACAATACATACATACATACATACATACATACATACATACATACATATGCACATACAAACATACATCCACACATATTCATACATGCAAACCCTCATACACTTGGAATAAACATAAATCCTTTTTTAAAATGTTGACAGAGGGGCCAGAGAGCACTTTCTGCTCTTCCAGAGGACCTAAGTTCAGATCTTAGCACCTTCATTGGGCAGCTCACAACTGCTTGCAACCACAGCTCCAGAAGACTCAATATCTTCTAGGCTCTGAGGGCACCTGTGCACATACGCTGCATACACACTCACATACACATACACACACACACACACACACACACACACACAAAACGTATGTATGTATATAGATAGACAGATAGATGGGGGGGGGGAAGAGTATGTGTGTGTGTTAGTCAGGGTTTCTATTCCTGCACAAACATCATGACCAAGAAGCAAGTTGGGGAGGAAAGGGTTTATTCAGCTTACACTTCCATACAGCTGTTCATCACTGAAGGAATTCAGGACTGGAACTCAAGGAGGTCAGGAAGCAAGAGCTGATGCAGAGGCCATGGAGGGATGTTACTTACTGGCTTGCTTCCCTTGGCTTGCTCAGCTTGCTTTCTTATAGCCCAGAACTACCAGCCCAGAGATGGCACCACCCACAATGGGCTGGGCCCTCCCTCCTTGATCACTAACTGAGAAAATGCCTTACAACTGGATCTCATGGAGGCATTTCCTCAAGAGAGGCTCCTTTCTCTGTGATAATTCCAGCTTGTGTCAAAACCAGCATATATATAACCATATAACCAACTTCTGTATTAGTCAGGGTTCTCTAGAGTCACAGAACTTATGGATAGTCTATATAGTAAAGGAATTTATTGATGACTTACAGTCTGCAGTCCAATTCCCAACAATGGTCCAGTAGTAGCTGTGAATGGAAGTCCAAGGATCTAGCAATTACTCAGTCCCACACGGCGAGCAGGCAAAGGAGCAAGAGCTAGTCTCCCTTCTTCCAGTGTCCTTATATGGTTTCCAGCAGAAAGTGTAGCCCAGATTAAAGGTGTATGCCATCACACCTTTAATCCCAGATGACCTTGAACTCGAAGATCTCCCTGTCTTAATCTTCTGGAATCTATAGCCACTATGCTTCAAGATCTCCATACCCAGATCCAGATCAGAAACTTCTATCTCCCCGCCTCCAGGTTAGAGTCACTGGTGAGCCTTCCAATTCTGGATTGTAGTTCATTCCAATATAGTCAAGTTGACAAAAAACTATATATATAGTTTTTTCAAGAAAGAGTTCCTCTGTGTAGCCCTGGCTGTCCTGGAACTCACTCTGTAGAGCAGGCTGGCTCAGACTCACAGACTCACCTGCCTCTGCCACCTGAGCGCTGGGATCAAACGTGTGGACAGCCACTAAGGCCTAGCCACATGTACATAAATAAATAATAAAAAATTTTAATGTTGAGTGTAGAGCTAGGTATAGCAGTATATATCTGTAATTCCAATACTTGAAGGTAAGCAGGAAGATCAGAAGTTCAAAGCCAGCCTGGACTACATGGGACCCTCTCTCAAACAGGCCCGGATATAGCTGTCTCGTGGGAGACTATACCAGTGCCTGGCAAACATGGAGGTGGATGCTCACAGTCAGCTATTAGATGGAACACAGGGTTCCCAAGGAAGGAGCTAGAGAAAGTACCCAAGGAGCTGAAGGGGTCTTCAACCCTATAGGTGGAAGAATAACCATGAACTAACTAGTACCCCCTGAGCTCATGTCTCTAGCTGCATAAATAGAAGAGGATGGCCTAGTTGGCCATCATTGGGAAGAGAGGCCCCTTGGTCATGCAGACTTTATATGCCCCAGTACAGGGGAACGCCAGGGCCAAGATGTGGGAGCGGGTGGGTAGGGGAGCAGGGCCGAGAGGGGGGAGGGTATAGGGAACTTTCTGGATAACACTTGAAATGTAAATGAAGAAAATATCTAATAAAAGTTGGAAAAAAAAAAAAGAACAAATCAGAGGTGACAGAGGGGGTGAATGGAGGTAAGGAGAAGGGGTGGAAAGGGAACAGTTGGGGACTCTGTCTCAAGCAAACAGACAAGAAGCCATTGCCCCTAGCAGCTGCCATCTCAAGACCTCAAGACCCTAAAATGAGGACCCCTGTGAGGCTTAGACTCAGCCCCCTGGGGGGCTAGGGTGGAGGTGTCACATTCTGAACAGCAGGATCCTAACAGGTGAGATCAGATATGCAGAAATGGAAGGTTGGAGAGGCAGCTAGGAGCAGGGATGGGATGTAGCTGGAAGCAGGGAATGCCACAAGGAATCAGAGGGTAAAGTCTGTCACTCAACGATAACAGCATCTATTTGCACTGGGTCTTTGGCTCAGCGCTGTCCCAATGCCTCATCAACTTGGGCCCCCGCCTTGCCCCAGTGACAGACAGCCTAGCAACCTGTGACCTGGGGCTGCTTTTCATAGTTTTACATTTCTTGAGTTGTGTTCAATCCAAGAACTGTTGTCAAGAGACCCGGATAAGTTGCTAGTGTGTACTTAGCACACACGAAGGAGGCCCTGACTCCATCTCCAGCACCTCATAGATCGGGAGGGAGAGGATCATCAGGATTTCAAGGTCATTTTGAGGCCAGCCTGTACTATGTGAGAGCCTACAAAGCAAGCAAAGAAAGCCCTTGTCGACAAAGAGCAAAGCTCATGAAAAACAGGCTCTTGGCTGGAGATGCTTCCTTCCCTTTCTGCAAAGATGGCAGTGAGCCCGCCCAGACTCATTGCACGAGACTGCCTGGAGCTTTAGAATCAAAAGCATTTTCTCAGCTTTTGGAGGCTTCTTGTTGAATATGTTTTTTCTAATAACCAACATTCTTTATCATTTCCTCTACAAGAAGAGAGAGGAAACGGTGGGTGGTGGTGACAGTGGGTGGTGGTGACAGCAACCTGGCCTTGCTTATGTTCACTGCACAGAGAGGATGGAAGTGGTGACGACCCACTGAGTGAACTTCCAGTGTGACAAGCACTGGGTGTCATGTATCCGTTTTGCTGCGAATACATTTTTTCAAGAGAGGGTCTTGTTGTGTAGCCCAGGCTAGCTTCAAAAGCACCATCTTCCCAGGTGCTAGGATTATAGGCACGTACCACTCCCCAAACAAATAATATTTATAAAACTTCTTGGGCCAGAGGGTGAGACAAGTCAGTGGATAAAGGTACTTGCTTGCTGAGCCACAGGATCCAAATAGTGGACAGACAGAACCATCTCCTGTAAATTGTTCTCCGACCTCCACACCTGAGCTGTAGTCAACATACATACATACATGCTGGCAAACCATTCAAACACATAAAATAAAAATAAATTTAAAGACTTTTGAAAATTCTAATACATAGTTTTTGAGGCAGGGTAGATAGAAAGGAAATTTTTAAGGGACATAGGAAGCAAGGAAACTCTCACCTAGGTTAGTTCGAATTTTTCACAGAGACAAATGCATCATAACTGACCAAATCATTTTTGTTATATTTCTGTGGGTTCAAGGTCAGCCAGGGATACATAGTAAGCCCCTGTCTCAAGAAGAGTAGAAGGAGACAGAGGAGGGGAGGAAGGAGTAGAAGGAGGAAGAAGAGGAAGAAAAAGAAGAGGAAGAAGGAGAAGGAATAGGAGGAGGCCTAGAAAATATATTCCTTTAAAAAGAGAAACATTAAATAACATTAAGCCAGGCATAGTGGTACATCCCTTAAACCCCAGGACTCAAGAGGTAGAGGCAGCCATATCTCCAAGACCTGGGGCCAGCCTGGTCTACATACTGAGTTCCAGGCCAGACATGGTTACTAGTAAGACTGTGTCTCAAACAAAACACCAGGGCTGTTAAAACAATGTAAGAGCTGAGGCTCTGCCTCACTGGATATACTGTCTGCCTATTACACACAAAGCCTTGGGGAGCATAACTGGGTGTGGTGGTACACACCTGTGATCCTAGCATTGAAGGAAGAGATGGAGGCAGGAGGATCAGAAGTTCAAGATCGCCCTTGGCTACACAGGTAGTTCCACCTTCCCACAAACAGTCACCACTGCCAGACTATGTTTCCCTAAGGACAGAATACTTGTGAGCCTTTGGGTTTCTCTGAACCAGCACACTCCTCTCACCCCTAAACCGGGGCAACACAGCCATGGCGGGAAACTAAGAGAGCAAGCTCCTAATTTTGTACTTAATTTTTTTTGGTTGTTTTTTTTGCTTTTTTTTTTTTTCCGAGACAAGGTTTCTCTGTGTAGCCCTGGCTATCCTGGAAATCGCTTTGTAGACCTCAGAACTCAGAAATCTGCCTGTCTCTGCCTCCCAAGTGCTGGGATTAAAGGCATGCGCCACCACCGCCCGGCTTTAACCTTTGCACTCCCCTAAGTGAGGGTGAAAATGCAGAAAAAAATGGTCATCTGAGACTATCTGGTCACTTTAAGCAGTGTGGGCTTCAGAATGGTCACCTTGCAGGACTGGTGTAGACACAGAAATGAAGGAGGCCATACCTATCCCAAGACTGCTCACTTATGCATACCATTTGCCCCTGTTGTTTCTCTGGGCCTACAGCTCATGTTGGTACCCCAAAGGCAGACTGGGGGGGGGGTCACTGAACTCCTTATTTGTTCTCTTCCCAATATGGTCACACTCCCCTTTCTCTGCCTGCACCATCACTAATCTCTGTAGCTGGCACAATGGGATGAGTGGTTATGCTTAGCTTGTTGGAGACACTGTAGCCCTAGCTTCTGCCCAAAATACATCTGGATACAGGGTGGAGAGGTGCTCAGTGGCTAAGAGTGCCTGCTGTTCTTTGAGCAAGTACAGGTTGGATTCCCAGAACCCCGGCAGCTCCCAACCATATACAACTCCAGTCCCTGGGAGATCTAACACCCTCGACAGGCATCTGCAGTCACGCAGTGCACAAGCAGGCCCAAGCACCACGTCTTTTGTTTTTTTGTTGTTGTTGTTTGTTCGTTTTGTTTTGTTCTTTTTTTGGTTTTTCGTCTTGGAACTCACTTTGTAGACCAGGCTGGCCTCGAACTCAGAAATCCGCCTGCCTCTGCCTCCCGAGTGCTGGGATTAAAGGCGTGCGCCACCACGCCCGGCACATTTAAAATACATGAGAGGTAGCTGAGAAGACAGGTTTCGTCCATCTCATCCTTAGACTTACAGCACAGCTGGCCCTGATCTGCAAAAATGCCAGAGACGCAGACCTCGGGACAACCACAACCGATGGTCTCCAGTCTTTCCTCAAGCCCAAGCTTACGGAACTACGTGGAGGGGGGGGGGGAAGGGCCGCCCACGGCCGGAAGTGGACGCACTCCAAGGATGCTCCAGCGCGTCGTCCTGAAGCCACGCCCAATTCCCGGGCAAGATTTTCAAGGCAATTGGTGTGGACCAAGGCCTGGCGCGGCAACCCCGCCCCTTTTGCCGCGCGCTGTTTGTGTGCGTCATCAAGGAGCGCCGGAAGTAGGTAGGGTTTTGCCAGAGACCCCGGAAGCGACGGCTTCTCGTCTTTGCTAAGGCTTCTGGTTTTTGCTACGGTTTCTGACTCCGGCTTTGGGATGGGTTGCGACGGAGGCACCATCCCCAAGAGGCACGAGCTGGTGAAGGGGCCGAAGAAGGTCGAGAAGGTCAGTGGGGACTGCGGCCTGCGGGGCTCGGGATGAACGGTGGTCACCGGCGCTTGTGGACGGTTTACTGTTTGCCGTCACTGAACCGTACGGTTAGCCTGGGATCCTCCCCACAAACGCTGTGTTGATTTGTAAACATTAACGCTGAACGGGACGGAGACTGGAGAGCTAGTTAGTGGCCTAGCCAGTACTGGGACGTATCTGTCGCTAACGACGATCACGGTGATAGATGCCATTTTATAGACTTGTGTGTTTTTGTGAAAGGCTTTCACTATGTGGCCCTGGCTGGCTGGGACTCCCACCTCTGCTTGCAGAGCACTGGGGTTAAAAGTGTGGGCCACCAAGTCTTGGTATTTGAATAATACTTTCATTTTTTTTAATGTTTTGCGTGTGAGTGTGGTATCCAAGGAGGCCAGAAGAAAGCATCGGATCCCTGGAAGCTAGAACTACAGGTTTTTGTGAGCCATTAATCTTGGCTGTTAGAACCAAACTTGGGTCCTTTGGAAGAGCAGTACACAGGCTTAACCACTGAGCTATCTCTCCAGCCTGAACTTTGTGTATTAAAGTCTCCCCAAACCATTCTCCTTTGTGAAGTCACACCTTTATTAAACTGTGTCAGCACTGAATTGGTGGTTGATCCTAGCCGATGTTCATGTGACTGCAAGCTCCTACTGGTGAACTCTGTGCACTGTTTTTCTTCCAAAACTAGCACAGAATATTTTTGAATAAATGCGTAGACATTCTGTAAATCTTACAAGACACGGAGCATATTGTGTAGTTCCACACTAATGTAACGGCAGGTAAATTGAGTACCGGCAGTGGCCCGGCCTAGAGTCGTGAGCCACTGTCCCCATCCGTTTGTGTGCATTTCAAAGCTAGTGTTGATGATGACTGTTTAATAATATAAGGCATGGACTGCCCCATACCGTTCCCAGCACGGGGAGGATCATGTTTCCTCATCCAGCATTCAGAGAACATTGGGGTGGGAGGTGAATCCCATCCAGTGTTGGACTTAAGACACTGCATAGCCTCCTGACACAGCCTGATGAACTCTATGGGGTCTCATGTGAGCAAACCTCTGCTTCTCTCTCTGCCCTCAGCTTCTGCCCCTCTTTATCTCTTTCACTCTGTTGTAGTTACCATAGACCTTGCCCCAGCATCCTGGACATTCCTCACTCATAGTGACATCATGACTTGGGGGTAGGGGCCACTTGAGGCAAGGTCTTGTTGTTAGGTAGCCCAGGTTTGCCCCAGCCCCCTGAGTGCTGGTTACAGTATGTGCTGCCTGGCTCTTTCCCGTCATTTCTTCACCCAGCCTTCACCACAGTCAACTGCAGTCACTCTCTAGGCCCGCCCCCTCTGCTGCTTTCCTTTTTTTCTATGATCCTTGTCTGTCTCTGTGGTTATCAACTATGTATCTCTCTCTCCCGTGTGCTCTGGGGTCCTTGCATGTCTTAGCTCTGCAGTCTGTAAGATGTTTCTGCACATTATAGTCATCCACTGAGCATACGTTGAAAGTCTGAGGATAGAGTTCTCACCAGACCATGCCAACATGTCACATTCAGGTGTGCATAAATTATTCATCTTACTGTTGTCTTGTGCCCAGGGCTGGCATGGAGTAATGGAAGAGTTGGCAAAAACAAACAAACAAACAAACAAGCACCTCCAAACAAATAAAAACCAAAAAACCCTGATCTTAGAAGTGTAACGAAAAGAAAGAATGATCAGTAAGAGTAGTTTGTATTTATTTATTTATTTATTTATTTATTTAGTCTTTTCGAGACAGAGTGTCTCTGTGTAGCCCTGGCTGTCCTGGAACTCACTGTGTATACCAGGCTGGCCTCGAACTCAGAAATCCTGCCTCTGCCTCCCGAGTGCTGGGATTAAAGGCGTGCGCCACCACGCCCGGCTAAGAGTAGTTTTTATTAACCCATTTGTCCAAGTACTTATAAAATGCTTGTTGTATATAAAATTCTGGGCCCTAATGGAAAATTATCCCTTCTAGAGCTTCCATTTGAAATGCCTGTTATGAAGTAATCATATAGATATGGGGTAAGCATTTGCCCCTGCCTTGGCACACAGCCCCTAAGTCCCATGGAAATGACACTTGTCCTAAGTGAGATGTGTGGTGACTTTTTTTTTTTTTTTAAATACAGTGTCACTATGTAGTCCTGGGTGGTCTAGAACTCTCTGTAGATCAGGTTAGGCTCCAACCAATGGAGATCCAATGCTGGGATTAGAGGTGTGCACAACCACATCCAGCTCATGGGGACTAGATAAGCTCCTGGTTGGGGACTAGTCACCAGAAGGACAAAATCACGATTGGAAGCTGGCATTTGTTTTTCCATTTTGGCTATTTATTTATTCATTCATTTATTTATATATACATGACTTTATGTGCACCATGTGTATGCAGGAACCTGAATGTATGTAGAGTGCCCTGAAACTGGAATTGTGAGCTACCTAGCATGACTATTGGTAGTCCAAACTGGATCCTCTGCTAGAGCAGTAAGTGCTCTCAAACACTGAGCCGTTTCTCCAGCCCTGAAACTTGGCACATTTGTACCCCCTCCATATTCCAGGAAGATGTTGTATGAGGTATTACCAGGAAGAAGTTATGTTGTATAAGATGTTAATTTACTATACAAGTATAGACATTAATGTTGGTACTGGGGCTGAGGTAGATCAGGTAGAGGACCTCTCGGCGTGTACAGAGTAGTCCCTGCCCTCACTCCATTCTGTTTTTTATAAAGCTTGCACACACAGTTTAATGATGGATATGAACTTGCTCTGTGTGTGTTGGGTGTTGGTGGTTCTTTATTTAACATAATACTAATTTAAAACCTTTTAAAAATATATGTTATGTGCTGCGTATGTGGGTGTCAGAGAACAGCTTTTGGAGGCTGGTTCTTTCCACTGTCGTTTCCAATGGTCAGATTGAACTTGGCTCCTTTTGGTTTGTCTTGTTTTGTTTTCACCCCTGAGCCATCTCACTTGCTCTAATTTCTTAAAGCTTTTTAAAGTCCCCAGTTCACATGCCACTATTCTATTTACTTATTATCAGCGTACTTCTTAGGCTGGGGATTGAGCCTCATGTGTGCTGGGCTGCTGTCCTACCCTGGAGCCACGTTCTCCACATCCCAGCCATTTACGTGGTTGCTTTTATAATTTTTAAAATACATAGTTGGGAGAGTGTGTGGCAGACATGGAGAAATCAGAGGATGGTATGCAGAGTCAGTTCTCTCCTTTACCTTAGGGTCCTAGGGACAAACTCAGGTCTTTGTTGTTGTTGTTGTTGTTTGTTTTTGTTTTTCGAGACAGGGTTTCTCTGTGTAGCCCTGGCTGTCCTGGAACTCACTCTGTAGACCAGGCTGGCCTCGAACTCAGAAATCTGCCTCCCTCTGCCTCCCGAGTGTGCCACCAGGTCATTTGACAAAGAGGCGAACACCGGTGCCTGCTGGGCGATCACCGGTGCCTGCTGGGCGAACACTGGCTCCATTGTTTTCTTTTAGATGCAGCATCTTGTTGGGTTACCTAGGCTGGCCTCAGACTTTATCCTCCTGCCTCAGACTCTCAAGTACTGGGATTATGGTCACTACTGCTCCTGGGTGTGGGTCATTATTCTGATTTTAAAATTAAACACCACAGTACGTGTATTAGTTACTTTTCTGCTGCCATGATAAAACACCATGACCAAAGCAACTTATGGAAAAGTTTATTTTGGCTTAGGCATCTGGAGGGAGTGTCCATGAAGGCAGATGGCAGAGAGCCAGCTGACTGATCCATTCTCATCCCCAGGCAGGAGAAGTAGGGAGAGGTTATGCACCTCCAAGCCCACCCTCAGGGCCGTACTTCCTCCCGCAAGGCTCCACCTCTGAGGTTTCATAAAGTCTTCAAACACCATCCCTGGGGACCATGTGTTCACATGGATGGGCAGGATTAGATACATCTTACACATGACCAGACTGAAGTGACTGTGTGTGTTCTCTTTCTTAGGTTGACAAGGATGCTGAACTGGTAGCCCAGTGGAACTACTGTACTCTAAGTCAGGAAATCCTTAGGCGCCCAATAGTTGCCTGTGAGCTTGGCAGGTATGGACCTTTCGTGTAACTGAGATGCATTTGTTCTGTTGGTTTTGAAGAAAATGCTGAAGTACTTGATTGATAGGAGCTGTCCTAAGCACACTAGTGGGGAAGGTGAGCCTGTGTCTGGACATCGCCTGGACCTTCTATCTCAGCTTGCTTTACACTCAGGAGCCAGTAGTAAATGCTGAGATATAAACCCAGAGCATAAGCAGCCATGAGTACTGTGGAGAGCGGGAGGAAGCTGGGAGTGGAGTGGCATGACCTGTCTAAGGGGCATGGGGGGCTGCTACTCAGTTCCAGCCGGTTTTTAGAATGAAGAATGTGGACCTAGTGGTTGTAAATCTTCTGATCTTTACTTTTTGAAGGACAGGGGGAAGTAAGTACCTGCACGTTGATTTTTTTTTTTCCAAGTCTTAAAGTCCGTCACCCTGGCTTTAAGCTGCTGCTTTGTGTGTTCGGGCAGCAGGTGAAGCAGCATAGAACGTTGTTAGCAAAGGCGGGCAACTTTGGGGTCACATTCAGGTCTTCCCGTTTGGTTATCCAGAATCATTACTGCAGTAGTAAACTGACACTTCCTCTGTAGACTGTATAACAAAGACGCAGTCATCGAGTTTCTGCTGGACAAATCTGCTGAGAAGGCCCTAGGGAAGGCGGCATCGCACATCAGAAGCATCAAGGTAGGACACCGGTGTGACTGCGCTCCAGGCGCCTCAGGGAGGTTGCTTTAATAGGATCTGTGTCTTAGTTAGGGTATCACTGCTGTGAACAGACACCATGACCAAGGCAACTCTTGTAAGGATAGCATTTCATTGGGGCTGGCTTACAGGTTCAGAGGTTCAGTCCATTATTGTCAAGGTAGGAGCATGGCAGCATCCAAGCAGGCATGGTGCAGGAGGAGCTGAGAGTTCTACACCTTCATCCAAAGTCAAACAAGAGAATACTGGCTTCCAGGCAGCTAGTGCAGGGGTATTAAAGCCCATGCCCACACTGTCATACCTACTCCAACAAGGCCACACCTACTACAACAATGACACACCTCCAAATAGTGCTACTCCCAAGCTAGGCATATTCAAACCACCACAATCTGTGTACATTAGGGACTAAACTCAGCACTGGCAAGATAGTTCAGTGGCTGAAGCATCTGTAGCCTGAGTTCCCTGGGGCCCACATGGGGCAAGGAAAGAAATGGCTCAGCAGCTTGTTTTCTGATCGCCGTGGAGCGCCCCAATGTATTTACTAAAGTAAATAAGTCAACACAGAAAGCATCCAGGGGCTGTGGAGGTTGATTATCGGGTAAAAGGCTTGACAGACAAGTATGGGACTTGAATTCAGATCTCCAGCACCGAGGTATAAAGCTAGGGGTGTGCCTGTGATCTCAGCACTGGGGAGCTGGAAACAGCAGAAGCTCTGCAGCTCACTGGGCAGGCAGCCCTGCTGAAGCTCAGCGAGGAAGCTGAAGAGAGGGAGAGGACACCCGAGCTGACTGCAGTGGCTCTGCCAGGAGCATGTGCTGCAGAGGTGGAGGCAGGAGGATCACAACAAACATTGACCTAGCCAGAGCCTTGGGAACATACACAGGAGCACATAGACATGCATACCCCCCCACCTGCGCGCGCACACACACATACACAAATACATGTGATAAGATTCTGTGCTGAGGGTTGGTGAGATGGCTCAGCGGGTAAGAGCTCGGGTAAGAGCTCTTCCGAAGGTGATAAGCTCAAATCCCAGCAACCACATGGTGGCTCACAACCATCCTTAATGAGATCTGGCGCCCTCTTCTGGAATGCCTGAAGACAGCTACAGTGTACTTACATATAATAAATAAAATAAATCTTTAAAAAAAAAAAAAGATTCTGTGCTGAAGGTTGAAATGGTCTCCATCTTCGATTGGGTCAGCTTACGGTTCTTTCCCTTCTGGTGCTGCTGAAATGATGGGCGTTCCATAGAAGGGAGCTGTCCTCCCAGGCCAGCGTGCTCTGCTGCTGACCTGCAGAGCTCTGTTGTCAGGTCCCTGCGCTTAGTTCACGTCAGCATTATTAATGCTTCCCCACAGAATGTGACAGAGCTCAGGCTTTCTGACAACCCCGCCTGGGAAGGAGATAAAGGGAACACTAAGGGCGACAAGCATGACGACCTCCAGCGAGCGCGGTTCATCTGCCCTGTGGTGGGCCTGGAGATGAACGGCCGGCACAGGTGAGGGTGACATGGGTGACATGCCCCAGTCTCGCTGCATTTCTCTGTGTTGTCTTGGAGATGTAGTAGGGCCTTGTGGGAAATGGGACTGGGCACGGTGGGCTCTTTCCCCAGTGGCCGTTTATGCACTTAACTGCCTACCCTGCTTAGCTCACTCAGAAGAGTGGCCCTGCTCTGCCCGATGGTTGGGTACTGTATGCACACTGCTCATAATGCCAGCTCAAGCTGCTCTCCCTCTGTCCCGCTCCAGGTTCTGCTTCCTCCGATGCTGCGGTTGTGTGTTTTCTGAACGCGCCTTGAAAGAGATAAAAGCTGAAGCGTGTCACACGGTGAGTTTCTCCCACACTCCATGTGTTCCTTCTTGGCAGCTGAGGGATTCACTTTAACATCTTACCTTCTGCTAGTTAAATCCTAAAGCTGTTCTGAAAGCAGTCAGTAGGTCCCCTCTTCTTCCATAGCGCTTCACCGCTGCAGGTACATACTCAGGCCATCCCTGGTCTCTCTCTTGAGGGCCGAGTTCTTTCTACTCTAAACTGGCAGCCTGAAGGCCCTGATCTCCTGAGCCTCACGTGCTCCTTCCTTGTCTCTGTTGGGGACCTTGTTACCCATCTCATCTCATTGTAACAAAATTGTGGCATTTAGTGAGGTGAATAGTCATGGCTGACTATTCAGTGAGTGCCAGTGTGCTTAGACCTGTCATGGGTGATGCCCTCTGCTGGTGGCTTTAGTGAGTAGTTGTCATGACAGCTCCTGTCCTAGCCCTTACTGCTGGGATGTTCTGAAGGAAAAGACCCACCAGAGTTCTGCTCTTATGCCCCTCGCACTGGAGAGACCCGCACAGAAGTGTTGATCACTGTGACCTGCTTAGAAGGGAGATCACAAGGGTGTGTGGATGAGGGGAGCGTCCACCTTAGCAGTGGGCAACAAAGGCGTCCTGAAGCTTTGAGTTCAGAGCTGGAGGGCACAAGCCACTGGCAAAGGCTGGGCAAGAGCAGGGTGCAGCAGCAGAAGGGCCAGGGGACCCCAATTCCAGGAGCAACAGGCATGGCGGGGGTGAGGAGGCACAGACCTAGTTGTAGATGTAGTCATCTCACATCGAGGGCTGGACTGACCACCTTACTGTTCGTGGATTTTAGTCTAAGGTGACAAAAAAGCCAGTGTGCAGTGGCTCCATATGTCCACTGTTGTAGCATTCATGCAGCTAATGGATGATGACATCAGTAAGGGGTGCTGACTTGTCTTCATAGCGCCTGCAAATGTCATGTCAGGCTTTCTTTTCTAAAAGTGGTACCCTTGGGAGGTAACCTGGATACAGCTGTGCCATGTAGGAGCCTCCAGTAGAAGGCGGTAACACTTGTGCTACAAGAGAAGTGAGAGCCGGGCGTGGTGGCGCACGCCTTTAATCCCAGCAGGGGCAGGCGGACTACAGAGTGAGTTCCAGGACAGCCAGGTCTGAGTGAGTATCTGGAAAAGGCCCCACCCTGTGTCGGGTGCTTCCTGCTTAGACTTCAACAGTGGGGCAGGCCCTGTTTCATCTGCAAGAGTCAGAGTGTCACCGAACACAGAACAGCCACAGTGCGTGGGCGGGGATCTTCTGGTCACTCATTTATCCCCTCCTGTCTTAGGCTGCCTGATAGACACTGACTACTGTGACCTGGCAGTTTATGGAGAAGAGAAATTCACTTCACAGTTGTTGAGACTGGGGGACCCTAGCAAGGTGCCAGCGTCTGCAAGGGTGCATTAGTCCACGTCATAATGTGGAGGGCGCTAGCGTGGAGTGGAGGTGGTGATGGGAGTGAGGGTCACAAGCAAGCACAGATTCAAATGTTCATGATCATCGGTTTCTGCAATGCTCTTCCCGCTGACAGACTCCTCTGTCTCTGGAGTGCCCCTCTCCACATGTCTCTCAGCCAGGACCCCTCCCCCACTGGCCCTGCCAGATCCTCTCTCTGAAGTATAGTTATGCTTCATGAGCGGAAAGAATTTGTCCTTTATAAGAAAATACACCTGTGACATTAATGTCATTAACATTAATTACTTCATGAGACTGTGTGACCCAAATGCCTGCCTGCCACCAGGCCCTGCACACTGCTACACTGGGGACTGACTTTGCAGCCCAGGAACTGTGAGGAACATATCCCCGTGGTATGTCCATGTAAGCATCTCTGGATCCAGAGTCCAGTATGTGAAGTGAAGGAGTTAATTATGACTCTTCAGAGCCCTTCTTTTTACATCCAGAAGTTCTAAACAGGGACATTTTTAAGTTGAGAAATAAATAGTCCTCTTGCTATCAGGAACCAGACTCTGACTTGCAGTGTGAAGTTTCTGAAGTTTGTTAGTAAGGGCATTGATAGAAGGTTGGCTTGCTGCTGGAACCACCCTCCGGTACTTGGTGCCCAGCACAAAGAAGTCTCATCTTTCCTTGACTTGATGAGAAGCAGAGAGAGCCTCTCTTGGGAAGTTATATAGGTCAGGCCTGCAAACTATACCTGGAGCATCTCACATTTCATTGGTCACTTCAAGGAGCCTTTGAAAAGGAGTCTGGCTGGGTGTAGATTGAAGTGGCAAGTGCTGGTCCTTTCTGCAGGGTAGAGATGACTCAGCATGCATCCTGCTGTGTGTCAGGAGGGAAGGGAGGTGAAGCCACAGGGGCAAGATCAGAAGATTGCCAGGTTCAGGCTCTTTTTGAAATGTATAAATCACCAACAGGACAGTGACGTGAGGGATGGGTGGTGGTGGCTCACGCCTTTAATCCCACTAATCGGAAGGCACAGGCAGGCTGATCTCAAAGCTGAGTTCAAAGCCAGCCTGGTGTTCTGTGGTAGGAAAGCAGCTTGGTCTCTGCTTGTCAGCCTGGGTGCACTGAGATCTGTCCCTTGTCTCCATAAGAGGCTGTGACACACTCACACACAGTATACATGGCAATAAGATAATTCAGGCTCTCAGAGGCTCAAGCTGGCTTTGCTCACACTGTACAGCATGATGTGCACTTTGCCTCCAGATAACAGCACCCACAGCTGTGGTTTGGTTTATACAACAAACAGATCACTAGCCAGAAAATGAATTGTATTTCTGCTCTGTGCTCCATGGCTTGTAATAAGAAACACATCGCCATGCAAGGGGGCAGGGAATATCTTAACATTTTCAGTGTATAGTAAGGAAAAATGTTGCCTAGGCAGAGATGACTTTAATCTTATATATTTTGCTTAAAGTTGATTTGTGGTGTCTGTCTTTAGAGTCTCTTCTCTCTGCTGAGCTCTTCCAGGCCCCTCTGTACCTCACTGATGTGATCTCAGCTCTGTATGTGGGAAGCCTCCGTTGGCTGAAGTGCTGAGATGTGGCCTTTACAGTGTGTTGGTTTCCTTTATGGGCTTACTTAAAAATCAACTGCAGGGCTGGAAAGGTGGCTTGGTGGCTAAGAGCATGGGCTGTTATTGGAAAGGACCTGAGTTCAACCCCATGGTGTCTGGCACCACATGGTGTCTGGCAACAGTTTGTAACTCCAGTTCCAGGAGTGCCAAAACCTTCTGACTTTTATGGGCATGTGATACACATATGTGGTACATACTCATACACATAAAATACTTGAACATGTCAGTCTTTATGCCACCAAGGACGTTGCTAGAGAAAGAGTGTCTATAGAAGTTTCCCAGAACAGCAGCAGCAACAGGAGAGTCAGGGACATAGGAGGGAAGGGCCTGCACCTGAGGCCCAAGATGGTCCATGGCCTTTTATGTCTTCAGCCCGTACACCAGGGTGTTGGCCACTTGTCACATACCTAACTTGAAACACTCTGTAAAAGTCAAGAGTGGCCTCCTCCCCCTCTCTCCACACTCTTGTGTGCAGAAGTCCCAGTGGGGGTGGCACGGGCAGTGAAGTTGTGCAGTTTCCAACATGGCAGGAAGAACAGCAGATGGCACGCTGATTCTACACAGACTTGAGGCAGCATTCTTAAGAAGCATGCATGCTTCCTCTGGGATTATTCATTTTACCCCTAGATGTTTTCATGGAATTTTCTAGAACAAAGTTGTACTGCTCTCAGTCCTTAGGGACAGCTCTAGAGAAGTATGGCTTCCTGTGGGTGGGGCTTTGTTGTGTATCGGTGCCTCTTACCCAGGACCTCCAGGCTCTCAGAACCAGACCTGCTGCTGGTGTATCCCATGTGAACTGGATTGAGCAGGTGGAGAGATTTGGCAGCTGATAATGCGCTGGGCCTCCAGCTGTTGGCTTGGTCTCCCAGCCATAGCCTGGGGTGTTTTCCTCATAGGTCTCTCCCTGCCTGTGTAGTGGTGAAGTCTGGTGGTGCATGACTCTGCATCATTTTTTAAATCATTCACATAAGCAATGCTGACAAGTGCCTTAGTGGTGAGGTTGACTGTTGAAGTGGCTTTCCTGGGGAAAATGCCAGTGTGGCTCTGGAGGGACCTCAGCCTGCTGTAGGGCTTTGAGTCGGTGCCACCTCTCTAGGCATACACCCACCAGTGGGTCCCCAGAGGGCTCCAGTGTGGCAAAGAAAGCTGGCAGCTGGATGAGCCAAGGCAGGTCTCCCAGGCCATACACACAGGTGTCTTGGGCATCGTGGTCTGCAAAAAGAAGCAGAAATTTAACCTCCTGTTACCCCAGGAGTTTAATCCTAGTACAAGTAAGGGGTGCACACTTCCTTGGGTGTCAGCTGGGGTGGAGGGGTGGGGCCTCACTGTACATAAGAGCTCAAGTTGAGTATCGTTCTGAAGTTGTAATTGGTCTCCAAGGGTGGATTTTGAGTTTACACTGGAGGGAATTTCACCTTTGGGCTAGTATTTGGGGAACATTCTAAACAGCATGAACCACTAAAGAGTGCTGCTGCACCAGGCAAGGGGGCTCGTGCCTATAAACCAACACTTGGGAGGCTGCTAAGGCAGGAGGATTGCCATGATTATGAGGACAGAGTTAGTATCCGGGCAGTCTGGGTCTAATGAGCCCTGGATTCTAATTCCTATTTTAATTAACTTATGCTTACATCAGGGTTCACTCAGAAGAACTGATAGAGAGTTGATAACTTTCCACACCACACCTTTCTGATGGACAGCCCACAGGCAAGGAAAGGCCTGAAAGGCCACGGAATGGCCACTCACTCCTCTAATTGCAGCACTTGGGTGAATGAGGCAGGAGGATCATGAATTTAAGGCCAGCCCAGCTATACAGCAAAACCCTGTCTCAAAAGTAAAAGGAACATGGTCTGTCCATGGAGCTCAGTAGATGGTAGGGAGAGGGTTTTGATAGATGCTGTTGTAGCTCCCTGTTGAATTACAATGTCTACCTTAAAAAAATGTTCTAATCAGATATGGAGGCATATGCCTTTAATCCCAGGAGGTAGAGACAGGAAGAGCTCTGAGCTCCAGGCTAGCCTGCTCTACATAGTGGGAGCCTATCTCCTCCCCGTCCAAAAAAAAAAAAAAACAAACAAAAAAAATCAACCCAGTGAGCTGAACACTTGTGGCTCTCTGACCTGGCACTGTCAGGACAGTGTGTTTACTCACCTTTGAGCTACCTGGCCTCAGAGTTGGCACCCTTCCCCCTCATTAACCTGTTTATTTTAGGTCAGTCTTTTAAATGGCTGGGAAATGGGGCACCTGGTGGCTCCCTGTGCATGTCCGGTTTACTGTCTTAGTTTAGAGTCCATATCCAAGCACACCGTTGAGTGGAATGATGTCTTTGTGTGGTAGCTGATGCTTAGGAAGCTGCTTGTGGACAAATGGCAGCACCCAAGAGGGGTGCTGTGCTCTGCCACAGTCCTCCTGTCACCAGCCTGTGTGGTCTGCGACTGGTACCCCAGCGTGAGTGCAGCCTGCGTCTGTAGATTCTGCAGCATGCTGAGCGTTGTACAGTAAAGTAATGGTCCCTCTGCAGTCCTCAGGCAGCCATCTCTAAAGTGAGCTGGGGGAACTCTGTAGCTTCCTGCACCCCAAGTGTTTGCCCCAGACAGGCTGGCCATCAGCCAGGTCCCTCTAGACCTGGACTCAAACCTCTGGGACACCAGCGAGAGGGGAATTCGTGGTTCCTGGGGAGGCTCCATCAGAGAACAGAAAGACTCTCCTGCAACAAGAGCTGCCTGAGAGGTGCTTGGTCCCCTGGTGCCCTGCGTGAGCAGGACCTACTGGTGCACATCCTTAGTCCTAGCACCCCACAGGCAGAGGCAGACGAGACTTTACCTGTGCACCCCTTGCGACCATCTCCTGCCTCTGTTCTCCGCTTCGTGGCTCGAATATGTCCTTCCCATCCAGCATCTGGTGTGGCACCTGGAGCGTCTGAGGGGAGAGAAAACCAGGGCACACTGTAGCTAGCGTACAGTTCCTGGCTGTTAGGGTGCAAGCTGTGCAATGGCCATCAGTGTACGGGCTGACCAGGGTCCATCCTGCCCTTTACTGCAGTCTTCACCCTTTTCCTGCCTCTCAGAACTCAGTGGATGTGTATGATGTGCCCTCGGGACCATCCTGGGGCTCTGTGCTGCATTCCCTGGTAGGTGATCTGGGAACAGGGCTTGCAGTGGGCCTGAGAGATCACAGAATGCTCCAAGACCATTCCTGCTGGGTCCCTGACTACAAGAGTGTTATTTATCAACAGCTGTAGGTGGCCATGCTTGAAGCAGCATGCTGTGAGGGAACCAGTCAGCCTATCTCACAGAGGACAATATAAACTCACCTAAAGGACCAACCAACCAGAGTTCTCCCACAAGTGGGTGGGTGGGTAGGGGTACCACAGACACCATCACTTTTCCTGTTTGGGTTTTTTTTTTGTTTTTTTTTTTTTCTGTTTTCTAGTCAAGAACTCACTCAGCTCAGGCTGTACAGCTGTCCTCCTGCCTCAGCTTCCCAAGAACTGATTTATAGGACGAGCCCTTAGCAAAAATGCAGATTTTTCCCAAACATTTATGCCCAAGATTTCCAAAAGATTCTGTTGGAAGAGACACAGACGAGCCTAAAATATCCAGGTTGGATAGGAACATGACAAGACTGTCCCCCTGACGCCACTCCTAAAACAAGAGGCCACCCCATATTCTTTGAGTGGAAGGCCCAGCAAGACATCTAAAAGAGCCAATTCCCCCCCCCCCCCCCCCCCCCCCCCCCCCCCCCCCCCCCCCCCCCCCCCCCCCCCCCGCCAGCTTCTTCCCTGAATGTCCTGAATGTCATCCACATGGTGAGTTATCCTACCTTTCAGTCGGTTCAGGGTCGCCCAGTAGTGCTGCTCCGGGTTTTGGATGGCTTTGGACCACTGCAGCATGTCTTTTGCACGGGGATCAGTTAGGACGAACTCTACAAACTTCCTTGTAAGTGCGTAGTAAGCACTTCCGGAGGAAATTGTTAGATTGTGGGGTGGGTTTTGTTTGAAAATTGTATTTCGAGATGTGTAGCTGTTTTCATTGGGGCTGGGCTTTGGAGAGCCTTGGCCTGTCTTGGGTTTGGAGTTTGGGGGTGGGATCATCCCAGGAGTAATGTTTTTACCCTTCCACCTGGTTCTGATGTAGTGGATGATTTCTTTGTTGGTTTTGATAGGGAATTCCTGTCCACAGAGATTCATGACATAGTGCCATTGGAATGAGAAGTGGAGCAGGCCCCTCATGCAGTCAATCTCTGCCTGCAGCCTCCTGAGGTTGTCATGAGCCACCTTCTGTGTCTTTGATGAAAGAAAGACGTTTCCAAAACAGTCCATGAAGGTTTGCATGGCACTCTTAAACTTCTTTGGGGCATTTTCATCGATGTGGATACAGTAGACATTCTGAGGTGCATAAATTGCTCTGAGAAGCCGCACAAACATGGCTAGCTCCCTAGGAGCATGTATAACATAGGCCACCGAGAAGTTCCCCTCTTCTGCAGACAGGGCTCCCGTTATGAAGTGCAGACCCTGGGCCATCCTGGAGCAGTTTCTAGGTGTGTGCAAGTGAGCAGGTACTTCAGAGTTCTGAGGGGGTTTGCAGAATTGAGCGATTTGGGGGGCTGCCTTTTTCCCGTCAAATAAAGCCGAGCACAGTTCGTCTGGATAGAAGCCACAATCCACCACAGCTGGGTTGGTGGGCTCAGCCTCAGCCTCCTCAGGACCTGGGTTTCTCAAGTAAAGAAAGATGAAGGCACAAATCATGCCACATGCCACCAGCCCAGCCTTTGTGGTCCGGAGCTGGCCCATGCTTTGAGCTCTCAGTGTGTTGTCGCCACCATAGCTTGAAAGGTTTTCCTTTCAGTTTCCTAAAGGACAACAGAACATTTAGAGTAGGGTAACTTCCTCCAGCCCCTGCTATCCCCAGCTCTGCTGAAACACATTCACTGTATGTTCTTAAGGGAGTCACGGACTGGCTGGGGATGTAGCGCAGTGGGTGCAGTGCCTGCCTGGCACACATGAAACCCTGGGTCCCCATGTCTGTCAGCTCTGCAGGAAGAGCAGAAGTTCAAGGTCATTGTTGGCTACACAGCAGTTTCCAAGGATCAATGGATGGATAGATAGGTAGATGGTCAGATGGGAAAGTGCTATTTGAGCAGAACTTGGTTTATCGGCCTCTTTCTTTCTGCCTTTTTTTTTTTTTTTTTTTTTTTTTGAGGGGCTTGTTATGTTGCCCAAGTTGACCTTGAACTTAGGGTTTACACATCCTCCTGTCTCCGGTGCCTAAGGCTGTGGACTGCAGGTGCAGTAGGCACACCTGGCCATAATTTGACCACTTTTAAATATGTGTATACTCTGAAACTACCACCACATCAGGGCAACTTTGCCCTACCTTTTCTTATACCCCTGGTGACTTATCTGCCTTTCTGCCCCACTTTGCAACAACCATTTATGTGATTTCTGTGTTCCTGGGTTGCTTTGCACGTTCTGCAATGTGACATAGTGGACTCAGACCGTGGATTCTTGGTAGGGTGGGTTTCCTAGTTACGATAGTGGTTCTGAGTCAGCCTCATCGGTCCAGTTCTCCGAAGCTCTTATTGCTGAGTCATGCTCCATCTCATGGTCATGCACAATCTATTTGTTCAGCTGTTGATGGACACTTGAGTCATTTTTGGTGTCTCATTGTTACAGAGATGCTGCATTGGTGACAAAGATGCTATAATCGTTGTGTGCAAGTCTTTGTGTAGACATGTTTTTGTCTGTCTCCAGTGAATATGGGATAGTGAAGTGGTGGTCTCCCATATTGGGTGTATAGCATTACAATGGGCTTCTCTGGGTCAGTAGTACAGCAGCTGGTAGGAGAAAGTTCCTTACATTCGGCACTAGTCGCCACTCCATTCCCATGGTAACCATCCTAATTGGCTTGTGGGGTGGTTCCCTGTGGTGTCCCTGTGTGTCCCTGATGACTCTGCTGAGCACAGCTCATGAGCGTGTATTCTCGCCTTTCTCTGTTGCACTGAGTCCCAGGCTTTCCATAAAGAACTTCAATGACAAGTTGGGAGCAGTCTGTGGTTACACAGCTAACCTGCTGAAGTGAGCTGATGGATTGCTTTTATGCATTAAAATCAAGGTCTGTAATGATGTCTCTTGACACCAATGTGGTCAGCTGTCTAGAAGCGGAATAGGAACTTGAGCAGGTGCCACTGCGGCAGACAGTGCTGAGAGCACATTAATGAGGTGACTGTTGTATACCTACCATCATGGTCCTTCTGCACTGAGAGAGGAGAGCTGGCCGAGTGAGAGGTCAGGAGGTCTTGCTCTTTGTGAATCCTGGTTCTGTGGTGCCACAAAAGTCATATTGTCATGGCAAATGGACTTGCAGGAGCTCTTTTCCTTAAAGTGACTTGGCAGTTGGTAGAGCTCTTGAGTTACTCTCAAGTTTCACAGCCTTGAGAGCTCTGCCTGTCTCAGATGGTTAAATACCGCATTGATTTTCAGTGTAGTTTCTGATCACCTAACGTGCTTTGAAATACAAAGCAGCTGCTGCCCCAGGCACTGCTCATGAATTCAGTCAACACATGCCAATTGCTGAGAGCATCAAACCTTAGGGTCTCTTTTATTAAAGAGTTTATAGGGCTTGCAAGGTCTACCTTTGAGCCGGGCGTGGTGGCACACGCCTTTAATCCCAGCACCCAGGAGGCAGAGGCAGGCGGATTTCTGAGTTCGAGGCCAGCCTGGTCTACAAAGTGAGTTCCAGGACAGCCAGGGCTATACAGAGAAACCCTGTCTCGAAAAACAAACAAACAAACAAACCATCAAAAAAGAATACTCTGATGGCTCATCATTTCAAGTCTGGTCCCCAAAATAAACAGCCCCGCCCTCAGTATAGAAGTTCCCCAGGACGAAGGACCCTGGTTGATGGAGACACAGGTCAAGCCTCTCACAACACGGAGGATTCTTGGGTGCTGTCATTTCAGGCTTTACCTACTTTTCAGCCTGCTTGAGTTTTTTGAGAAAGAGTCTCACAGTGTCGTCCTGACTGGCCTGGAACTCACTGTGTAGACCAGGCTGGTCTGGAACTCACAGAGCGGTATGTTGGGGTTAAGGGCTTGTGCCTCCACACCCAGCTGAAACTTGGAATTTTGACCAAGGTATACGGTAAGTCCGAGTGGCTTGGCACACCCTTCCTGCTGGTGTAGGTTTTGCCAGAAAGAAGGCTTCGGGGGCTTGGTTCTCACACTAGCAGAGTGTGCCCCCATAAGCCTGCAGTAGCCATGCACCAGGGACTGCCTTTTCAGACATCTGTATAATTAAATGAAGACAATCCCAGAGGTAGCCCAGTGTCCTTCAGGACACTCCCTGGCCTAAATGGTTTTCTGCCTTTTGTAGGTGGATGAGAGCTAGGTGTGTCTTTCTTATCACCTTCTCCTGGTCCTCAGCGCAGCTGATACTGGGGTCTGACTGTCACCCACTCAGACAACACTTCCCAGCCAGCTGTTATTTCCGCACAAGCCGACACTGTTTCTATTTAGTGTGTTGTCACATGAACTATAGTATTGCTCCTTTTGAGAATTCTCTTCATTCGATCAGCAGTTTCCAGAGTTTCCTCAGGCTTTACTACAGCCTAGCTCACTGTGCATTCCTCACCCTGAGAGCCTGCTGTGGAACCTAAAGGCTGAGCGCAAACCAGGGAGCCAGGCCAGCGGCTGCCACAGGACCTCCTGAGTGTCCCTTCTCTTGATCTTCTCACTGGGGTCATCACCAGCCTGCCACTTGGTTGGTCACAGACCCTGTGTGTCACAGCTATTTTCTGAGCATAGTGACACAAGTCACTGTGGTCACAGCAGGGTGGGTTCTCTCTCGTCTGTCCTCTTTGTCCTTCCTAGGCTCAGGACAGTGTCCACAGCACCATGAATGTCAACTTTTGTAAACCGCTATCTAGATCATGTTAGTTGGGCTAATTTGAACCCACAGGCTGTCCATAAGATGGGCATCTCGTTCGCAGTGTGCTTATGCCTAGGCCCGCGTGCTGGCTCAGCTGTGTGTCTGCAGAGGTGGGCTCTCTATGGAGTGTCCACACGGAGCAAGCACAGCTCCCAGTTCATCTTCTACAGCATCTTCAGAAGCAGGCTTCGGCAGTGGCCGTAAGTAAGTCGGGGTTGAGACATGGTGGCTTTTTAACACCTGTGAAATGTCATCTGTCACATGCTGTGGAAATGGTCCACCTTGGTTTTCTTTGGCTTAAAGCCAAAAAACATGGGACTATTTTTGAGGGGAAAGTGATGCCCACCTACCATAGTTGCTAATACTGGCTCTGCAGTCACAGGCAGCTGTGCCTGTTGCTGTGTTTACAGTCACAGAAAGCCCTGTTTCCTTCAGAACGCACACCTACTTGCCCTGATGCCCACCGTCCCCTCCCCATCCTGTTAGCGACACACTCACCAGGTGCAGGTCCCCGTTCCTGGCAGGAACCTGGGCAGGTGCTGGCCCAGCCACTTCTCCTCTCACCGTCTGATGCTTCCCTCACTACGGCTTCTGCTTCTCAGAGTTGCCTGGCAGGCTGGGCTGCCTCTGCGTCCCGGGGGACTTGTATTCTTGTTGATCCTGACAAATCGTGGAAAAGACTGCTGTATTTGATCCTGAGAATTCTTCAAGATTGTATGCCTGCCAGCAAAGAGGGGTGGGGCATCAAACAAAGCCCCAGAGGTGCTGGTGAGGTGTGTGCAGCCTGCAGCCTCTCCTTCCTCCTCTCACTCTTAACATCACACACCAGGTGTGGCAGGGTGTGGCAGGGCTCAGCTCACAGACTCAGAAAACCTTTGCTTCTGGTGGCCTTGTAGTTTCTAAGATCTTGGTCAGATTCCTGATGTGCCCTTCAAAGCCAGGCATGGTAGCACACCCCTTTCATCTCAGCATTTTGAGAGAGAGAGAGAGAGAGAGAGAGAGAGAGAGAGAGAGAACATTGAGGCAGGCGAGGCAGGCGTATCTCTAATTCCAAGTTAGCCAAGTCTATAGTGTTTTCCAGGCCAGCCAAGGCTACACCATAAAATCCTATCTCAAAAACAAACAAACAAAAAACAACAAAATACTTCTTTTAGAACAGGAGGCCAATTTTTCTGACACTTCTGTCATTAGACTCTGGATAGATCTGCTTTTGCACATTCATTTATTCATTCACCAATTACTTTAGGGGAGGGCTCACGAGCCCCTGAGCTTGAGAGGTCAGAGGGCACCTTGCAGAGGCCAATTCTCCTTCCATCATGAGGGTTCTAGGGATTATACTCCCATCTCGGGACTCAGCAGCAAGTGTCCTTACCCGATGAATCATCTCACTGGCCTGGCAGATGTGTTGATCTCACGGTGCTGCTTGGTGCAGCTAGCCTGCCTGGTTTCTGGGTTCCACAGCCGCAGCAGAGAACACCTAAGGGAGAAGTGCAGCACTGAGCTTCGTCCCTTTCGTCTTTCTCAATTCCTGAGCTAGATGGCGGGATGGGTGGATGTGTCTTCACCTGCCAGAGGAGCCACCCTGAGGCCTGAGTGTGTTTTATGGAGCTGATGTCACAGCTGCTATGAAGGAGGTGGAGTAGCTGGCAGAGTTGCCGTGACCTTCAGGCCTGGTCCTCATCAGGCCCTGGATGGATAGAGCAAGCACAGCTGGTATCTAGGTGGGCCGGCCCCATCGTCCGAGGCTGTTTATCTACAGCAGTTTACAAGAACAGCCAGGCATGGAGCGCACGACTTCATAGTGGAGGCCAGCCTGGGCTACCAGTGAGGCCTTGCCTCAAGATTGAAGATCTTGCCTGTCACACTTGGAAGGCTGAGGCAAGAGAATTGCCAGGAGTTTCAGGCCAGCTTAAATTAAGTACTTCTCAGCTAACCTGGGAGGGAGGGGAAACGTGTTCCTCACAAATATGGCTCAGTCCCCATGAACCATCTCCGCGTCAGCCCTGCCCTTCCTCCCCATCACAGGACCTCCATCCATGGAGGAGAGCTGCCATGTCCTCCCCATCACAGGACCTTTGTCCATGGCTGCTGGCTGCCTCCTTTGTTTGTCTTGCCCCTTAGGCTGCGTCTCTCACCTACATCCAAGGATGGGGGTAAGAAGCTCTCCCAAGGCCAGATCATATGACATGTGACCTAGAGGAGACTGTCTTGAGGGACAGTCCTACTTAGTTTAGGTCTAACTAACCAATGTCATTGAGTGTAAATGGGACTTTTGAGGTCTGGAGTGTGTGGGGGGGGGGTGTGCTTCTGTTTTTTTGTTGTTGTTGTTTTTGCTTTGTGATCAGGGTTTTGTTGTATAATCTATAGTTGACCCAAAACTCTATGTGTATGTAGCCAAGGCTGACCATGAACTCACAGTAGTCCTGTCTCAGTCTCCTTAGTGCTGGCATTATTGCTTAAGATAGCTCATTAAAGGACTAGAGAGATGGCTCAGTGGTCAAGAGCACTGGCTGATCTTCCAGAGGTCCTAAGTTCAATTTTCAGCAACCACATGGTGACTCACAACCATCTGTAATGTTTTTTTTTTCCCTTGTTCTGGTCAACCCTGCTCGCTCTGCTCGACCCTGCTCGCTCTGCTCGACCCCGCTCGCTTTGGCCGACTCCGCTCGCTCTGGCCAGCCCTGCTAGCTCCAGTTGGCCCTCGCTAGCTCTGATTGGCTCTGCTTGCTCCAGTCGGCCCCTCTCGCTCCGGCTGTCCCTGTTCAGCCCTGCTCGCTCCAGCTCGCTCTGGCCAGCCCCGCTCGCTCCGGTTGGTCTCTCTGGTCCAAGGATTTGTTTTATTACTATTCTTCATAAGTACGCTGTAGCTGACTTCAGATGCACCAAAGGAGGGCATCAGATCTCATTACCGGTGGTTGTAAGCCACCATATGGTTGCTGGGATTTGAACTCATCACCTTCGGAAGAGCAGTCGGGTGCTCTTACCCACTGAGCCATCTCACCAGCCCTGTAATGGGGTCTTAAAAACCTCTTCTGGTGTGTCTGAAGACAGCTACAGTGTACTTGTATACATAAAATAAGTAAATAAATATTTATTTTAAAAAGATAGTTCACTTAAGAAAGACAGGTTTGTTTGTTCCTTGTGTGTATGTGTATGTGTGTGTGCCTACATGGGTGTGTGTGCACCACTTTTGTGCAGGTGCCCCAAGGTCAGAAGAGTGTGTCAGATCCCCTAGAATTATAGTTACAGGTGGTGAGCCACTGGATGGGGACTGGGGACTGAATGTGAGTCTCTAGCAAGAGCAGTAAACACCCTTAAGCACTGAGCCATCTCTCCAGCTCCAAATTCCTAACAGTTTAGCTATCAAGTTATTCCAGTGCTGGATATGTGTGTGTCCAGTCAGGCCACAGCTGTGGCTATTTCCAAAGAAGGTTGCTGCCAGCGCCATAAAGGAAAGAGCAAGGGTGAGAGAGGCAAGGAAGGTCACCCTGAGGTCCCAGGAGGATAGCCAGCAGTGTGAGGCCAAGTCCCGTCTACACAGAGAGAGAGTTCAAGGCTGCAGGGTTGCTTAGTGAGACCCAGGTTCAAGGAGAGACAGTCAGCAGGCTTTCAGGTTCATCCTCTTTCCAGGTCTGGGCTCTTTCTCCACAACCACCTGAATGCATAGAGAATGGTCAGAGGGGAACATGCTGACCCCTGGCGGTGGTGTGCGCTCCTGGTGGACTCTTAGGTCAGGGGTGCTAACCCTGCCTGTGCTGGGCTGGCTGGGTTTCCTCACCTTGACACAATCTAGAGTTAAGAAGGCACCTCAAGTGAGAGCGTGCCTCTGGCCCGTAGGCCAGCTGCTCAGGCATTTTCTTGTCTGCTGACTGATAGGGAGGGTCCTGGGTGGTTTAAGAAAGCAGGCTGAGCAGGCAGGGAGCAGTGTTTCTCTGTGGTCTCCGCTTCAGTTCCTGCCTCCAGGCTCTGGCCTTGACTCACCTCAGTGGTGAGTGCTGACAGAGGGTGGTGAGTGGAAAGAAGCCTTCTCCTCACGAGCCACTGTGGCCATGTTGTTTATCACCGCAGCTGTGCTAGTCCTGGACTAGGAATTCCATCCCCACAAATTTCTCCCTCACAGTCTTGTGTGACATAGTTTTTGTGTCAAGCTTTTCAATTATAAAATCCACTGGTGGCCTCTCTGCTGGTGTTAAAACTAAGAAGCAGAGAGGTCTGGTACCTTTGGAAACTGCAGCTGAGGTCCCAGCAGGGAGATGGCCCTGCACTAAGGGTCCTGCCTCCTGCGTCCTTCACTGTCCTCAGGAGGGTTAGTTACGCCAGCGCCGTGCCTCTGAGCCACCTCACTCAGTTCCAGAAAAGTCCCTTTTCATTCTCTCTCCAAGGAAAAGACCTCCCTCCTTCACTGAGGGGGTCTCTACCCAAGTGTGCCTAGTCCCAGACTTCCCAGGGGACCACCTGCTCAGAGGCCATCTCCCTGCCTCGTGGTGGCTGAGATAGCCCTCTACCTCAGTGGGAACCTCCCTTCCTTCATGTCATTTCTCTAGAGGCCGCAAAGCTCGGGGCTTGCAAATATCTTCAGTCAGCAACACTCCTCAGGGCAACCCTGAGAAGGGAGCAGACCCTGACCTGAAAGGTAAATTTGGAGTAAACCACTCGCCAGGCACGCACGCTGACCTCTGAACTGTGTGCCCAGAGGTGCCAGAGACCTTGGACCCTGTTTATCAGCTTTCTTACGGAGGATGACAGTGACAACTCTTCCCAGGTGTGACAGCCAGAATCATCTGCAGACTGTGTGGTGTCCCTGGGGAACAGAGCAGCCACCTTTGAGGGTTTCTTCTCTGGAATTACACCACCCTTATAGCTGAGGCGGCTGCCCTGGAGACAGGAACAAAAGCCTCCGTTCTGTGTAGGAGCCTTGCTCTCCGACATTGTGTCTCTTCCCGCCAAGACTGTAGCATTAAGAAAAACGTGGATAACGTGAAGAAGGTCCTAGGCTACTCAGTGCCTAGGACCTCATTCTCTGGGAGGAAGGGACTTAATGATGTGGTAGCAGGTGGCCTCTCTGAGGTGGGGGCTTACTTGCTTACAATTCTGTGAATATGGGCATGTGTGCAGCTGGCAGAGCTGAGCATGAACTGACAAGTGTCTGTCCCTGCCTCTGCTTCACCGCTGAGACACCTAGGACATGGCTCAGTCTTGTTCTGCTAAGGTGTGTCTAGGCTCACCCTTAGAACTTTCTGGAAATTAGCAGACACTTGTTCTTTCAGCTAGGGCTGCTGCCACAGCTGTAGGTGTGCTGTTGGTACCCAGCAGTATGGTATGGGGATGGGAAGGCTGAGTGGGCTCACACAGAGTAGCTATTAGCCCCCAGCCACACAACACAGCCTTCTCAGATGCTTCCACTGCTCAGAGTCTTTGCTCAGGCCTGCTTAGTCAGAGATTACAGACTCCCAAAAAGAAAACAGGTGTCCAGCTTGGACCAGTGTGTACAGAGTCTGATACATGAGCCACCCGTTGGAACCCTCCAGAGTTGGCCTCCAGGCCATGTTGCTCTGGGCACATGGACCTGCGAGCAGCTGATCCAAGATGGAGCCTAGCAAGGGCTGGAGGCCACTGGAGAGTGAACAGGGGACCATGGGTGCCTCCCTCATGGGTGACTGATCTCCTCTCTTTTGATCTTCAGTGTGGGGCTGCCTTCCAGGAGGAGGACATCATTGTGCTCAATGGCACCAAGGAGGATGTGGAGACGCTGAAGAAGAGGATGGAGGAGAGGAGGCTGAGGGCCAAGCTGGAGAAGGTAAATGCCCCAGAGCCTGCTGTAAACTAATCTGCCACCTCAGCAGACGCTGCCCAGCCTGGGAGGCCTGGCCTCTAGAGACAGATTCAGGGCTTGGCTGCGTTGGTTTTCAAAGGCATGATAGTGTTGGGAAGATTTTAACGGTCCAGCTCTCCAGCCTAGTGTCGCAGAGCTCTCCGGAAAAGCAGTCATGGAGGTCAAAGCACAGGTGGGTTGGGCATGTAGCTCAGTAGTAGAGTGTGAGGCCCTAGGTTCTGTCACCAGTGCAGAAAAAGAAAGGCGTCATAGTGCATTTTCATAACTTATAAAGGTGAGAGCAGAAGTCAGCGTCATCCCAGCAGGTCTGAGGTCCTCATGCTCAGCCCCCTCCCCCCTGCAGTGTCGTCCCGCAGACATGGAGGGCATACAAAGCAATGGGCCTCATCGTGGCTCCAGTTGTTTTGTTGTTGTTGTTGTTGTTGTTTAGAAAGGTTAGGCTAACGGTAAACTTGGGCCTTTTGTTTTTACTAAGGTAGAAATCCAGATGTGGCACACCTGTAATCCTATCCTTCTAAGGTAGATTTAGGAGAATTGGAGGCCAGTTTGGAGAGCCAAGGGCTAAGGTGGCTTAGTGGTAGAGCACCTGCCTCTCATGTGCAGAGTCATGAGTTCGATCCCAGCACTGAAACAAAGAAAACCCTCAGGGCAATGCTGGAAGTGTTAGAACAGTAGGTGTGGTGAGGACATACTGACCAGAAAATATCTGGCATTAAATCTGCCTGCATCTGCCAGTGTGGTCTGAGGGTATAAGGCTGTAGTGACAGAAGGGGCTGCAGAGCTTTACTTGTGCCTTTTAGTCATAGAAAAAAGAACAGAAAGAATCGTATCACCCATGAGTGACAGTAGTTCCATGGTAGTGAGGCTTAAAAAGCTGATGGTCACACAAGGGACCCATCTCTCAGAAGCAAACCCATCCTCATCTCCTCCTCTATCAGCTTGGAAAATAGTGCATGTAGCCCATGCAAATGCCCTTCAGCTCTGAGAATCATGGAGCTTCAAACATCTGTGTGTGCATGTTAATTCCAAATTAGTTTTCCAAGGTACTCTTACCATCATAAAAGCACAGAAAAGCTGGTGTCTTTGGCAAGAGACAGCAGCCAAGGGGATCTGATTGGTTTTTGCTGTTTTTGGTCAGTTTTTTGAAAATGTAAGGAGAGTGTGCTAAAAGCAGCAGGAGCCTTGTCAGCCTAGGAGGCCGAGTGGCTTCCCGAGTGGCTGTCCTATCACAGGCCTCCTGCCAAGTCCTGCAGAACCCAGTGGGATTGGATCCCCTCTGCAGCCTCCTCAGCACGGCCTCTGTGAACGCGCTTAGATACTGCTACCAAGATACAAAATATTTCCCAAATATCCTCACCTGCTGTCAGGGCTGTGTCTCTGCGCAAACCTCCAGCTTTGAACAGCCCAACTGTCAATGTGGGGAGAGAACTGAGCATTCGTCTTGGTTGTCTTGTGTGACTGGGGGTGTATGGACACTGAGTGTGTGCGCACAAGATGCCAGGTGTCTTCCTCTGTCACTCTCTGCTGTAACCTTGAGACAGGGTCCCTCAGTAAGCCTGAGGACCACCATTTTGGCATGACTAGCTAGCTAACCAGCAAATTCTCAGGATCCTAGTCTCTTTACCTGCGAGCTCTGGGGTACAGACATGTGCAGTCATGCTCAGATTTCTGCAGTGGGTGCTTCTGCACCGACATCTCCATAGTCTGTGGGGGTTTTGCTTTTTAGTAACAGCCTTCAAAGATTTGTGTGTGTGCATTTCATGTGTAAAATGAACTGTTTCTTACCATTTTTTTTCCAAATGCTTTAAGTCACATTTCATGAATGTCACACATCAAATCCACCACCAAGAAAGATCTTTTGTTCAGTGTAAGAGATGAAGGCCTTCCAAAATTCATTATCTTGTTTTACTTTGTTATGTTAGAGATAGGGTCTCATGAAGTCCAGGCTGGCCTCAAACTTACTGGTCTTAAACTTACAATTCTCTTGTCTCTGCCTCTCCTGTGCTGAGATAGCAGGCATGCTGCTGGCCAGGCTGTGTCTCTCTGGTACAGTTTTGGGGTTCTTATGGAAATGTTTTAAAGTAAGTTGTGACCTGCCTTTCTGATCATCTGTGGGGTTAAATGTAATTTCAGAGTGATCAGCCTTTGGGTGTGGGGTGGGGGTGGGATGAATAATAACTATGTTACCAATCTGGCTTCTAAAAGTCTAATGACACTAACCTAGTGTTTCACCAGCTGACAGTCTTCAGTGAAAGCCGCCTTACAGCTAAACAAACATCAAAGTTTGATAGTTCTGGAACTGAGTGAATGAGATTCCATGTATGTTCATGTTTGTGGAAGTTATTGTTTAACTGCTCTTTTGTGTACAATAGTCACTGGAGATAGTGACCTCTTATGTTTGTACTGTGGTGTTAGGGATCATCAGTGCCTCCTGAACACCGGATGGCTGCCCCATCACAGAGCAACCTCTGTTGAGTCACTCAGCCTGTCTGTATGAGTCTGTGTAGACTCAGCCTTCTGTGAGGCATGGCTGCTAGACTGCGGACAGGTTCTCCTCAGAGAATGTGTCAGGCCATCAGAGGGACCCTGGGTCCTAGGCAGGCCTACTGACACTGTGGCCCGCTTATCTGAGAACAGCCGTCCCCCTTCCCCTACTGTGCCAGTCACTTCTCTGTCTGGCCGGTGGCGGCCTCTGGAGGCGGAGCTCAGTTAGGTTCCAGTTCCACAGGGTGACAGTCCATCGTGGCCAGGAGGCGTAGCCACAAGAGCAGGAAGCTGAGAGAACTCCATCCACACAGGAAGCAGAGGGGACTGGAACTGGGGTGAAGTTGTACACCCCAGTGGTCCACCTCCACTCACCAAAGGTTCCCTAAACTCCCAAACAGCACCTCGAGTTTGGGATCAAGTGTTCAAATAACCAGGCTGGGAGACTTTCCCATTCAACCACCACGCCTTCCAAAGGTTTCTTTCTTCTTACAGAAAACAAAGAAACCGAAGACAGTAGCCGACTGTGCATCAAAGCCGGGTACCACACAAGGTACGACCTTAAGAACCATGGTGCGGGTTGTCCACGTATACCAGGGCCTTGCTCGGCTTTGGCTCAAGGTTTGTTTTGCTGATTCTATCTTCTCCAGACTCTGCAGGGCCATCAAAAGTGAAGTCTGGCAAGCCTGAGGAGGTGGACCCTGATCCTAGAGAGAAGAAAAGTACCCTGGCTCCCAGGGGTGCAGGTGGGTCTTACTGAGCCAGCAGAGAACTGAGAAGGTCTGAAAGCCAGAACAAAGGGATGAGAAAACTTAGGCTTTCCCAATCATTCATCCGTGGCTTCCGTGTCCTTTGAATTAAAGAGTAGCCAAAGGTTCTAGGCACAAAGCCCATTTCTTACTGTTGTGCAAACTTATGGTGCCATACTACAGCAGCACACAGAGCTACCCTCAATGCCTCACACTGTGGAGGGCTTAGGCACTGCAGACACACTGTGTGGAGGTCGTGGGTACTGCAGACACACTGTGTGGAGGCTTTGGGCACTGCAGACACACTGTGTGGAGGCCTTGGGCACTACAGACACACTGTGTGAAAGCCTTGGGCACTGCAGATACACTGTGTGGAGGCCTTAGGCACTTCAGTGCCTTCCTATGCTCCCCATAGGGTTCTTTCTCTCTACTTGCCTCTTTTGCCAAGTGGCCAAACTGCTCTTGAAATTCAATGTCTTTACTTCAAAGGAAACATCATTTACATCAGCCCGGTGGCAGAGGTGATTCAGCCATGAGTGCCAGACCGGTCTGAACCACATGATTGAGTTCAGAGCTAGCCTAGGTCACATGGTGAGTTTCAGACCACCTAGGGCTATGTACTGAGACTCTGTCTCAAAAAGAAAACAAAGGACAGGAGAGCTGGCTTAGCAGTTCAGAGCCAGTAGTGCTCTTGTGAGAACCTGAGCTCTGCTCCTAGCACCCATATCTGGCAGCTCACCGCTTGTACCTCCACCTCCAAGAGACCTGATAACCTCTTCAGGCCTCACCAGGCACACACACACACACACACACACACACACACACACACACACACACACACACACATTCACACACATACACACACATACACATCACACATTCACACACATGTACATATAAAGAAAGAGAAAAAAACAAAAAAAGGAAAATAAATATTTATACCATGCCTGGTGACACAGACCCTGTCACCCCAGCTACTCAGGAGCTGAGGCAGGAGGATCAAAAGTTTGAGGTCAGCCTAGGCAACTTACTAACTCCTCTATCAAAATAAACCATAGAAGGGACCTGGGGCAGTAGCTGTCAGTAGAGAACTTGTTTAGCGTGTGTGAGATCCTGGGTTCATGCTCAGCACTTCAAGAAGTCAGTAAGGTCACAGTTCCTTCACAAGAAGGGACACACAGGTGAGGGAGAGAGAGAGAGAGAGAGAGAGAGAGAGAGAGAGAGAGAGAGAGAGAGAGAGAGAGAGATTGATTGTATTATGTCCAGCATAAATAGTGGCCAGTAGCTCCCATTCTGACTTCAATCAGAACAGGCCACTGGGACTGGGCTCTCTCTGTCCTGGTTCAATACCAGCCTGAGAGAACCAGGCCCTCAGCCTGAGTGCAGAGAAGCTGAGGACAGTCTGGTGCTGGCATACAGTGTTCTGCAAGGCCTTACGTGGTTGGGGCTCTGACTGGCTTTCAGAAGACACTAATAAGAGTCTGTGCTTCAAGCCAGGCATGGTAGCATGTGGCTGCTTAGGAAGCAGAGTTAGGAAAATCACTCCCAAGTTCAAGACCAGGCTGGTCTACATCCTAAGTTCTAGGCCAGCCGAGACCACGTAGTGAGGCCCTGACTCAAATAATCTATTGTAGGCAGGAACACTGGCACATATGCACAAAGCCCTGGGCTCAGTATAAAATGGTGTGATGGCAGTTTCCGTAATTCTAGCACTTGGGAGGTGACGGCCAATGGATCAGAAATCAAGGCCAGTCCCAGCTGCAGAGAGTTTAAGGATGGCCTGGGCTGCATGTGTCTCTGTCCCTTTGCTTCAGCTTCTTTCCAAATAGCAGCAAGACATTAGGAGCTTAGCCAAGTGGCATGCACGACTTGGTCCCTTTAAAACTTAGTCATTTGAGCCGGGCATGGTGGCGCACGCCTTTAATCTCAGCACTTGGGAGGCAGAGGCAGGCGGATTTCTGAGTTCGAGGCCAGCCTGGTCTACAGGGTGAGTTCCAGGATAACCAGGGCTATACAGAGAAACCCTGTCTCGAAAAACCAAAAAAAAAAAAAAAAAACGTAGTCATTTGGAATGCTCTTCAGTCCCAGTCTCACAGGTTTTGACTTTGTTTTCTAGCAACTAACGGGAGTGCGTCTGGGAAAGCTGGCAAGCCCCCGTGTGGGACCCTGAAAAGGTCCATTGCAGACAGCGAGGAGTCTGAAACCTACAAGTCTATCTTCACCAGCCACAGCTCTGCCAAGCGCTCCAAGGAGGAGTCTGCACACTGGGTCACCCACACGTCCTACTGCTTCTGAAGCTGGGCCGGGCCCTCACCACGGGCTTCCCGTGGCCTTCTATGCCACACTTGTTTGGTGTGGCACCGTGCTATAAAGCTGTCCTCTGCAATCCTCGACCAGCGTGGTCACTTGCTGTGAGATCTTGTGGGTCCTGGGAGTGAGAAGTAGCTTGTGACCTCCCTAGCAGCATGTCCACAGGCCGTACCTCTCACCTAGCCTGGTGACTGCTGCTTCTATTAGGTAACAAAAAGACTCCGGCTCTCGGTGTACACTCAGCTCATTTTCTAAAATCATAATGGTCAAGGAGGGAATGGCCCTGAGCTTAGTTAGGGACAGACTTCCAATAGTCTTAGACCTTGCTCCTCACGGGGTTCTTCTCGCCTGATAAACAACGGCAGAGAGGACACACTCCTGACTGCCTGCTGGTGCACGCTAACATCCTTTTCTCTAGTCTTCCTTCTCTCTCCCTCCGGTATCTTGGTAAGAGGATCGCGGCCATCCAGGTGCTAGTGGCAGGCAGGAATGGCTCCTTTTCCCTCCCCACAGTTAAAATTGGAACCTCCGTGACACTTCATGTGTGCTAGGTCTGCCTAGGTAGGCTGGGCAGATGGCTCACTCAGTGTACAAAGCACTCACCATGGACACCTGTAGACCAGAGTTTGGATCCCCAGAACCTTTATAAAAGCCTGGTGAGTGCAGTAGCCAGCCTATGATCCCAGTCCCTATAAGGCAGAGGTGAGATTCCCTCAGAAGGCGCTGAGTTCAGGGGTTGAGGAGAACCTGCCTCAGACACTAGCTGGAGTGCAGTTGAGAGAGTCCCAGTGTCAGCCTCCGGCCTCCACACATGCCCACAAACTTGCAAACACTTAAAATTCCCTGTTCCCAAACCAAACATGGTGGCATGTCTGTAATCCAAGCCGTCAGAAGACTGAGGCAGGAAGATCACCGAGATGTCAGAGCTGGCAAGGTTACATAACAAGCGTTCACCTCAGGAAAGAACCCCAGAAAAGCACCTGCTCCTGCTGCCCTCTGGGCTCCTGCTGCCCTCTGGGCTCCTGCTGCCCTCTGGGCTCCTGCTGCCCTCTGGTTTGCTGCCTGCAGGCAATGAGGCTTGGCCCCAAATACACTTGTGTTTGTTCTGGGACAGTGCTGGGGGTACGGTGGGAGTGAGCATAGTCCAAGGGACCCTGGGCACATGACCTTTGTACTTAGAAAATTAAAATAAAGGTTATAGAAACATTTGGGGGGGTCGGTTTTGCTTTTGAAGCATAGCCTCCCTATATGCATGGCTGGCCTCAAACTCAGGATCTGCCTGTCTTACCTCCCAGAGGCTAGAATTAGAGCTGAGGATGTGGCTCCCAGGGTAGAGTGCCTACCTAGCACGCACAGAGCCCTGGGTTCCGTCTGAGGCATTACCTAAGCCAGATGTGACAGGCACCTGTCGCTCCAGCATTTGGGAGGTGGAGGCAGATGGATCAGAAGTTTAAGGCCAGTGCTGGAGAGATGGCTCAGTGGTGAAGAGCACCAAATGTTCTTCCAGAGTTCCTGAGTTGGATTCCCAGCAACCACATGGTGCCTCACAACCATCTGTAATAGGATCCAATGCCCTCTTCTGGTGTGTCTGAAGATAGCTACAGTTTGTTTTTGTTTTTTTTTTTTTTAAAGAACTTAAAAGGCCATCCTTGGCTACAAAGAAGTGTTAGGCAAGCCTGGGGATACGATAGACCCTGTCTTTTTTTAAAAAATGATTTTTTATTGTCCAAAACAAAGCTAAATTAACTATTTTATTTCTCTGAACTATTTTTAATACAGTGAAAACTACTTTCGAGAGATTTTTTGGTGTTAAATTCTCTTAACAGGTACTTTATTTTGCTAGGTTTTCATTGAGGATGCAAACAGCGTAAGACCCCAAGCTGCTGTCACTGAATCAGCACAGCACCATTTCTCTTACAGTTTACTAATTACAACCTTTAAATATTTGATTTTTTAAAAGATTTATTTCGCCGGGCGTGGTGGCGCACGCCTTTTATCCCAGCACTCGGGAGGCAGAGGCAGGCGGATTTCTGAGTTCGAGGCCAGCCTGGTCTACAAAGTGAGTTCCAGGACAGCCAGGGCTAGACAGAGAAACCCTGTCTCGAAAAACCAAAAAAAAAAAAAAAAAAAAGATTTATTTCATTTTTGTGAGCACACTATAGCTGTCTTGAGACACACCAGAAGAGGGCATTGGATCCCATTTCAGATGGTTGTGAGCCACCATGTGCTTGCTGGGAATCGAACTCAGGACCTCTCGAACAACAGCCAGTGCTTTTAACCTCTGAGCCATCCCCAGCCCCTTGATGATTTAAAAAACAAACAAACAAAAAAAACACTTTCACATTTCTCAACCTTAAAACTTCAATGTCGGGCTGGCAAGATGGCTCAGCGGATGGCTACCGAATGCCAGATCTGACTTCAAAAGCAGTACCTACAGACGTGGATGCCCAGCCTAGCAATACCTTCACCATGGGAATTTTCACGATCTTGCTCAGGGCCTGCCAAGGTTGGCCCTCCAGACAGACTGCACTGCACCCCTGGCCCACAGCCATAAGTACCAGGGCCACCTGCTTCTCTGTTGAGCGATTGTAGCTATCTAAATGGCAGGGCTCGTTTCTAATCCAGCAGGAGGGCCTACGCCAGCATCTGGTAGGAGGCCCACAGAGACCTATGCTCTGCCCTAGGGGACCGCCCTGCTGCTCACTGGCCCCCCCAGACACAGGAGTCTGTAGAAGCTACGCCAAGCTCAGTGCAACACATTTGGAGGCAGTGTGAGTGGTTAGCAGAAAGTCATTCCTCGGGTCAGTCTCAACAAGATCCCTCCAGTGACCTACGAGGGATAAGTGTGGGCCTTAATGCTACATGTGTGTGTGTGTGTGTGTGTGTGTGTGTTGTATATGTTTGTGCACAGGCGCACATGTGAGTATGTGGAGACCAGAAGTCAACCCTGGGTATTGTTCCTGAGGTGCTGTGCATCTTGTGTTTTGAGATGGTCTCACTGGCCCAGAACCCAACAAGTACTTTGGGTAGCCGTCAAGTGCATGTTCAGGCTGTCCCTGCCTCCCCAGTTCTGTGACTGCAAGTGCACACAACTAGCTTTTTTTTTTTCTTCTTGAGACAGGGTTTCTCTGTATAGCTCTGGCTGTCCTGGAACTCACTCTGTAGACCAGGCTGGCCTGGAACTCAGAAACCTGCCTGTCTCTGCCTCCCAAGTGCTGGGATTACAGGCGTGTGCCACCACGCCCAGCCACAGCTAGCTTTTTAATGCATGTGCTGGGGACTAAACTCAGGCCCGTATGCTTGCATTCAGACACTATCTACTGAGCCATCTCCCCAGCTCCTTGGGTGACAGTCCCCATGACCTTTAGATAGTAGTGCAGGCCAAAGGAAAGAAATCCGTGAGCCCCAGTGAGTGGCCTGTGCCTGGTAACCTTGTTTCTCACTGGATCTACCTCTAATGGACACCCTGTACCTGCATCTTCCCACTGTCTGGATCAAATAAGTGAAGGCAGAAACACACAATGGCCTCTCCTTAGAGTGTGCCAAGCTCAGAATATTCCAGCAAGGAAAGAGCTTCCTCCTTTCTTGTCCCCTGGAAGTTTCTCATCCCTGGAAGTCCTACTGGGCAGGCTACTCGCAGTGAGGGAGCCTCAGGCTTCTTAAGCTAAAGGAATCACAATGGCTGGAGCTGTTGGCTCAGGGCCCTCTGTGACATCACGAGCCCCCAACGCTAGCCCATCAGTCTCTGGCACCACGGCAGGCAGCCCCACCTTGTGTAGTTCCCCGGGCCAGCTCTTCTTACCATGCGGACGCTGAGATGGTTCCTGTTGTTGCCTCTGTGTGTCTCTTGTGCCTGCGCCTTCATGTTTTTTTCGCTGGGGGAGAAAACCAAAGAAAACGCAGGGAAGGTGCCTTGCGGAGGACACTTCCGGATTAGACAGAATCTTCCAGAGGATACCCAAAGCTGGCTTGGGAACAAATGGCTCTGGCTTTTTGTTGCCATTATGATATATGTGATACTGAAGCTTCGAGGAGATGGTGAGAATAAGGTAAGGATGTCCTTGGTCATGCTACAACCATTCATTAGCTCTCAGAAACTCAGGTTCGGTTCCTACAAGTAGGACTACTAGTGTCCGACCTTGAACTTTGGCCAGAAAGCCCTATGATGATAGCTAGGTGAAGTTGCTTTCTCAGAGGATGGGATGGTTTAAGATGGGTTCCTAAACAGCTCAAGATTTTCCTGTGAAGTAAGCTTAGTTTATTTTCCCTGACTTGAGAGTAGACTCTGGAGCTCACGGAGTGTTCCATGGTGTCAGACCTGCTCACAGGGCCAGGCTCACACACTCCAGTTGAGGTGAGCTCTATTTCCAATGCTTTTGACTCACTGAGTAAAGTTTGAGGCCTCTACTCAAGAGTAGTGACTGATGTTCCCCACAGTGACTTGGAGCTCTTCAGGGATCAGAGGGACAGAGGTTCAGTCTAAGACAAACCCAGCATTTCAAGACACTGTGGCTAGGGTCTGGGAGACGGTTCAGTTGGAAAAATGCAACCTTGAGGACCCAAGTTTTACCCACAGCACCCAGATCAAAATCAGGCATGGTGGTGCACCCCTGTACACCTGTGGAGAGCTGGGGAGGGAGGTTCAGGAGGACCTTGTTAGACAGCCAGTCTAGCAGAATTCTGGAGTCCCAGCTTCAGTGAGAGACCTTGCCTCAGAAAGTACAGTGAAGTGGTGAGGAAGACAACCAGTATCTATCAACCGCCACACACGTGTGACATTCCGGCCATAGAGTCTCTCCCTTTCTGTCATTTGAGCCTGAGAACAGGCACAGCTGATAACGGAGCTTGGCTGTGTGCCAATAAAACTTTATTTACAAAATCAAGTTGCGGGCCAATTTGGTCACAGGTAGCCAACAACATCCAAACTAGGTTTGTTATTGTGTCCCCTCTTGGATGAGTCTAATTTTTTGGAACTGCCTAGGAACTAGTGAGGCCACTGAATATCTCTCTCGACAGGAGCAGCATCCTCCCGACATCCGAGGCTGCCAGTTCCGCTCTTCACCAAAGAAAGCTCAAAATAGTTCCCCCAGCAAAGACTTCACTTTCAATACTTTAACCCAGCTCGAGATGGAACTGGTGAAATTTGTATCCAAGGTGCGGAACCTTAAGGTCTCCATAGCAACTAACAGTAACTCCAGGCTGCAGATCCCAAATATACCCACGGACCTGTACAATAATGTCACAATATATGAGATATGGGGGGAGGATGACTCTGAGTGAAGGGGTTTATAGTAAAGTATAAGAGAAGACAAGTCTAGTATTGATAGACAATATCCAAACTAATAAAGACTATTCTGAAGAAAGAGTCCCCCACGTGAGCTTTCTCCCCTCCACAACCTCTTTTTTTTTGTTTTCGTTGGTTTGTTTGTTTGTTTTTAACTGGAGTTTAAAATGCCAAGTCCCAGTAGCCTTGGAAGTCATAACTGTCTTTCCCTTTCCCAAGTCCTCCATAGACATGCACAGATCGCTGGTCCTGGGGGTCTGCCAGGATCCAGAGTGTGGAGACAGGCATTGAAATTTTCCTGGACGCTCTTGGTTTTTATATACTATCTGCAGATATCAGATTCGAATGACTAATTTCATCCCAAAGTCAAACTTCATGGGTTTAAAATACCAGTGACTCTGTCAAGAGAGGCAGTTCTGGAACCTTCTGCTTCTCCTACCACCATGAAAATCTTTATTCATTCCATCCCACAGGCCTCTGCAGTGTTACAAACTTTTTTTTCTAGTAAACTAGCAATTACATGTGGACTTTTAGAGTACAGAAACAGGTTGTATCTGTTCCAGAATTGGAGACGGTTGGTTCACAGGGACTCAATAGGGAGGGGAGGAGATACCTTCTATGGCTTTGGGTTTAAGATACCAATGAACTAAACAAGGACTCTCAAGTTAGTATTTTTAAATGTATTTTTATGTAAGTGCACATGCCTGCCATTTGTATGTATACCACAGGCATGTCGGTGTCCTCGGAGGGCAGAAGAGGGCCCTAGAGGGCGCTGCAGTTACAGGTGGTTGTGAGTGCTTTTAACAGCTGAGAGGTGTTGGTTTACAGTAGTGTCCGAATGGAAACGTGAGAGAGCTAATGGCCCTGAGTTATTTTCACAGCACACACGGAAGGATCCAGATGGGCAAAGTAATAATGATATTGAGAGAGCTACCGGTAGTTTTAATGTTTCAATATGGGCATATTTCAGATGTTCACCACACCTGTAACTGCCAAGGTAGACAGCTCACTGGCCACACCTGGCCCACTGTCTGGGTTTGTGGGGCTTTGCAAGCTATTGTTTTTATATTGTCAAGTGGGTTTAAAAAAAATAAAACTCACTCCCATGTAATGTGAAAATGACAGATAAGGGTCTAAATCCTCCCAGAGCCTAGCCTCACTGGCTAACTTAAACAACATCAGTGGCTGCTTTGATGCCATTGGGGCAGACAGAATGACTGCACCAGAGCAGGAGACTTCACAGAGTTGACTGGTCTGACCCAGGAGAGATTTGCTACCCTCTAGTCTGTGCTCCACCGATGGGAATGACACACCCCACCTGCAGCCTTTCCCGTGAGTGTTAGGAGATGCCCCGGTGGCTCTTGGGAAGGAAATTGAAATGTGAGACACTTGTGGCAGGTGGGGGACAGCCTCTAGGACCCAAGAAGGGTTCCCAAGTAACAGAAAGTGGGCCTCTTACCACTCAACCCAGGAGGCGGATCCACCACAGGCCCTGGAAGAAAGACTGAAGCCTTGAGTGACAGCTGATGCTGGCACCTGTCACAGCCTTGGGAGATGTGTAGTAGGGCTCCTCTACCCTCGGACTGTGTTGTTTCAAGTCATGAAGTTTCTGGTAATTTTCTTACGTAGCAATAGAAAACAAGTCCAATGTGTTGTGCATACAAATCAGGTTAAAGAGTTGCCTCCATCTGCTGATACACTCAATCCTGCCTTTCCCCTGACCTCTGTTCCCCAGGCCACAGAAATGAGGCCAAAGAAATAAACAGCCGAGGGCCTTGAGAAACTGTTCCTTAGTGTCAAGATCACACACTTCACCCAAAGGAGCCCTTGACCCGCAGCAGTCTGCGCCTTATTCTGAAAAATGACCGATCCCGGAGCCGGGTGTGCAGCTCGAGCTTCTGCCTTGTGTGTGCATGAATGCTGGGTTTGATCGTGTGCTGCATAAACTGGGCTGTGGTGGTTCATGCCTGAGGAGACAAGAGATCAAAGCTTCATCCGTATAGGAAGGTCAAGGCCAGCCTCGGATATTATGAGCTCCGGTCTTTAAAAAAAAAATGGAAAGAAGGAAAACTTAGATTAGCAGAAAGTTACCAAGACAGCCAGCCCCCCCCCCAACACCTCCATTTATCCTCTAGGTGGCTTAAAGCACAGCAGCAAGCCAGAAAATTGGCATTAACCCAATGTTAGTAGAACCCTGTGCTCCTTTGTACCAGTAATCTGTGGCACCACCCCCCGGGGGCCACTTCCACGGGCACTTCCACTCCCACCTCGCTGCCCTAGCCTCTGAGGCCAGTCTCCTCCTGGCTAAGCTGGCCCAGCTCATCTCTATCTTAGGACCTTTGAACTGCCCTTCTCCCAGCTGACATCTGATGTCTCCCCAGCTAACATCAAGAGCCCTGTTGCCATTCTGGTCTCCAGTCAGCAGCAGCCCCAGCAAGGCCTTCCAGGAGTCAGCAGGAAGGAGCCCTTCAGCATTTGCATGCTCTGCTCCCGTCCTCTTCTCTCCCCTGTGTGCAACCAGGCATCTCATTGCCCTCTACAGGCAATGTGGAGAGGCTAGGGCTTGTAGCAGGAAGTGTGTCTCATCCTCAAACATCCCTCAGCCCCCAGCTCCAGAAGCCCACTGGGAACCCAAAGCGCCCAGGGATTGTCTGTGGGTGGGCTGGGATGACTGACCACCAGGAGAGATGAGCACAGAAGATGCAACTTCACACCCCCCTTGCAGTAAGGGAGGGGCACCTAGTTTGGGAAGATGGATGATGCCACGCCGGAGAGAAGCTGCCATAAGTCCCACGGGTGTGTACATGTACAGTGGCCTCCCTCTGGCAGTATTTCCATTCCATTTTGGACCCCCACTTCTACCTGGCTCTGCAGACTGTGAGGTCATCAGAGATGTTACCAAGGCTCCAATAGCCAAAGCTTTTGGGAAAATCCCCAACCCCAGGAAACATACCTCTCCCTCCCCCTCCCCCTCCCCCTCCCCNTCTTCCTCTCCCCCTCCCCTCCCCCTCCCTCTCCCCTCTCCTTCCCTCTCCCTCTCCCCTCTCCCTTCCCTCTTTCCCTCCCCCTCCTCCTCTCTCTCTCCCCACTGCTTCCCAGGATAGCCCTGAGGACAGCCAGTATCTATAGTCTGTTTTTCATTCTGTGCCTTTTGCTCTGATCCGTGTGCCTGCCTTCTCACAGGAAGGCAAGTGCCTGCCGTTTCTTTCTTCACAGCTTTCCTAAGAACACATCTTGTCTTTCCCTCTGACTTCAGGACAGACCATGTATGTGCAGGTGCCTCTGAATGTGCCACCACACCCATCTATGGGGAATCTCAGGGAGTTTCCAATCATTTGTAACCACAAATACCTTATAGTGTCCAGGGTGGTTGAGGGTGAACCGCCAGGCAGCCTCTTGAGAGGGAACTCTGACAGGCATTTCCACATGACCTCTAGAGGTAGTGTGCCCGTCTGCACTCCCACCAGGAATACTGGAACAGTTGTCTAGTCAAGCATGGGGTTGCGTGTCTGAAGACAGGTTTGCTCGGCACAGCCAAGTCCCGTTAGAGCCAGTGCATGAAGCATGCAGATCCTTATATGGCCACTAGATGGCAGACAAAGCCCATTGGAACAGGAACGCAGTTTTCCAAAGCCTGAGCTGGGATACTGGGGGGGGGGGGGGCTTTCACTTACAATATTGTCGTATGTAAAGTAAAGCTCACTGTCAGTTAACATAGAAGCTGGCATTGAACATGTGTAGACCTCTTGGCTTTATTTTGTTTTGAGACAACGCCTGAAACAGGCTGGACTAGAACTCACTTTGTAGTTCAGATGACCCCTGGACCTGTGTGTGATCCTCCTGCCTCAGACTCCTGAACGGTAGAATCAGGTGTGGGTCATTACACCTGGCTTCCACCTTTGTTGGAGATAGAAGATCTCAAGTTGGCTGTGTAGCTGAAGATGGCCTTGAACTCTGAACCTCCTGCCTCTGCCTAAACAAGAGCAGGGGTTACAGGCATACAGGGGCCAGGCTTCCATAGTTTATTAACAACTTGTATTTGATCATGGACTCAACAGATATACTGCTGTTTTAGATGATGTGAACAAAACAGAAGAAAAGACAAAACGCCTACAGAAGGCTGGCATCCCGCTGGTGGGAAAGAGAGGCCATAAGCAAATAGGAAAGGGCTAGCAGTCGCTCTGAGGTGAGGTCCCGGGTGCCACTGGCTGGGGTTAAAAAAGAGAAAACCCGCAAGAAGCTGAGTACATAGAACTTGCCTGGCAGTCCTCAGACTCTGGGCTCAGTACACACACACACACACACACACACACACACACACACACACACACATATGCGCGCGTGAATTCTCAGCTGACAGTATAGCTCCGTGGTAGAATTCTTGCCTAACATGCTTGAGGTCCTGGGTTCCAGCCCCACCAAAACCAACAAAAAATTACTTTAAAATTTAAGTTAAGAGCTGGAGAGACAGCCCGGCCCAGCGTTTTAAAAGACTGGCCGCTCTTCCAGAGGTTCTGAGTTCAATTCCCAGCAACCACCTGAGGACTCACAACCATCTGCAATGGGATCCAATGGCCTCTTCTGGTGTGTCTGAGGTTAGCGACTGTGTGTACTCATGTACATAAAATAAATAAATCTTTTTTTAAAATTAAAATTTAAAAAAAAGCCGGTGTCGTGTGTCTGAACATTTGCACCTGCCTCTGAGCCCACCCCACCACTGCTTCACCTGGCCCAGGCTGGCTCCTTGATGTCCTTTGTCCCATTGCAATGAATAACTGCTCCTGGCCCCACCCCCACCCCTGGCAACAGTGAGCTAGATAGCTAAGGACTCTGGGCTCTTTTTTTTTTTTTTTTTTTTTTTGGTTTTTCCAGACAGGGTTTCTCTGTGTAGCCCTGGCTGTCCTGGAACTCACTCTGTAGACCAGGCTGGCCTCGAACTCAGAAATTCGCCTGCCTCTGCCTCCCGAGTGCTGGGATTAAAGGCGTGTGCCACCATGCCTGGCGACTCTGGGCTCCTTATCTGCAGACAGGAACCGTGATCCTATCTGCTCCCTTCTCCAGCTTTTCTGGAATGGATGACCTGGAAATAAAGACACAAGTGTCGTATTCCAAGTGACTGACTCACTTCTGTCCCCAGACCCCACGTAGGAAGCATGAGCAGGAGGGATGGTGACTGGCACTGGACCCTTGGGACTTAAATTCCCTGGGGTGTCACCGGTCAAGTGAAAACTGGGGAGACTTACCTAGAAGAGGGGCAGGGAGTGTGGAGGAGCAGATGGGTCGGACAGAGCCTGGAGACCAGGGCGCGGGCAGGACCTGATACACCATTGGGGCTCAGGGCTGGCGGCCTTGAAGCATCCGAACGCCCCATTTCTTCCGACAAGGTCACCTAAGCACCCTGGCAGTGCCCACTCCCTTACTCTCAGGGGCTCACAAGTCTGGTGATGGACTCCCCAGCAAAGCTCACACCCAAGAGGAGGAGCCATGCTGTGTGGAACACGCCAGGCTGGGCTTACAAATCAAGGTAACAAAGAGGCATTGGGTCTGCAGAAAGCTTTGAACTCCAGAGGCCTGGAACTGGGGGCTTGACTTGGACCCTCTCAGCCCCCAAGCCACTTCAGGTGATCTTGTCACTCCAGAGTCACCCTCTGTCATGGGTCCTCCCATTTCCCAGTCAGACAGTCTATTTGTTGTTCAAGAAGCAACTTGAACCTGTGGAACATGCCTGCAGCTCAGCCCCGGGGCGGACGAGGTTGGGGCATCACGAGGGAGCCTGAGCTGCAAAGCGAGACGAGCAAGATGGGGGTAGGGGGGCTGAGGCTGCTGCTGAAGGTACAACCACAGGGTTGGAGCAAGAAACCCCAGTGACTGTCGCTAGGACCAGAAAACAACCTGGCCGCCTTGGAAGGCAGCATGGAGCGTCCTCAGCAAGTTTAAAAACAGAAAGCTGTCAGAAAGTGCCCCACGGAATCTCGGAATCTCTCGTGTTTAACTTCAAGGACCCATGAACCTTAGAGGCCAGGAAGATAGAAGGAACCCTTAGCCATTTAAGGAGGGGAGGCAGATACCTGCAGTGGAAGGTAAAGGTGTATGGACTCAAAACCAAACCAAAACAAAACAGAAAATGACTTTTTGAGGCAGAGTTTTTCTAGTCTGAGGCTAGCCTGGTCTACAGAGCAAGTTTTAGGGCAGCCAGGGCTAACAGAGAAATCCTATCCTGAAAAGGAAACCAACCAAACAAAAACCCACAGAGATCACCCTGCCTCTGCTTCCCAAGGGCCTGTACCACCAAGCTTGGCCTATTCCTCTGTGTGTGTGTGTGTGTGTGTGTGTGTGTCTGTCTGTCTGTCTGTCTGTCTTTCTCTGTGACTCATGGATGCCTACGCTCCTGAAGAGGCCAGAAGAGGTAGTTGAATCCCTGAAGTAGACTTACCTGAGTTTGGTTGTGAGCTCCTGCTGTGCGGATGAAGCTTCCAGTCCTGTTTTTATTATTTAAAACAGACAGACTTGGAGCTGGAGAGAAGGATCGGTGGTTAAGAGCCCTGACTGCTCTTCCTAGAGGTCCTGAGTTCAATTCCCAGCAACCACATGGTGGCTCACAACCATCTGTAATGGGATCCAAAGCCCTCTTCTGGTGGTGTGTCTGAAGAGAGCAACAGTGAAATCACATACATAAAATAAATATTTTAAAAAGCAGACAAACCTGATGGTGGGGTCTCTCCCTGCCTAGAAGGGGTGACTCAGGCTGCTCTGGCCCTACCTCCGTGGTGGTACCTGTGTGGCTTGCCCCGGATGACACTGTAATACCCTCTGGCTTGCCCCACTGCCCCTTAGTGGTTCTGTTTTCTTGACTCCCTGTTCTCTCCCTTGGATGGCCTGTTACATGAGATACCTTCTTCCTGACAAAAAGACTTTGTGTGCTTCGACCCCTTGCTGGCCCCTCCTCCTCTTCCCAGCCACTGACTACTTCCTGTCTGTCCATCCTTCCTCCTGACATTTCACACACAGGGACTCTAAAGCATGTGGCCCTTTATGTCTCCGGATGTTGGTGTGGAGGGAGGATTCCATTCTTCTCAATGGTGGATAATACTCCACTGTATAGATAAATTATATTTTAGTTTCCCATCTGTCCCTTGATGGTCATTTGGGTCTTTTGGCAAGCACCCTGTGTAGCCCAAGCTAGCCTCAAACTCATGGCCGTGTAAACCCAGCCTTCTGAACTCCAGAACTGCAAACATCTGCATCCTGTTCATCCTGTTGAGCTGATGAGCTCACAGGTTCGGCTGAATCACCTCCACAGTGGTCATGTGATCACACTGGGCTTTTTCCTCATCTAAGCCCCATCCCCACTCACTGTGCAGTCGGCTCCCTCCCTGCAGGCACAGAGAGCCCTGCCTGATTATTGCATGTTCCAGTATAGACTGCCTGTAGCCCCCACTCTGCCAACTCAGGCCTCTGAGAGGCCCTGGCATGCCCGTCTCCCTCCACTCGGAGAGCCACAGAGCTGCAGCTCTGCCCTCCTCTTCGTCTGTAAGGAGGGATGCCTCTCGGCCAAGCTGCACTGTGTGTGGGAGAGGTCGCTGAGAGAAGCCAGGGTCATCCCGAGACCCATTCGGTAGCCTCACTCGGTCCACTGAGCCCCAGGGCACAGCAGTACAGCATTGCCCATGATCGAAAGCTGGACCCCGAGGCCCAACTCCTTTACTCCATTTTACTTTACTTTTAGGTTTTGGAAAGCATTTGCCAGGTAGAGCCATCCCCGGCAGGGAGAATGGTTCTCACATACATATATCTCAACCCCAGGATGCCAACATTTCTGATACTCGGGTCTCTTATATAAAATAATTTAATGTTTTACCGAGAACCGACATACCTTCTCCATACACTTTTTTGAAACTGAGTCTCTTCTAGCCCAGGCTACCCTTGAACTCACTGATGTCGTAGCTGAGGATGACCTTGAGCTCCTGGCTCCCCTCTGCCTCTACCTCCAGAGTGTGGGAACTACACGGTTGTACCATCACATGCCGTGCTAACCAAGCACCCTCAGCTGAACCACATTCCCAGCCCTCGAAGGTTCTAGGGTGTTCTCTGCCTTTCTTTTCGAATCTGGCAGTCCTTGATGTCCTGTGGAATATAGCTACCAGTCTCTTCTTTGATGGCTACCAGGGGTTCTCCTCCGCAACATTCTCCTTGTGGGGTTGATATCTTGGGGTCTCCTCATGGGTGTCTATGACTCTTTTCTTATAAGAAGGTCAGTTCATGTTGGATTGTGAGTGTGCCCACCCTCAGGGTGACACAGGGGACTTGACCTTGGGATCCTGTGCATGCCAGGACCATGCTCCACCCCTGAACGACAGCCCCAGCCTATGGCTTGAATCCACAATGACCCTCCTAGGCTCAGGTTTTCAGTTTTCAATGCTCTGTCTCTGAAGGACACACTCTCAGGAGGTGGGGTCTGACTAGTGGGAGCAGGTTCTGGGGCAAACCTATGGAGGCTGTGCCCACCCTGGTTTACAAGGCTCTCTCTGCTTCCTGGCTCACGGGGCCACGAGGAGCCTTCACCGTCCGCTCTGTCTCTTTGAAACCAGAAGCCAAATGGTACAAGCTGTTTCTGTGCAATATAGTTTTGCACAGTGAAATGGGAAGTTAATATTGGGGAAGGGGATACAAAGGGGCAGGAGAGATGGCTCCACAGTTAAGAACCCTTGGCTGATCTTGCAGAGGACCTGGGTTCAATTCCCATCACCCATGCTGGGACTCGTGGACATCACTAACCTCAGTTCAGAGTGCCCGGCTGGGAAGGTGAGTGTTCTCCTTTCAGGGAAGTGGATTTGGAGTGGGGCTAATCCCAAAGGAGCAGAGACCAAAAGCCTGGGGAGGCAGTGGCTCTGTGAGAGCACAGTACAGCTAGGCCGACCTCCCTCAGCCCTCAGGCACACACACACACACACACACACACACACACACACACACACACACACTCACAGGTAAGAGCAGGTAGGAAACACAGACCATTGTTCTCCACATCCCTGGACTAAGCCCCAGACAGAGCAGGAGCCAAGATCTCATGGCCCCAAATCTAGGTGTGTGTCCCCCCCCTCCATCCTTGCCAGGACTCCCCAGTACAGGCCTGCTTTCACAAGGGGACATGCATGAGTGGTCCATCCTCAGGGACAGTCAGACCCTCTATCTTGGTGACATAGACAGAACCTAGCTCTTCTTGTGGCTTGACACCACTCAGGACCTTTAGAGTTCTTCACACTTGGTCTCAATCTGCCAGAAATAGTAAATATTTTAGGCTGTGCCGACCGAGAGGCCGTCTGTTTCTGTCACCACCACTGTGCTGGGTGGGTGACAGCCAGCCCTCGTTTACATGCTGTTTGTTGCTGTTCTTGAGACCATCTGGGCTGCAAAGCCCCACTTTGCTGTCACAGGGGCAGTCTGCCAACACTACCACCCATCCGCTAAGCACATTTGTTCTTCCCAGCACTGAGGAACGAACCCAGGACCTGAGTACACCAGGTGAGCTCAGGCACAAGCCCAAGGACATCTTTCAAGTCTGTAAATAATGCACCCCACACACTGCGCGTCCGTGTACACACACACACACACACATACACACACACACATAGACACACACACACACAGACACACACATATACACACACAGACACACACATATACACACACAGACATACATACACACACATAGACACACACAGACACATACACATACATATACACACACAGACACACACACATACACACATACACACACAGAGCTGCATTTTTCGTCCTTCCCATGACACATGCCACGAAGCCTAGCATGTCTATGCTTTGGCAGGCAAGGGACCCGGTATATCTAAGTCTCTTCTCTTAGCCTTGCAAGCTATAAACCAGGCCGTTGATGGTCATGCCTCCCATTACTCCCCTCACCCCCATGCCCCACCCCTGTGCTGCCCTGCAGGGTGGTCTCCGGTTCCGTGACTGGGTCCTCTGCTTATAAGGTTGCAGCCCTAAGCAACTGTGTGCTGAGAACACCATGAAATCGTCTCTCCCCTGTAATTACAGTTTACAGCGGTTTACTGGGGGTAAGGAATTTCTATCTTGCCTGGGGACGTTATAGATCCAGCTGGGCTGGGGGAGGTGGGGGGGGGGGCAGGTGGCAAGATCCAGGAAGCTGCTCCTGCAGACAGAGCAGGGACCAGTTTTTCTGGTTCCCGGGCTCTGTCAGAGGCTTCCCTGAGTTTACCTTTCTTAGGAAGCAGCCCTACAGGGATTAGCTGGTGACTGGAGACGTCACTCTAGAAAGCATGGCCTTTTAGGCTCTCTCTCTCTCTCTCTCTCTCTCTCTCTCTCTCTCTCTCTCTCTCTCTCTTCCCCCCTCCTTCCCTCCCTCCCTCCTTCCTTCCCCTCCTTCCTTCCTTTCTTTTTTAAAAAAGATTTATTTATTTTATGTATATGAGTACACTACAGCTGTACAGATGGTTGTGAGCCTTTGTGTGGTTGCTGGGAATTGAATTTAGGGCCTCTGCTCGCTCTGGTCAACCCCCACTCTCTCCAGTCAGCCCCGCTCCAGCCCAAAGACTTATTTATTATAATAAATAACCAGAAGAGGGCGTCTGATCTCATTATGATGATTGTGAGCCACCCATGTGGTTGCTGGGATTTGAACTCAGGACCTTCGGAAGAGCAGTCAGTGCTCTTAACTACTGAGCCATCTCTCCAGCCCCTTCCTTCCTTTCTTCATATAAAATGAATCAGAAGCTTTGCACCCGTCATCTTGGATTTGTGCCAAGATATCTTAACCCCACTGTCACTACTGTCTGCTCCCGACCCAGAAGGGCCTCTCACACCAATAATGGGACCTTCCAGGGTAGTCCTAGTCTTCATCTCAGAGAAACCCAGACGCAAACACCATGTCCCCACGCGCTTTCAGAAGCATCCGTGACTACTGGAGGAAGGAAGATAGGATTATTGTTTTCAAGTTCCCAAGTTTGAAAAGGTGCTAGTGATGCCAGGCATGGTGGCTCATGCCTTTAATCCCAGCTCTCGGGAGGCAGACGTAGGTGGATTTCTGAGTTCGAGGCCAGCCTGGTCTACAAAGTGAGTTCCAGGATGGCCAGGGCTACACAGAGAAACCCTGTCTTGAAAAAAAAAAGAAGAAGAAAAAAGAAAAAAGAAAAGAAAAGAAAAGAAAAGAAAAGAAAAGCCGGGCAGTGGTGGCGCACGCCTTTAATCCCAGCACTCAGGAGGCAGAGGCAGGCAGATTTCTGAGTTCGAGGCCAGCCTGGTCTACAAAGTGAGTTCCAGGACAACCAGGGCTATACAGAGAAACCCTGTCTCAAAACAAACAAACAAACAAAAACAAGAAAGAAAGAAAGAAAGAAAGAAAGAAAGAAAGAAAGAAAGAAAGAAAGAAAGAAAGAAAGAAAGAAAAGGTGCTGGTGTCTGATGCTGTTGGAGCCCAGCAACCAAGATGCGGGGAGCGCATCTATGTGGGATACAGACAGGCTTGTTAGTGATAGACAGCTGCCCCCAGAGAGAAGCCACAGAGAGAAGCCACAGAGAGCTGCTTAGCTGGAGCTCTTAGCTGGGCAGTTTGTGTCAGGGAGACAGAGGAAGGAACCAGCAATAAACTAAACATCAGAGAGAAGCTAGCCAAGCCAGGTATGGGGGCACAACAGAGCCTGTGGTCCCCACTGCCCAGGCAACCTGAGCAAGAGGGTCATGGGAGCCTAGGGACCAGTTTCCTCAGCCAAACATTACATCACATGCCTCTAATCCCAGTACTTGGGAGGCTGAGACAGGAGGGATGGTGCAAGTTTCAGGACAGCCTAGGCTATCTAGTGAGTTCTGGGCCAGCCTGAGCTAAGTAGTAAGATCCAATCTAAAAACAAAAACAAGTTGGAGTTGTAGCTCAGGCAGGGATGCTTAGCCATGTTCCTGGCCTGCTGAAAATTTCCCAGAGGATGATGGTCTGCTAGGGATGTCATCTGGTGGAGTCAACAAGACCCATCCCTCCTTCCGGCTGTGAGCAAGGCCAGTTTTCACAGACACTACACATGCGATACCCAGATCAGAACATTACAGTGGCCTGGGCTGGGGTGTAGCTCAAATGGTAGAATGCCTGCCTGGTATGCTCTAGGTCCTGTGTTTGATCTCTCACTGTGTTAACCATGGGGTGGCGCATGCCTGTAAGCCTACATTGCAGAAGTAGAGGCAGAAGGATCAGGGGTTCGAGGCCTGCTTGAGGCCAACCTGGACTACGTGAGACTCTATCTTGATAAACAAACAATCTGTTTAAATCCACCTGTTCTATAAGTAATAAGGACAGAGAGGCATCCTCTCCAGACACTTAAAAGCAATCAAAGCATCGTCTTGCCTCCTCTTGGAGAGTCGGGACACATGTGCTTTGTGTTTGTTTTGTCTGGGGACAGGGTCTTACTATGCAGCCCTGGTTGGCCTGAAAGCCACTATGTAGACCAGGTTGGCCTTGAACTCTCAGCGACCAGCCTCTGCTGAACCCTGGCAGCCTGGCAGCTTACTCTTCCTTCAGAATTCAGGCACGTGTGTGGTTTCTGCAGGTGCTCTCCCCAATGTGACCGGTCCCTAAGTGTGCCCTCCAAGCAACCACAGGGCCCTTCACCTGCTCGGCCTGTGCATGGACCCAGTGGCCCCTCCACCCTGCTCCCCGCCTGCTGACTTCATCTCCTCCCCCAGAGTCCAGGCCTCTGTCTCTGGTCCCTGTCACCTGTCCTCAGGCCTCCTGAGACCCTGACTCTCGCCCCAGCTCTGCCTGCTTTCCTTCATATGGTTGTCTTTTGTTTTTAGATTTATTATTTATCTTATTTATATGAGTACACTGTTGCTGTCTTCAGAGACACCAGAAGAGGGTATCAGATTCCATGACAGATAGTTGTGAGCTGCCCTGTGGTTGCTGGGATTTGAACTCAGGAGCTCTGGAAGAGTAGTCTGTGCTCTTAACCGCTGAGCCATCTCTCCAGCCTGGCACACAGTTTTCTGATCAGTGGAACTTCTCTTGACACGTGGGATGGAGTCTTCCTAAACTGCCCTTAACACACCGAGCCCAGGGAACATCGCAGCGTAGGCAACCACAGCTGGGTCAGGCCACCCAACCGCTGCTGTAGTTTTCAAAGTAAAGGGGGTCGATGTGTCTGTCCTTTACTGAGTTTACTCCAAGTGCAAAGCCCAGGTTGTGTGGACGTTTTCACATGGCTGTAAGGTGAAAGACCATCAGGCTACAGCTTCTGAGAACATGTGTGTTTAGTGGGAGGAAGCTCCTCTGGGCAAGTGGATGGTAGTTGACTGCAGGTCAGCAGGAAAGGGACAGCCGGCCCTGTGAGCTAGTATGTGGGGGAGGGGAGAGGGTGTGCCTACCGCATGTCCCTCCCTGTGCCTTCACCTTGATTCTACTTGATCAGGCAAGTTGTGTGGCCCCTGGCCCACAGGGCCATCCCAAAATGAAAACCCAAAGGGTCCTGTGTCTTCCCCTTCTTGTGGCAATGTACAGTGAGGCCCCCCAGGGCCACACCAACATTTAAATTAAAAAAAAATTAAAACAAATTAAAAAATAACTACTTAGTTTTACTTTCCTATTTTATATTGTTCTATATATTTTTGTTTACCTTGGAGACAGTGACTTCTGTAGCCTGGACTGGCCTCAACCCTGATTAGGATAAACTTGAACCTCTTCTGGCCTTCCTGCCTCCACCTCCTGAGTTCTGGAATTACAGGTGTGTGCCACCATACTTGGTTTAACATGTGTATTTTATTTTTAGCTTATGTGCATGTTTTGCCTGCATATGGGACTGCACCATATGCATGCAGTACCCAAGGAGTCCAGAAAGAATGTCAGATCCCCTGGGTACAGGGATTCGAACCTGTGTCCTCTGGAAGAGCAGTCAGTGCTTTTAACTGATGAGCCCTTAGCATCCGTACTTTAAGAACAAAGTTTGGCTAGCGAGCAGCTCAGTGGCAGGGAGTCGCTCATCGTGGAGTTTGAGCAGAGCCTCGGGCGGGTTCTAGCTCTGGCATTGAAAGGAGGGACAGGAGAGAGAGAAAAGGGCCCGAAAGCCAAACACACGTGGTCATCTAGGCTAGGCCCACACCTGTAATGCCAGGACTCTGTGGGCTGAAGCAGGAAGATCTCAAGGCTAGTCTGAGCTACACAGTGAGACCTGTCTCAAGAAGCTGAAGGTACAGATACGGTTCAGAGGTAGAACATTTGCCTAGTTTTGTTTTGTTTGCAAGCTAATAGATTTAAGGCTTAGCATCACAATCGTGCAAGCATATGTGTGTGTGTGTGTGTGTGTGTGAGAGAGAGAGAGAGAGAGAGAGAGAGAGAGAGAGAGAGAGAGATCACCCATTTTTACATGTGTAACTTCCCTTTTAGAGCAAACTTTCTCCAACTCAGCATCCTAAGCACCTGCTCTGTTGACAGACAGCATCCTGTGCCTTATGAGCTAATTAGCAGACTCCCTGACCCATGCTCACCGGCTACTCACATCCTCCCACCCCCAGTGTAGCGTCCAGATGTGGCCCTGCCATTGCTAAGCATGCTCTGGAGTCCGGAAACTGTTTCCAAAAACTGCTACACTAGAAAGGAAGAAGTAACCGCCCCAGCTTCTGAGGCAGGAGGATGGAGAGCCAGGAAGAGATGTGTAGTGAACTCTGTGGTCGTTCCCCGATTTCTGTCTCACGTGCAGGAGCTACCTTCAACACAGAGACATGGAAATTGCAAGTGTCACAGGCGGATGAGAACGTGGTGACTGTTGATGTTCCAAAGATCGGAGATAATCCCAGCACTCGGGAAGCAGAGGCAGGCGGCTTTCTGAGTTTGAGGCCAGCCTGGTCTACAGAGTGAGTTCCAGGACAGCCAGGGCTACACAAAGAAACCCTGTCTCAAAAAACACAAATAAACAAATAAACAAACAAACAAAAAACAAAGATCAGAGAAAGGTGCAGAGGCCTGAGCGGCACACCGGAGCGGCTCAGTGAGTGAGGCCTGGGCTGCCCAGAGCACTCCGTAAAAGAATACGAACACCACAAAGGTTTAGGTCCCTAGAGGACGGAGCAGTGGCCTCGCCACCTTCTCTGAATTAAAACAGAGCCAGTGCCTCTTCACAGACCATTTGACGCCTTTGCCTTGCATGACCTGGGCTCTAAGAATGAGCCAGAGCTCCATGTCCCTTCTGTAACATCACCTTGGAATCAAAACTTGCTTGTTCTAATTTTCTCTGTTGATGGAAGAGGAAAAAAAAATGCCCTCCCCAAGCCAGGCAGTGGTGGCACTCACCTTTAATCCCAGCACTGAGGAAGCAGAGGCAGGAGGACCACTGAGTTCAATGCTAGCCTGGTTTAAAGAGGGAGTTCCAGGACAGCCAGGGCTACACAGGGAAAACTTGTCTCAAAACACAAACAACAACAAATTAAAACCAAAACAACAACCACAAAAATCTCCTCCATACTGGCTACAGCTGGGGACAGAAGGCAGATGGGACTTCACATCGTCCCTTTGATTGGTGACGAGCCTCTTCCACAGCATCCAGGGTAGGTGCCATTGCTGTGACTGACTTTAGAAAACCCAATCTGCCACACATGAGTTTCTGTGTGTGAATCTCCCTCTCCCTCTCCCTCTCCCTCTCCCTCTCTCTCTCTCTCTCCCACTCCCACTCTGTGTGTGTGTATCTCTGTGTGTGTGTGCACACGCATGTGTGCACTTTTAGGCCAGAGGAACATCCCAAGTGTCACCCCTCAGGAGCTATCCACCTCTTTCATCTGGTACAGGATCTCTCACATGCCTGGGACTCACTAATTCAGCTAGGGTAGCCAGCCAGTGAGCCCCGAAATTTCACTTCTTTCTGCTTTTCCAACATAGGAATCTTTTTTTCTGTTTTCTTGTTTTTTTTTTGTTTTTTGAGACAGGGTTTCTCTGTATAGCCCTGGCTGTCCTAGAACTCACTCTGTAGACCAGGCTGGCCTCGAACTCAGAAATCCACCTGCCTCTGCCTCCTGAGTGCTGGGATTAAAGGCCTGGGCCACAACGCCCGGCTTTTTTTTTTTTTTTTTTTTGGTTTTTCGAGACAGGGTTTCTCTGTATAGCCCTGGCTATCCTGGAACTCACTTTGTAGACCAGGCTGGCCTCGAACTCAGAAATCCGCCTGCCTCTGCCTCCCGAGTGCTGGGATTAAAGGCGTGCGCCACCACGCCCGGCTTTTTTTTTTTAAACCTAGGTTCTGGTGACCAAAATCAGGTCCTTGTGCTCACAAAGCAAGCACTGTATTGACTGAGTGCCATCTCCCCAGCCTGTGACCTGTTGTTTTAAGTGACAGTAGGTAGCCCTGCCTAGATGTTAGGACTTGGATCCTAAAGGCCACGTTGAAGGTGTAGCCACCAGCTTGTGCTGCACCTAGAAGTAGCAATTAAGATCTCAGCCTCGTGGGTGAAAGTAAGGTCATTGTGGACGGGTTCTGAAGGACTCGTTGGAACCCTGGCTCTTTTCTGCCTCTGTCTTTTACTGCCTCTGTCATGTGCTCACTGCCAAGGTGCACAGACCTCACCACAGGCTCACAAACAGAGACAAGTGACCGGGGGCTGGACACTGAGACCAAGAACAAAGCAAAACGTCCCCCTTTAAGTTATAACCTAGAGCCGGGCGTGGTGGCGCACGCCTTTAATCCCAGCACTCGGGAGGCAGAGGCAGGCGGATTTCTGAGTTCGAGGCCAGCCTGGTCTACAAAGTGAGTTCCAGGATAGCCAGGGCTATACAGAGAAACCCTGTCTCGAAAAACCAAAAAAAAAAAAAAAAAAAAAAAAAAAAGTTATAACCTCGAGTATTTTGCCATAGCAACAGAAGAGCTGACAGATATGTTAGTAGCCAATGCCGAGCACTCTGAGACTTGGAATTCCACAGATGAGAGCCTGCCTGGCCAGGGCCTAGAGGGAACAATTACAATGATGTTAATCGGAATGATCCCAGGAGAGGACTCTGATGCATACAGCTTAAAGTCTTGTAGGTTAAAAACAACAACAAAGAAAGAAAGAAAGAAAGAAAGAAAGAAAGAAAGAAAGAAAGAAAGAAAGAAAGAAAGAAAGAAAGGAAGGAAGAAAGAAAGGAAGAAAGAAAGAGAGAGAAAACACTAAAATGCCAACCTGCCTATAGGATTCTTAGGTTCAAAAACTGTCTTCCTAATACCTCGTTTTTACATTTCAAATGCATTTCACTTCCCCCCTTTAAAAGCATCTATCTATCTATCTATCTATCTATCTATCTATCTATCTATCTATCTATCTAACTATCATCTATCTAACATATCATCTATCTACTTATCTAATATTTATTTATCTTTTATTTGTTTGTTTGTTTGTTTGTTTAAGATAGGGTTTCTCTGTGTAACCCTGGCTGTCCTGGAACTCACTCTGTAGACTAAGCTGGCCTTGAACTCAGAAATCTGCCTGCCTCTGCCTCCAAGTGCTGGGATTAAAGGCGTGCGCCACTACTGCCTGGCATATCTATCTATCTATCTATCTATCTATCTATCTATCTATCTATCATCTATCTGCCTTGTGAAATACTCATATAACCCAAGGTGGGACCAAACTCACAATGTAGAAAAGACTGGCCTTGAATTCCTGATTCTCCTGCTTCCACTCCCCAAGTTAATGGGATTCCAAGAGCATGCCACCACACCCAGCCAAAGCCTTTAATATTTTATAAGAGTTATTTTAATCTGTGTGTGTGTGTGTACCTGCATGTCTGCATGTGCTCCTCAGAAAAGGCCTAGAGAGCTCTGGGTTACAGGCTGTGGAATGTCCATGCATTGTGCCTACCATCCGAGAGGTGAGCTCTCAGCTTCTTGTTTCTGCCATCATGCCTAGGGCTTGTTGTCACTTCTCTGTTCTACCAGCATGTACTCGTGCATCTGGAACCATGAGCCAGAATAAACGCCATTGTCTTTAAACTACCTTTGCTCATGGCATTTCATCAAAGCAACAGAAGAGTAATGAGCCCAGAACTTTGGTACCAGGAGCTGGGTATTGCTGTGAAGCAGCTGACCATGATAGTTTTTAGAAGAGTAAAAGAAACATTTAAAACGAGCTGGGTGGTGCTGTGTCTTAGTCAGGGTTTTACTGCTATGAACAGACACCATGACCAGGGCAACTCTTATGAGGACAACATTTAATTGAGCTGGCTTACAGTTTCTGAGGTTCTGAGGTTTCTGGGGTTCAGTTCATTATCATTAAGGTGGGAGCATGGCAGCATCCAGGCAATCATGGTACAGGAGGAGCTGAAAGTTTCACATCTTCATCTGAAGGCTGCTCATGGAAGACTGACTTCCAGGCAGCTAGGGTGAGGGTCTTAAGCCCACACCCACAGTGACACACCTACTCCAACAGGGCCACACCTCCTAACAGTGCCACTTCCTGGGCCAAGCATATTTAAACCACCACATGGTGGTTCATATCTTTAATCCCAGCACTGAGGAAGCAGAGCAGAAGCAGGCAGATCTCTGAGTTCTAAGGCAGCCAGGGATACACAGAGAACCCCCGTCTTGGGGAGAAAAAGGAGGCGGAGCAGGCTTTGAAACTTTAGACTAGATAAATGAAAAGTCAGATGTTATAAGTAGAGATCAAAGGGTCATTCTGGTAGGATCTCAGAACACAGCAGTGCTAAGAGCCATGTGGACTGTGGAGGACCAGCTCAAGAGGTTCAGAGAGGGGAAGGAAATTAGCAACTGAGCAGCTAGAGGCTGTTCATAGAGTGCTTTGACAAAGAGTCAGTCTGCCTTCTGCCCTTGACCTGAGAATCTGCCTCTAGCTCAGTTTTAAAAATGTCACAAACTTAAATGTCCCATCCCAGGTGTGTGCTGGCACAGAGGCTGTGGTTGTTAAGACTATTGGTGACTTTAATGCTCAGATTGGATCAAATGGACAGGTTCTCCTAGGCTTAGGCGCCACACAGCACATCTAATTTGTGAAACCAAAGGTTTAAGTCGTCTTCTGTTTCTAGAAAGAAACTGTGAAAGTAAATAAGTAAAAGCTGTTGCTAATCGGACAATTTCACTGAATGGAGGAGTTTTCAAACAAGATATTGAATCTGTGGCGTGGTTATTATTAACAAGTCCTAATCAGGTCTCAGTGAGAAAGTCCTACTGAAGCAGAAAACATGCAAAATGTACAGTTCAGAGGGAAGAGTAGGGAGAAGTTGCTTAATGCACCTGCCAAGGTAGCAAAAAGACTGTACTTGATAAAAGAGGTCTCTCCACACACCAGACAGCTATGTCTCCAACCTGTCAAAGGAAAGGCCAAGGCATTTTCTGTTCCTAGAAAGAAACGGCAGACATTTGCTGTCAATACGCTTCAGTTAGGTGAGGGGCCAGCCCAGGCTGACAGCAGCATCCACTTGGTGCTGACCTTAGAGTTAAGAGATGTAAGAGTAAAGGATTCACAGATTTCTCTTCTGTAGCTTTAGAGAACCATCAACCGAGGCAGCATGTGGCAGGAGAGTCCCTTGCATGAAGGCCCCAAGAAGATAGAAGGGCCCTTGTGGGATGCTGGGAGAGCCTAGGTTACATTGGAGACTTTAACATGCTGAAGATTCCAGAGCCATGATGTGCCTGCCAAGAGGAGCTGCCCACGGGGAGTGGAAACATCCCAAGAGAAAGTCACGTGCTTCAGGCAGCAGCTCGGGAAGGGTGGAGCTGTCTAAGCCGCTCACTTCGGACATGGAGCTACAGGGGTTTGGGGTTTGTCCTGCTTGGTCCAGTATTTCCTCTCTGTGCCCCCATTCCTCCTTTCTGGAAAGGTAATTTATATTCCAGGCCATTAGATGTTGGAAAGATGTATTTTGCTTTTTTTATTTTTATGAGGGTTATAGTTAAGAGGTTGCCCTGAGGCTCAGAAGAGACACTTGGTTTTCCAACAGTGTCAGGCGTGTGGAAGACGAAGAGAACTTTTGAAGTTGAGCTAAAAGGCGTTTTGCACTATGATATGACCACAAACCTTTGCGAGCCAGGAGTGGGATGTGATGGTTTGAACGGGAATGTCCCCCACAGGCTCACGTAGTTGCATACTTGGTCCTCAGATGCTAGCACTATTTGGAGGTTTGGGAGTTACAGCCTTGAAGAGAGTATGTCACTAGATGTGGCCTTGAAAGTTTAAAGACTGTGACATTTCCAGTTCACTCTCTCTTTGAGCTTGTGAGTCAGGATGTAAGTTCTCAGCTTCCAGTCCCTTCCAGCAAGCCAGCAGCTTGTTGTCACACGTCTGCTCTGCAGACGTGGACTGGAAACTTGTAAGGCAAGGAGTAGGAAACCCGTCCTTCAGCTGCTTCTGGTCAAGGTGCTTAGCCACAGTAACAGAAAAGTAACGAAGGCAGCTACATAAGGTCTTGTCCCAACTGAGCACAGAAAGAGGGCCAGGCAGTGTGGCTCAGTGGGCAGAGGCACTCGCTTGCAGGTCTGATGACCTGAGTTCCATCCCCGGATCCCACAAAGTGGAAGAGAAAACTGGCTTCTGAGAGTTGTCCTATGACCTCCACATACATGTGCCTGCATAGACACACACACATACACACACACACACACACACACACACACACACACACACACACACACAGATGCACACATACACACACACATATGGACACATATAGACACATATGTACACAGAGACACATACACAGACAGACACTCACACACACATACACATGAAAGAAACATACCATGCATGGCGGTGTATACTTTTAATGCCAGCACTCAGGGTGCAGAGGGAGGTGGGTCTCTGTGAGTCTGGTCTATATAGTGAGTTCCAGGACAGTCGGGGCTAAATAGAGAGATCTTGTCTCAGAAAACAAAGCAAAAGGAACCCACGTTAACTTGGATGCTGCACTAGTTTGCTTACCAGTTACAGAGATAAAACACCACCACCAAGACAACTGAGAGAAGGCAGGAGGCAGCAGGAGCAGGCTCAGCTCTTAAACCACAAGTGAGAAACAGAGCGAGCACCTGTGAGATGGCATGGGTCTTTTTCCTTCTTTTAAGTTATATGTTCGTGTGTGTGCCTGAATGTATGTGTGGGTGTACTGAGTGTGATGATGTGCGGTATGTGTGTGCAGTAAGTGTGTATTTGTGCAGTAAGTGTGTTCACAATGAGTGTGACTATATGTGGTATGCTTGCAGTGAGTGTGTGTATGTACAGGGAGTGTGTGCAGTGTGTGAGGGGTGAATTTGTGCAGTGGTTGTATGTGCAGTAAGTGTGTGCGCAGTGTGTGGTGTGTGCAGTGTGTGTATTGCAGTGAGTGATATATATATATATATATATATATATATATATATATATATGCAGTATGTGAAGTAAGTGTGTGCAGTGTGTATGTGCAGTGAGTTTATACACAGTGAGTGTGTGCACAGTGTGTGTGCAGTGAGCATGTACAGTGAGTATGTGTGCAGTGAGCGTTATAGTGAGTGTATGTGCAGTGTGTGCAATGGGTGAGTGTGTGCAGCAAGTGTATGTGCAGTGTATGCAGTGTGTGCAGTGTGTGCAGTGTGTGTGTGTGTGTGTGTGTGTGCTTAAACACTATATTCATGCAGGAACCTACACCACATCTGCGTATCTGTCTTGTTTTCTGTCTCAGTCCATCTCATATTGCTAAAACAGAATACCTAGAATTAGATCACTAACAGAGAATAGAAAAGCATCTATCTTGTTGGTTTCCAGTTATTTATGTTTTGCTTTTTCTGCCATGCTGGGAATGTAGGCCAAGGCCTGGGTCACAATAAGCACTTCACATACTGGCTGCGCTCTACCCCAGATGCCCAGGATGTATGTGAGCAAGAGGTTGTCTTCTGTCTGGTGCATGGCCAGCGTCTTCTGGCTAAGCTATGCTGTGGACGGCACCACGGGGGGTGGGGGGGTAGGATGAACTTGTCAGTGCAGGTCTCTCCACCCTGGGAGACCCACCCTCACCTCGTGGAATCCTAATTACCTCTCAAAGTCACACATGGGAATCTCATTAACACACAATTTGGGAGTCAAGCCTGCAGTACACAGACTTTTGAGGGATGCACTCAAACAAATTCTATTATCCTGATGTGAGATGCTTCTGGACTTGGGTGGATGGAGCCATAATTAACAGTGGCAGATGAGTGACAGGGACCTTTTCTGCTAATTTTAGGATTGTGGGCCAATTCAACTTCCGCCACTACTCCAGAGGGGCTTCTGATTCTGTCTGTGGCTTTGCTGTAGTTCTCCTCAAGGTCAAACCTAGAGGTTGACCCTAGGTGTCTGATCCTTCCTCCTCTACCTGCAGAATGTTGAGATGGCAGGTACCCGCCGCCCCACCATACCTGGTTCATGTTGGAAAGGCTCTCCCTCCTGAGCCACATTCCCAGCAGATGATGGGTCTTCCATAGCTCCATTTTCAGATGGGGAAGCAGCAATGTGCAGGGCTTGGCAACCCCTTCTGAGAACTCACAGTGGCATGTGAGTGACTGACGGGGCTTCTCACACCAGCAGCCAGGCAGGTGAGTGATGGGGCTTCTCACACCAGCAGCCAGGCTGCAGACACAAACCGATCCCAGCGGCTCTGCAGTCCTTTGCTCTCAGAGACACAAAGGGTGAAGGCCGAGTGAACAAGCTTGGTTCTTCCTTCCAAGAATTCCTTAGAAACCAGTTTTTTTTTCAGCTTCCCTCTGTGGGGTGAAGCTCCCACAAAGTACCTTCATGAGGAAGTGGGTGAGGGCTGCCAACCTTTGAGATGGTGGGTAGGCCTTGGCAGAGAGTTGGGGCTCTAGGCAACCTTTCAGGTCATGTGATGCAGATCCCAGAAGCAAGACGTGCTTTTGACCCTGACTTGGGTCAGGTTAGGTCAGGTCAGGTCAGGTCAGGTCAGGTGACCACCCCAGCCTCGGCCCTCAGTATGGCCCTTCCATTAGCTTTCTCCTGGTTGTGCCCTGGTAGGCTGCCGGGTCTGTGGCAGAACCTGGGTCTGCACGTTTTGGTCTTGTCCAGGACCCTGGCATCTGCCTTTTCTCTCCCTCTCCTGATTGGTCTGTTGTTCTGATCCTTGCTACTCCTTGGCCTGTAGAACAAGACATGGTTCTAAAGAAAAAAACCTGCCCAGCATGCAGCTGTTCCTCATCCTACACCACATGCACCTCTTCATTTCCCTTTAGACAGAACCCTCGCTATACCCCTGTCTTTATCTCTTTCTCCCCAGGCTGGCTTCTGTCCATCCCCCTTGTTGTGGGTAGGTTTAAAAGTCAACTTGGTGCAATCTAGAATTATCTGGGAAAAGAGACTTTAGTAAGGGATGTCTAGATCAGGTTGGTCTGTGAGCGTGTTTGAGGGGAGTGTGTTAATGGCCTTAACTGATATGGGGAAGTTCAGTCCACTGAGGGTGGTGCTATCCCCTGGCTTTGGGTTCTGGAGTGTATAAGAGAGGAGAACGTGAGAGCTGAGCAGTGACAGGCATTCGTCCTCTCTGCTCTTGACTGTGGATGTGAGCAGAGCTTCAAGTCCTGCTTCCTGGGACTTCCCAGCTGTGATGGGGCTGAACCTGGAACCCTGCAGTAAAAGAAGCCCTTTCTCCCCCACCTTGCTTCTGTCAGAGTAGTTTTGTTTTGTTTTGTTTTGTTTTTGTTTTTTTGAGACAGGGTTTCTCTGAGTAGCCCTGGTTGTCCTGGAACTCACTCTGTAGACTAGGCTGGCTTCAAACTCAGAAATTCGCCTGCCTCTGCCTCCCAAGTGCTGGGATTAAAGGAGTGCGCCACCACACCCAGTCCCTGTCAGAGTATTTTATTGCAGAAACTGGAAGGAAACTAGGAGTGCCTTTTCTAGCCCCACACTCAAGGTGCCTCACAATTCTTTTATTATTTTTTTTTAATAAAAAAAGGTGTATGTGTGAGTATGTGAGTGTGTGAGAGTGTGTGTGTTTGTGAGTATGTGTATGTGTTTATGTGAGTGAGTGTGTGAGTATATGTGAGTGTGTATGTGTGTTTGAGTGAGTGTGTGTGAGTGAGTGAGTGTGTGAGCCAGGCCATTCTCACATTCCACGTAGAGCCTGTGACTATCTCTCAGACACTCACTAAATCTGGTTTCTCACAGTGCAGCCATTGAAATCTTGCTAGAATGATCAGGTAAGTCCCTTTCCAAACCCATTTCATGCTCCTGAGAAAGACTTACCCTCTCAGCTTGGCCCTCCAGACCTCTCCAGACTCCAGGGCCACTCGTGCCTTAGAATACACCCCTGGTCAGGGCTGGCCCCAGAGCCCTAGTGCCTAGACTGGGCAGGTTCCTTCTCAATGCCCTCTTGGCTGCACCTCTGGTCAGTCCCCTCTTATTCTTCTGTCCCTGGCTTGTCATTTCCTGCAGACTCTCCTGACAAACATCTCTCCAGTCAAAACCAAGTCAGAGGGAAACACTGAGTCATCTACCCCTCTTCCCGGAGAAGGATCTGGAAAGCCGGGTTTGCATAACAATATCTGGCCTTGCCCTGGGTCTTCCTTTCCACAGAGCAGAAACAGAAAGAACACACAAATGTAAACCTGCTGCTGCTGTCAGAATGTGTGTGTGTGTGTGTGTGTGAATCAGAGATCAATCAAATGCACACTCTATTCACACATAAAACCTTCTCACACAGAGTCTAATGGACGGACACTGGGTTTGTCTTTCTTCTCAGTGGGTGGTCAGTTTTTCTAGTGACAGATTGGAGAACCTTGATCTGCCTTTTTTGCCATGCCTCGGGTCTGACGTATACCCAGGCCTAGTCTTGTTTGTGACGTCATGTCTGGTATTTTAGATGGCTTGAGCACACTGTCAACATTGACTTTATATGTGTTGTGTTTTATTAAAAAGAAAAAGGAGGGGGCTGGCGAGATGGCTCAGCGGGAAAGAGCACTGACTGCTCTTCCAAAGGTCCTGAGTTCAAATCCTAGCAACCACATGGTGGCTCACAACCATCTGTAATGAGATCTGATGCCCTCCTCTGGTGTGTCTGAAGACAGCTACAGTGTTCTTACATATAATAAATAAATAAATCTTAAAAAAAAAAAAAGAAAAAGAAAAAGAAAAAGGAGCCAAAGAGATGTTTAATAGAGCGAGGTATGGTGAGGTTGGAGGAGGTGCCTCTGCGGCCCATGCTGAGTGTCCCGTCCTCCTGAGGCACCAGCCACAGGACAGGTATAGTGTAGAATAGAGTTTATTTAGAGCATGGGAAGGGGAGTTGAGAAGGGAGTACAGACAGAGAAAGATGGGGGGGGGAGGCCAGGAGCATACGGAGAGAGGGGGATGGGAGAAAGAGAGAGAGGGGGAGCAGGGAGAGAAGGGGCAGAGAGGGTAAGAGAGAGAGGAGGGGGCAAGCAGCCCCTTTTACAGTGAGTCAGGCACACCTGGCTGTTGCCGGGTAACTGTGGGGCGGAGCCTAGAAGGAATGCTAACAATATATTTTTGAAATTTATATTTCTTTATTTTATGTATATGACTCTGGATGTATATCC